>JAWNOV010000079.1:0-400560 GCA_035045575.1 Drosophila falleni | reverse complement strand
GTAGCCTTCGGTTCAGTTACGTATTGCTATTATTTTTGTTGTTGTTGCGTACACCTTCTATGTCGAGAAATCCCAATTTGAAATTTGCAATTTGAATTTAATTTCAAATTCGAGCGCCAAGTGAACGCCAAGTTGCGATCGTCTGGCAACTCTGGCTAAGTGACAGCGTGATATTGCCACCAGCGAGTGGGCAAACGTAAACAAAAGAAAGCGAAACCGAGCTTCGCGAGCGAAAGCCGGTGGAAAGGCGGGAAAACGGAGAAAGGCACTCACCAGCAGGCCGTCCCTCCCCTGCCCACCGAACAATTGAGTGACTTCCGACTTCCTCAGCAACCGGCCTGGCACTTCAACTCTTTGACTCTTTGTGAATTGTGTGTGTGTGTGTTTTTTTGTTTTTTTTTTTTGTATAGGGGAAAAAAGCATTAAAAGCCGAAAAGTGTGGCACTTGCACCCACTAAAAGAACCCCTACTCTCCGTTTCCCTCTCGCGGAACCACCGCTAAGTATTACCTCACGAGGGGGAGATGGCATGAAGGCCTCTTCTAGAGTCTCATCTAGAGTTTGAATTCGAGTTGCGCTGTCTTTCAGCGCGAGGCAACGTTTTCATGATATCTGCAGCCATGTGGGTTACAGCGACCCAATTGTTTTGCGAGCTAAGTAGGATGTCTATAAAGTCGGTGACTATGAAATTCCTCCCAATAATTAGGCTTAGCTCTTCCCGTTCAGCAGAAAATCTAGGACAGACAAAAAGGACATGCTCTGTGTCTTCAATAACCCCTGCACAGTGTGTGCAAAACGGGTTCGTCTCGTGATTAAACCTATATAGATAGGATTTAAAACACCCATGTCCTGTCAGAAGTTGAGTCAAGTAAAAGTCAGTTTGTCCGTACTTCCTACTCACCCACAGCCGTATGTCCGGGACAATACGTTTGGTCCAGCTGCCGTTGGAAGCAGCTCTCCATCTCTCCTGCCATCTCGTCATCGTCACATTCCTCTTGGAAGCTGGATCTCCATTGCATCTGGTCTCCTCGGCAAGTAGATCCAGTGGGACCATCCCAGCTAGCACCAGAGCTGCGTCGTCGGAAACCGTGCGAAAGGCACTAAGTACCCTCAGAGCACAAGTACGATATGCTGCCTTGCAGGATCTGCTGTATGCCGTGACTGCCATTGCCGGTGCCCATACTGGTGCTGCATATAGGATGATTGCTCGCACCACATTGGCAATGAGCCACCGGCTTCGCTGTCGTGGCCCTCCGATGTTTGCCATTATGCCACTTAGCGCAGTCGTCGCTTTTGCCGCTTTCTTCGCCGTGTACTCCAAGTGGTGCTTAAAGGTCAGCCTATGGTCAAGCTGCACTCCAAGGTACTTGATCGCCGGTTTTGATGCTATTGTGCAACCAGCAACTTCTACGGTAGCGGTTTCAATAGCCTTCCTGCTACTTATGAGCACAGCTTCCGTTTTGTGGGCCGCAATGGAAAGGGAATTGCTCTCTAGCCAATCTATGACCTCAGCAATTGCCCTGTTTGTGTTCGTTTCCACCTGATTTAGCTCCTTTGCCACTGTGACGATGGCTATGTCATCCGCGAAGCCGATGATGCGGGTGCCAGGTGGCATTGGCAGCCGGAGCACAGCATCATACATGACGTTCCACAGTGTTGGTCCCAGCACTGAGCCTTGAGGGACGCCACCTGTGATCCTGTGCTGCATTCGTCCATTGGAGGTGTCGAACAGCAAAGTTCGGTCCCTGAAGTAGCTGCATATGAAGTTCACGATGTACTCGGAGATCCTGAGCTCGTGCAAGGCATTTACAATGGATGGCAAGCTTGCCGAGTTGAAAGCATTGCGCACATCCAGTGTTGTGATGAGGCAGTACTGCTTCTTACCACCTTTCCAACGTTCTCCCTCTATGGCTTTTCTAGCTATCTCCACCACTGCATTGATGGCATCGATTGTGCTTCGCTTCTTCCGGAATCCATACTGCCAGTCAGAGATGCCTCTCCTTGCTTCTAGCTCATCTTCCAATCGTTGCAGATGATGCGCTCAAACAGCTTCCCGACGACATCTAACATGCATAATGGCCTATAGGCAGACGGGTCATCGACGTTACCCCCCTTTGGAAGAATCACCAACCATTGCAGCTTCCATCTCCTCGGTACTGTCCGCTGTTGTATGCAAACATTAAAGAGGCTTGCAAAGAGCGTTGGGTGGCTTAATGCAATGACCTTGATTACCTTGGAGGGTACTCCGTCTGGGCCTGGCGCTTTGTTGCCATGTATGCGTGCCGCTGCCTCCAGTATTTCAGCGCTGTCTATGTATCTCGGTGCTGTTGTTTGCATGGTCCCCGCCGTGAGGTTGGTGTGTGGGTGCTCCGGAAATAGGGTTGAAACGATGTCTACCAGCTGATCCGGTTCCATGGGCATTGGGCGTCTTGCCAGCTTACCCATTACCACCTTATAGGCCGTCCCGAATGGTTGTTCATCTGCTTCGGCGCATAGGTTTTCCCAGCATGTGGATTTACCGCGTTTGATCGCCTTGCTGAGTACAGCACGCTTCTCTCGGTAGTCTTGTAGCAGGCGCATAAAGTTGGGTCTTCCCCTTGAACGTTGTTGAAGACGTCTCGCAGCCAAGCACTGTCTCCGGGCATCCGCAATAGCTGTGCTCCACCAATGGACCGGTTTTCGTCCGTTTCCACCTTTCCTCTTCTGCAGCATCGATGCGTCACATGCACGCTTGATTGCCAAAGCGGTGTTATTCGCATATTCATCAGCATCCTGACTGGGCTGAATGTGTGTGCTTTCCATCATAATGAGGAGGGCTTCTTCGTTCATCGTCTCGTGGGCCCAACTAGTGAAGCTCGGCTGCCTCGTCCTATGCACGCTGGATCCGATGGTGTACAGAACTGCTTGGTGGTCGCTATGCGTATACAGGTTAGACACAGCGCACCTGGCATTCCGAGCTAAGCATGCGCTAGCAAACGTGAGGTCTATCACTGAACCCCTACCTGCCTTAGTGTAGGTTTGCGCATTTCCAGAATTGAGCAGAGATACATTGAGTATTGCAAATGCATCAATGAGTAGCCTTCCCCTTGCGTTGGTACGGATGCTACCCCACTCGGTGGCCCACGCATTGAAGTCTCCAGCAATGATTACTGGCGACCGTGATCTCGCGTCAACTACAATTTCGTCGAGGATTTCGGCGTATTCCGCGATCGGGATGCTTGGTGCAATATAACAGCTATAGATGCAGATACCATTGCATTTAGCTCGCACAAAACCCCTAGACGTGCTCTGCTCTCTTAACTGGAATGGCGGATCAGCACAGCTCCAGATTGCTGCTCCAGCGCTGTGATTTTGTAGCCAGCTTCCATCCTGCTTCGGTTTGTACGGCTCACACAAGGTGGCTACATCGATGGCCTTCTCGCGCACTGTCTGCGTTAGCAAATCCTGTGCTGCTCTGCAGTGGTTTAAATTAAGCTGCAGAAACTTAATTTTTGATGCTCGTTATTGCCTTCGTGTAGAACGGGCAGCCCTTGCTGAGCGTGTGGTGTCCCGTTTTTTGAGCTTCAGCTCTAGTGCAGAGCATTTTCCTTGCAATCCTTGGATGGATGGCCCTCTCCACCGCAGTTGAAGCAGCTTTTTGATGCGTCATATTTGCTTCTGCATCGGGCAGCCGTGTGTCCGAATTCAAGACACTTGTAGCATCTGCGTGGTTCGATCAGGCTGCGTATGCTGCACACTGCCCACCCTACACGAATTGCTCTCATCGTTAGCAATGTGTTTGCGATAGCCTGTGGGAGAAACAACGATGCTATCTGAGTGCCACGGTAGCCTTTGCGTAATTTTGGCGCCGACTCTGCAGGTAAATCGCCCTCGATATGTTTGAGCACCTCCAGTGTGACATCGTCAGCTGTTGCCCATTCAGGGAGATCTCTAATCTCAACACGTATCTTCTCCGAGATCACCTTTACCTCAGCTGTCTCCCCCAGCGCTTTCCGTACAGCTTCGTGCAGCTTGCTTGTGGCATCATCAGCAGTCTTGCTCATTTGGAAGAGAACTTCCCCTGCAGCAGTACGCCGTACAGCGCATACGCTCTCCTTGTACTGCTGAAGCTCGTTGCTGGTCTGTACAGAGGCAAGGACTTTAGCATAGTCATCTGTGCTTTTGCATTTGACCAGTATAGCGTCTGGTCGGCTCCTGCGCCTAGGTGCTGGCTTGCTTCTGGGCTTGACCTTCTGCCACTCCGGCTTGCTCTTCGTATTGACTGGAACCTCCTCTAAATGGCCTCGGTTGTCTTCCGCGTTTGCCGCCACTTGACTATACGTCGGGGCTCGGGCATCTGAAGTGCGCTTAGTTGCACTTTGTTGGGGCTGGTTCTTCCGCTTGTTGCTGCCAGTTGGTTTGGATATCATCTTATCCTTTGGTTGCAGGGACGGGGTCGTCTGGGACGCATTATCTGCAATGTCACACAGAATGGAACGGCGCTGCGGTTCACTTTCCTTTTCCAGTAGCCCGTTGAGGATCTCAACTTGCAGCTGCTTCATACGTGCAAATGCGTCTCTATTTGCCTGCGTGATATGTCTGGCCGCTTTTGGTCTGAACTCATGCATTAGGCTGTCAATGAGCACTCCCAACTCTTCCGCTATTCTGTACACACTCTTCTGCGTTTTTGACTTCTTCGGCGCAGCATTTGGCGAAGTCCCCGGACTGATGTCCTCTCTGCACCTCTTAGGTGTGTCCGTATCTGCAGCGTTAGCCTGGAACACAGATCCCATCCCAGCAGGCGGTGCAGATACTGGCGCACCAGGCGGTGGCGTTCTTCCTATCCTTGGACGCACGTTGAAAGGAAGAAGCTCCGCTTCGATCCTTTCCACATCTTGGCTACCGCTCATACCCGTTCGCCAATATGGGTAGTGGCTGATCCTCTTTGCCGGTTAATTACTTATTTATTATTATTATTATTATTATTATTATTATTATTATTATTATTATTATTATTATTATTATTATTATTATTATTATTATTATTATTATTATTATTATTATTATTATTATTATTATTATTATTATTATTATTATTATTATTATTATTATTATTATTATTATTATTATTATTATTATTATTATTATTATTATTATTATTATTATTATTATTATTATTATTATTATTATTATTATTATTATTATTATTATTATTATTATTATTATTATTATTATTATTATTATTATTATTATTATTATTATTATTATTATTATTATTATTATTATTATTATTATTATTATTATTATTATTATTATTATTATTATTATTATTATTATTATTATTATTATTATTATTATTATTATTATTATTATTATTATTATTATTATTATTATTATTATTATTATTATTATTATTATTATTATTATTATTATTATTATTATTATTATTATTATTATTATTATTATTATTATTATTATTATTATTATTATTATTATTATTATTATTATTATTATTATTATTATTATTATTATTATTATTATTATTATTATTATTATTATTATTATTATTATTATTATTATTATTATTATTATTATTATTATTATTATTATTATTATTATTATTATTATTATTATTATTATTATTATTATTATTATTATTATTATTATTATTATTATTATTATTATTATTATTATTATTATTATTATTATTATTATTATTATTATTATTATTATTATTATTATTATTATTATTATTATTATTATTATTATTATTATTATTATTATTATTATTATTATTATTATTATTATTATTATTATTATTATTATTATTATTATTATTATTATTATTATTATTATTATTATTATTATTATTATTATTATTATTATTATTATTATTATTATTATTATTATTATTATTATTATTATTATTATTATTATTATTATTATTATTATTATTATTATTATTATTATTATTATTATTATTATTATTATTATTATTATTATTATTATTATTATTATTATTATTATTATTATTATTATTATTATTATTATTATTATTATTATTATTATTATTATTATTATTATTATTATTATTATTATTATTATTATTATTATTATTATTATTATTATTATTATTATTATTATTATTATTATTATTATTATTATTATTATTATTATTATTATTATTATTATTATTATTATTATTATTATTATTATTATTATTATTATTATTATTATTATTATTATTATTATTATTATTATTATTATTATTATTATTATTATTATTATTATTATTATTATTATTATTATTATTATTATTATTATTATTATTATTATTATTATTATTATTATTATTATTATTATTATTATTATTATTATTATTATTATTATTATTATTATTATTATTATTATTATTATTATTATTATTATTATTATTATTATTATTATTATTATTATTATTATTATTATTATTATTATTATTATTATTATTATTATTATTATTATTATTATTATTATTATTATTATTATTATTATTATTATTATTATTATTATTATTATTATTATTATTATTATTATTATTATTATTATTATTATTATTATTATTATTATTATTATTATTATTATTATTATTATTATTATTATTATTATTATTATTATTATTATTATTATTATTATTATTATTATTATTATTATTATTATTATTATTATTATTATTATTATTATTATTATTATTATTATTATTATTATTATTATTATTATTATTATTATTATTATTATTATTATTATTATTATTATTATTATTATTATTATTATTATTATTATTATTATTATTATTATTATTATTATTATTATTATTATTATTATTATTATTATTATTATTATTATTATTATTATTATTATTATTATTATTATTATTATTATTATTATTATTATTATTATTATTATTATTATTATTATTATTATTATTATTATTATTATTATTATTATTATTATTATTATTATTATTATTATTATTATTATTATTATTATTATTATTATTATTATTATTATTATTATTATTATTATTATTATTATTATTATTATTATTATTATTATTATTATTATTATTATTATTATTATTATTATTATTATTATTATTATTATTATTATTATTATTATTATTATTATTATTATTATTATTATTATTATTATTATTATTATTATTATTATTATTATTATTATTATTATTATTATTATTATTATTATTATTATTATTATTATTATTATTATTATTATTATTATTATTATTATTATTATTATTATTATTATTATTATTATTATTATTATTATTATTATTATTATTATTATTATTATTATTATTATTATTATTATTATTATTATTATTATTATTATTATTATTATTATTATTATTATTATTATTATTATTATTATTATTATTATTATTATTATTATTATTATTATTATTATTATTATTATTATTATTATTATTATTATTATTATTATTATTATTATTATTATTATTATTATTATTATTATTATTATTATTATTATTATTATTATTATTATTATTATTATTATTATTATTATTATTATTATTATTATTATTATTATTATTATTATTATTATTATTATTATTATTATTATTATTATTATTATTATTATTATTATTATTATTATTATTATTATTATTATTATTATTATTATTATTATTATTATTATTATTATTATTATTATTATTATTATTATTATTATTATTATTATTATTATTATTATTATTATTATTATTATTATTATTATTATTATTATTATTATTATTATTATTATTATTATTATTATTATTATTATTATTATTATTATTATTATTAAGGAACTGCAGGTTTTCTGTTAGATTTACGCGGAGCCTGACCAATAAACAAACAAGAATTTTAGCTAACAACCGTTAGTTAAACATTATTTTGATTTCACTTCATTTTGGAATTTAGTATTGACTTAACGTTGATCTAAACCAGATGATAGACTTCTAATATCTGCATAACCCTATTTTGTTTTTATGAAAATGAGATTGCTCTTGATGGACGTCTTCGTCAAGTTCCTCTTTTCCGAAAACAATTCATCACCTTATTTTTATTAGATTCATTTTAGACACCGAGAGAAGCTCGAATGATATATCTTTATTCTATGCAACAATCTTATGAATGAATAAGTCCCAAATTAACTTATGAAAATCTATCGTTTATCGCACATATATATCGTTTAACTCTTGAAATAAATAATCTGCTCGGATTTCAATTTTTTCAAATCCTTAAAGGCATTTTCGTTAAGTATACTCAAAACCATTAGCGATCTGCGTTAGCAAATGTTTCAGATAACTCAGTGTCCTGTACAATTTGCAATGATTCCACTTCAGAAACCGTCTTCACTGAAACAGGGTGTAGGCATAAGTTTCACAGGGCCTGTTTATCTGAGTGGTTAAACAATAATACCAAATGTCCAAATTGTCGACAACCGTGCAGTCTTGCACAGAGTTCTGAGAACTTGGCAAGTGCAGCCACGACCAATACTAGAAATACAATAGGTAGACCTCGGGGTGCCACTGGAAATAATCCCACAGGAACTATCCCAAAAACTTGACCAGCAACTAGGTCTAATAATCGAAATAATATCCAAAGCATGCGTCCGCCAGCCAGACGTGACTCAGGAAGTAGTGCTTCCGATTATTATATCGTCAGTTCTGTTGATCGCATTCAGAAAATAATAGCAAGTTCTTTGGAAAGATTTAGAGTAATTATTATCGCCGCGACAGTATCTGATCAGATCAGTACTGACTTACGAAATTTAAGTTTGTCCGCTTTGCGACTTACAAAATTTAAGTTTGTCCGCTTTGCGACGAGAGTCCCGAGATGAGTCACAACTCGAATAGGATAATGAAATTCATTTAAATGTGCCGCGAGCGAATGTTGAGCATGACTCCAATCAGAGACGTAGACCCTCTGGTGCTCGTCCTGACAGAATCTCTAACGTTATTTCCAACTGGAAGGTAAAATTTTCAGGTTCTGCTAGTGACTTTCCAATAGAAGACTTTTTATATCGTGTTAATTGTCTTACTTCTCAATATCTTAACAGCAATTTCGACTAATTGTATCAGTTTGCGAATTTACTATTCTCTGGTTCTGCTCTTACATTTTATTGGCTAGTTCATAGAACCTCGCCGAATCTTCTGCTATGGCTGCGGTTTGCCGGATATATATAAACCAAATTGTGTTAAATGCAAACCAACTGCGGAAAACTCAGCGCAGGATGTCCTCAGAGTTCAGAGAGGGAATGTCCGACGATAGCCTTGGATCTTAATTCAACTACCTTTCCATTACGAGACTTACCATATCATTTACCTGACGTATCAATTCACTCCACAGATTTGACAAATCCCCGATCTTTTAAACCCTATCATGAACGATTGCGAGAGTATAGATTGCGCAGAGCTGCAATTTTCAATTCCGACTCTTTGAAAATCCAAAAAAGTCGTTCATCTTTGCGTATGCAAAAACTTTGTAAAGAAAAACGTCGCTTGAATTGCTTTACTATATCTTCTATAGTGCACAAAGGCAATGATATTCGTCCATTTACACAAATCGCGATCCTCAATGAGTCCTATTTGGCACTCTTGGATAGTGGAGCCAATAAAAGTGTAATTGGATCAGCACTTGCTAAACGTATAATATCAGAGCCGATAAAACTAAGCAAAGTAAATGGCGTTGTTCATACTGCAGACGGTTTCAAACAAACTGTGGCAGGTACTGTGTACTTACCAATAAAGTACAATTCTCAAGGTATAGACTTCGAATTTCTTTTAGAACCAGAATTGAATTCTGTAGTTGACTATTTTCTTCCCTTAGAACGTAACGGTCTAGAAGAAACATCTCTTGTAGAGTATAATATCGATTCGGCCGATTCCAAGCCAATAAAGAAAAGATTCTATCCTTTGTTTCCAGCCAGAGAAAAGCTGCTATGCGAAGAGGTGGATCGAATGATTAAACATCGCCATGGTCGTCACCAGTGACGTTAGTTGTCAAGCCAGGAAAGGTCAGGTTCTGTCTTGATGCACGCAAACTCAAAGCTGTCACAGTCAAGGATGCTTATCCTATGCCGATCTTAGATGGTCTATTAAGTCGTCTTCCTACAGTGCATTGCATTTCGAAAATCGATTTAAACGATGCCTTCTGGCAAATTCGATTAGATCCCGATTCTCGTCCTAAAACCGCTTTTACAATTCCCAATCGACCATTATACCAGTTAAAGCGAATGCCATTCGACTTGACTAACGCACCTCAGACCATGTGTAGGTTGATGGATCAGGTCATTCCGCTAAAATCTCATGTATTCGTATATCTTGATGATTTGTTAGTTATGTCTTCTAGCTTTGAGGAGCATCTACAGCATCTTGGCACTGTTGCTACCCAATTGCGCAAAGCTGGACTTACAATAAACGTCAGCAAGAGTCAGTTTGGCTTAAGCAAAGTCGATTATCTCGGTTATGTTGTAGGAGAAGATACTCTGCAAATCAACCCCAGAAAGATTCAAGCTGTGGATGAGTTTCCAGCGCCAAAGTCGCGCAAGCAACTAAGAAGATTTTTCTTGTCCATCCGAACTATGAAAAGCCTTGCGTGGTGCAATGCGATGCTTCTTCATATATTGTTGTTGCAGTGCTAGCTCAAGCTGATGATTCTGGATGCGAGAGACCTATTGCATATATGTCTAAAAAGCTAAATAAAGCGCAAAGGAATTACACCGTAACAGAGCTTGAATGCTTAGGATGTATATCGAAGGACATTCTTTTAAAGTCGTGACTGATCACGCAAGTCTTCGCTGGTTAATGAATCAGGCAGATTTAAGTGGCAGGTTAGCTCGATGGGCAATTAAGCTGCAGGGCTTTTCTTTTCCCATAGATCATAGAAAAGGAAGCGAAAATATGGTAGCTGATACTCTTTCGAGGTCATTTGAAGAAGCTGATAAAGTTGCTGCAATAGAAGTAGAATTACTCCCAGAAGTTGATCTAGATTCAGAAGCATTTTAATCAGAAGAATATTGTAAGCTAAGAGATAACTATCAAGCCGCAGATTTAATAGATTTTAAAGTTCTTGACAAATATATCTATCGTCGTTGTAATTTTTTGTGGCATCGCTAAATGCTTGGAAAGACGACGATTCTTCTGGCCTAAAATGGTCATCGACGTGCGTAACTATATAAGAAATTGTGATACATGTAAGACAACGAAATATCCTACATGCGCATTAAAACCACCCATGGGTAGCAAGGTGTCGAGTGATTGAACTTTCCTCGCACGAAGCAAGTCGACGTTGGAATTTTTATTGTATTGGATCATTTTTAAAAGTTTACATTTCTCAAAGCTGTAAAGAAATTCACGTTACAGATTGTCATTAAGTACTTGAGGGATGAGGTCTTTGCATGCTTTGGAGTACCGGAAATTGTTGTTAATGACAATGGCACTCAGTTTAAATGCCATGAGTTCGCTAATTTCATTTCCAAATATGGTATCAATCATAGTGCACAGGTTCATATGCTCCTCAGTCCAATGCAGCCGAAAGAGTTAATCGATCTATTAACGCAGCTTTAAGAGCATACGTTCGTAGCGGTCAGCGTCTATGGGACATCTATTTGCCAAGTATAAATTCCGCAATACAAAATTGTATTCATCAATCAGTAGGAATGTCTCCATACTTTATTGTATTTGGTCAACACATGATTACGCACGCTAATGATTACAAACTGTTGCGAAATCTTAACCTGCTCAGCGATGGTTCTGAAGGGTTATCCAGGATCAATGAATTTCATAAACTTCGCTCGAATATTAAAAAACACCTCACGAAAGCATATGAGGAAAAATCAGCAGAAGTACAATTTGCGTACTAGGCATCGTTCATTTGAGGTTGCCAAGAAGTTGTTAAGCGAAACTTTGTATTAAGCAATGCAGCTGCAAATTTTAATTCAAAGCTTGCGCCAGTCGGAATAATAGCCCGAATTAAGAAAAGGTGTGGTAATACGTTGTATCTTTTAGAAGATCTCAATGGCAAAGAATTGGGAACCTTTCATGCGAAGGATATATGGTAATTCCATGCTCACCGTCTGTTTTCAGCTCTAAACCTCGCCATAAAGGCTTAATTGCACATTTGTTTGTTGTTATTACATTATTTTGGACGCTACTGTTTAGATCATTAACAGCTGTAAGAAACAAAAAAAATGTTAATCTTCAGTATGCTAACACAAAATTTGCAATGCGTTGGCAGGACTTGCAATTGCCATTCACAGTATGCGATATATCGATAAATTCGACAAATCGTTGCATGCATCTTTTATCGGTAATGCCGCCTAGCATTTCCGTCGATCTGTCTCTTTTTTGATAAACAAGTGGACAAGTTCAGTTGGCGTCGAATTGATTTATAAATCTTGAAACATCCACCTCAGTGAAAATACTTTTTGCGGCACTAAAAGTGCATTTGTGTATCGTGCAAGCGTGCACATAGTGTGTGATTATTGTGTAATAAAGGTACGTTGTACATAAAGTGGTTGACTTGTGTCTAATTAGTTTTCGAATAGACCTTGGAGTCTGTTCTACGTTTGGCGGAAAAATCTTTAACATCGTTCTGCAGCAATCCTTAGTTGCAACGCTGTGGCAACGACGTTACTGAGACGCCAGCGCAGAGACGCTACGAACAGTTACTCGTAGCCAACACGCCACCACTTGTACAGACACACCCACACACACACATCCCTTTTGGGGTATTGCGAAGCTGTTGCTTGCGCGCAGACGTGCTTTCATTTGGAGAAGTTGGTATTGCGAAAACTCATTGCTGTTGAGACGTCACGCTGTTCCTGTTGTCGGCACGGTGTGCACACTCTCGTGACAGAAACACTGTGCACCCACCCGTATTTGAGTCGCTGCCGCTGTTGAGTGCTCAAACGCTGCAGCCGACACACACAGTCAACGACGACGTGGCATACAACCTGCTATACCCGCCTTTGCTGTACCTGTGGCCTCGTGGCTCTTGTTGTTCTGACAACAAGGAAGTGGAATTAACCTCTTGGAAGAGCTAACCTGAATATCGCTTTGGAAGCGAGTAAGCTGATTTTGGTTTTGCTTTTGATCTTGCGTGTCTATTGAATTTTGCCCAATGGCACTTAACGTAACGTAAGTGATATATATTATTCAATTTAAATTACTTTAAACCTTTTATTTGAAATATTTAAATACTGATGACATAAATTGTCAAATTTATGAAGATACTTATATAATTCTGGAATTGTAATAAAATCTTCAATTGGGGGTAAGAATATGAAATGTATTAATATCGAACCAAAAAAAATGAATTAAACTAAATTGTTAATTGGGCACCTTAAATAAGTTTTATTGTATTGATTTAGGGTAAAGGCAAATAATTAAGAGTCTTTACATGGTTGGGTGGGTAAAGAAGAAGAGCTGTAACATCTGAGTTCTTCACATGTAGATATATCATTTATGTTTCCTCTTTTCTTGCTTATTTGGTTGTTATCCATTAATAGTATAACTCTGTCCTACAAGTTTTAGGTGTGTGACACGGTGGCTTTCTAGGTGGCAAAAGAACCCCTCCATTTTCCCTGAGCTCAAGTTGGCACCCGTAGGCAGAGTACGCCTCCATGGGGTGATCTTTAATTATTTTTTTTTTCTACCTCAATGTCTGCTGTGGCACTATAGATAGAAATTTTCTCAAAGAAAAAAGTCTGGTTAAAGTGCTAGTATTATTCAGATATTTCTTCAATGCGTGGATGCATTTCAAATATATACGTATTTTTATACTCGTTGCCTAAAAAATAAGTAAATAAATAAGTAAAAGGGTATATTGTGTTCGTTGGAACTGGGAGCAGGAGGCATCTCCGACTCTCTAAAGTATATATATTCTTGATCAGCATCAACAGCCGAGTCGATACAGACATGTGTGTCCGTCCGTCTGTCCGTATAAACAAAAGGATCTCAGAGACTATAAGAGATGGAGATACCAAACTTTCACTAACAGACTTCTATATACCCCACGCAGATCAAATTTGCTTCAAATTGAAGTCACGCCCCCCTCCGCCACCACAAATAGCGAAAAGCCGTTCGCTCGTCTGTTTGAACATAGGCAAAAACAGGCCAAACTTGACACATAGATTTCTATATATCTCACGCAGATCAAGTATGTTTTAAATTCAAAAGTTGGCCTAAAATCTTATGTATTAGGCTTAAACTAAGTCACAACAGCAACACAGTATGACATTTAAGCCGTTTATTCATTATTGCGCCTTAAAATTCTCAACTAGTTCTAGTCACGCAAAAATGACATTAAGTTTAAATTGTTGGTCAACTAGCAGAAACGGTACTGAGGATGGAAAATTAACATCTCTTGATATCATGCTCCTTGCATTTATGCAAGTGTTGTGTTGCTTGCTGAATATGTCATATCGACAGTAAGCCAATAAAAGACACCATTTTTGTTTTTGCCTAATTTATCTCATACAATATTTTGTAAACCATAAAAGTTTGAATTGATTTCGAACTATGCAGAATTTTTTTCTTAGTCCTGAAGCGATTGCTACTTGAAATAAGCCTGACGCAGTTGCTAATATGAAGCAGTTGATAACCTGAGGATGTTGAAACAATTGTGAACATGAAGCAGTTGATAACCAAAATCAGTTTTTAACCTGACAAAGCTGCTAATTTTCAAATTTGGAAAAAAAATCTTTCTTTTCGAGTCTCATAATTAAGGCGGACGAGGCAAACTGAGCAACAAGACATGCCCCAATGGGGACTCGTAGCATATAATAATAAATTTTAATAATAATATTTAATTCTCAAAAAACATTTTTAAAAAATATATTTTTTTTTCAATACTTTTATATGTATTTAAATTAAGTAACGGGTATCTTGTTGTCGGGATATCGACTATAGCCTTTCCCACTTGTATTTTGTACTTTCTATACCCTGAGCCCATTAAAAATGGGCAAAAACGGATATAATGTGTTTGACAGAATGTATGTCACAGGCAGAAGGGGGCGTGGCAGACCCCCAAAAGTATATATATTGTTGATCAGGATCAACAGCCAAGTCTATTGAGCCATGTCCGTCTGTCTGTCGATCTGGGCGTCGATCTCAGCAACCATACAAGCTAGAGACTTCAAACTTGATATGTAGACCAAACTAATAGAATATGTACCTGAGCTGGTATTATACATCCTGACCAAATTTGGTTAAAATCGGTTAACTATATCACATAGCTGCCATAGGAGCGATTCATCGAAAATAAAGCTAAAGTATAAAAAACCTTGTGTTTTTTGAGATATCTAATGTTGGTTTTGTATATTCTGACCAGATTTGGCTAAAATCGGCTTCCTATATCATATAGCTACCTTAGGAACAAGTGGTCGAAAATAAACTTTTATTGAAAAGTACCTGGGCTCAGGGTATCCTACTGTCAAGCGTGCTCGACTGTAACCGCCCACTTGTTTGTTGAGTTTACGACACCTTGTTACGCTCGTCATGTATTATTATTATTGTTGTTTTACATACTATGACAGCTATATGTTATAGTGATCCGATTTGAACCAATTTTGGACAGGATATATTAAACAAAGTTTTATGTATATTATATACGTTTGGTTACGATTCTCATAAAACAAAACAGTTTTTCATACTAAGGCTTGATTTTCGTCCGATCGGTCCTATGACAGCTATATGAACTTTTTTAAGTACGGGGTCTAAAAAGTGGGTTTGGTTCATGTCCGTCTGTCTGTCTGTCTGTATAAAAACCTAGAACACGGAGACTATAAGAGCTAGAGACACCAAACTTGGTATGTGGGTTCCTCTATATTGCAAGCAGATCAAGTTTATTTCAAAACTTGGCCACGCCCCCCTATATCGCCCACAAATCGAAAAAATTGATTGGACAGTAAATAGCTAAGATATTCAAATAATAATTTTTGCTGTTTAATTCGTTGATGGCGCGTTAGCAGTAACTAAAACTTAAATAAATAACTTGATAAAATAAAAAATTGTGTTAAAATATTATATCGCAAATTGGCGTCCAATCGGTCGTGGGCTTACGTGGCGAAGTGTTATGAGTCGCGAAGAGAAAAGTGTCCTAGATTTTTGATTAAAATTTCATTCTGATTGGACAGTAAATAGCCAAGACATTCAAATAATAAATTTTGCTGTTAAATTCGTTGATGGCGCGTTGGCAGTAATTAAAACTTGAATATCTTGATAAAATAAAAAATTTATATTAACATATTATATAACAAATTGGCGTCCATTCAGACGTGAGCTTCGGTGGCGCAGTGTACTGAGTCGCGTAGTCGGACAGTACTCGTGGGTTCGAGTCCTGCCGTGGACGAAAGGTTTTTAATTTATTTATGTTCGAATTCAATTTCATTTTATATTAAAACAAACTCAGTGCTTATTTAAAATGTAATATTAACATTAAATGTTAAAATATAAATTATTTCTTTTACTTTTTAATTGAGCACTAAAACAAGCAATATGACCATTTAGGCGGATAAAGACATAAGTGTGAGAGTGGCTCAACACGTTGAGCCTTTGTCTTTTGAAAATTTTTGCAATTTTGTCGCGGGTTCGATTCCCGGCGGGAACAACTTTTTTTCCAGCTGATTTTAAGCTATTTTTTTTAATTTTTACAATTTAATGAAATTGTTCTTTATGAATGTTATACTGACATTTAATTTTGAAAACATGTTTAATCATTTCATTTAAATAATTTTATATTGGTATTTATATAAACGTTAAGTTAAAATTCTATGTTAAATTCATGTTTATTATAAATTTACTGTGTAAATTTGAGCGGCGAAAAATTTAATATATAATATATGGTAATCTTAAATATTATTTAGTTTTTAGAAGTGACTGATTTTGGATAGTAAGTACGGGGTCTCCGACAGTCGAGTATGCTCGACTGTAGCACCGGCCGACTAGTTAAATAACAGTTCAATAGTTTAAGGAGATTTTAATCTGTGCTTACGCTATCTCAGAGGATCTAGTGAAAGAATTTATGAATTTTTATGTAGATTAGGAGTCCCTCTTAGATTTGAATTCGACTACAACCAATTATGATACACATATTGATTGGGCGATGAAAAATATTTCAGATAACAGGACTAACGCACGCACCTTTGAGACTATATATAGTCACCATAGTGGAATTTTAGTTAGTGTTCGAAATAGTGAGTTTTAGATGATAGATTTTTGGCGTTTTATTTTTATTATATTTAATCTTATGAATATATATTTTTATCTGTTATTTTGTTTTATTATTATTATTATTTTAGTTTTATTGCTATATGTACATATATATAGATATATATGCATATACTTTTATCTGCGTAAATAGCAAGATATAAACCACTTTTGGGGAACTTTTGGGTTGCTTTACGCAACTCAAGTCGACTCGGAGATCCCCAAAAGTCTCTTTTGGATAAAAGGACACCATTGCAAGTGTAATGGCCTCCATGCTGATAGTAATAATGTTTCTTCTGCAGTGTTTGAGTTTGCCGTGTTTAAATACAAGTCTTTAGGATTCTTAATTTTTACAAAACCCCAGCCTATCCATTGCCTAAATTTAAAGCAGAAATTGAGGACTTATTACAGAGGTTTCCATTTTTAAATAACAGTTCAATAGTTTTAGGAGATTTAAATCTGTGCTTACGCTCTCTCTGAGGATCTAGTGATAGAATTTATGAATTTTTATGTGGATTAGGAGTCCCTCTTAGATTTGAATTCGTCTACAACCAATTGTGATACACATATTGATTGGGCGATGACAAATATTTCAGATAACAGGGCCAACGCACGCACCTTTGAGACTATATATCTTTTCGCTTTGAGTTGGCTGATTTTTAACATACCGTCCTTTTTTTCAAGCCTTTGGAAGAACTGACCCAAGTCGAGAATTCCATTAGTATATAAGTCGCTAACTTCAATTCTTGCGATCATTTTATTTCCATGTTTAAATAAACATTTAGATTCCGTTATGCGCAAGGTCACTACTTTTCGTACTTCATCATTTGTAATGACTTCATGATACATTTTTATGACTTTGTCTAGGCAGAAGTTCATAAATGTACTCTGAAGTGGATGGCTCAATTACTTCATCTTGAATTAGCTTTTCGACTTGTTTATTGATTTCTTCTTTGTGTGCGTGTGGAATTCTTTAATTTTTAATGAATACAGGATTATTATCCTTCAATCTTAGTTCTTTGTTGTAAAAATTATTTGTTGTTATTGATTCGGTTTCAAGTCCGAATATGTCTGTATACTTGTTGCATAACTCTTTGAGTTGTGTTTTGAATTGTGGTGGAAAGGTTTTTGAATGTTCTATGACTTCGTTCTATTGTACCTAAAGTATCTACTATCACTCTATCAAAAGCTGTTATGGGTGTTTCTGTTAAAGTCATTGGGGTCTTTATATGAGTTGTTGTTTTTGATTTTTGGCATTTTTGACATTTACGTACGTACTCTTTGACATGACGAGTCATTTTTAGACCCCGTACTTAAAAAAAAGTACAGAGGTCTATTGGGTTTGTTTTACCGAATATGTGCGTAACAGGCAGAAGGAGGCGTGGCAGACCCTATTAAGTATATATATTCTTGATCAGCATCAATATCCGAATCGATATAGCAATGTCCGTCTGTCTGTCTGTCTGTCTGTATGAAAACCTAGAGACACCAAACTTGGTATGTGGGTTCCTCTATACTGCAAGCAGATCAAGTTTATTTCAAAATTTGGCCACGCCCCCCTATATCGCCCACAAATCGAAAAAATAAATTTCATATCCAAATTATAAGGGCAATTTAAAAGCTAGAGATTCCAGATTTTGCATAGACAAAGAGAAAAGTGTCCTAGATTTTTGCTGAAAATTTCATTCTGATTGGACAGTAAATAACCAAGACCATGCAACATTTTGCATGTTGAACAAACAGCTTTAATTTAATCTCTCTTAAGGTCTTACAGCCATATAATTAAAAAATTTTTTTCAATCTTTTCTTTTTGTAATGATTTAAGAAGTATTTGAGCAAATTTTCCCCACCACCAGCCCACCAGTTTTGGCGACACCGGATGTTGCTTGTGAGCAACTTTGGGCCATAGTGGTAATATCAAAAAAAATCTTTAGATAGAAATTATTTTTATTTATCTTAAAATTTTAGTGTGATACGATATAAAACAGTTCTTATTAGTGTTGCAACATAGATGCACCTTACATTTTTCACCAAATACCACCCAATGTCCCACATCATCCTAACGCCAAGAATATTTCGGGTCTGGCTGAAACTTGAACTTTTTGGATTGCATCAATGACACATTGCTTGATGGAGAGCCCAAGGATATTACTGAGCTTTCTCATTGTTCATTGGTCGACCTTTCTTTCTTGTAAACGATGTAGTGTGAGTAGATTGTAGCAGCTTATGAGCAACTTCCATTTAAAATTTTATAAGCGGTATATACTTTTGGTTTGGGTGCATCAATTGTAAATGCTTTCTGTACAGTAGCCATGCATTTGTCACTTTCTTGAACGATGGTTGACTTTGTACAACTCCATAAGCATTAAGTCTACTCCACCCATTCGTATATAGTATCGAATGATCCTCTTCCAAGATTTTTCAATTCTGCATCCGAAAGAAGTTTACAATTGCTTATGCGGTTTTTGCGGATAGTTACAGTTGCAAATATGCCCATTTCCTTCAATGCAATCAAAAGGCTAACTGACGTGAACCAGTTGTTAAAATAAAGTTTAAAAGCTTTGCCTTTGGGAAGCACTTTGGTAAGAACATAACTACATCCGACGATATTCCCAATCCATTCACCAACATATAGCGTAAAGTCGTACACTAACCCAGATCTCCCAGCGCGTGTAAGCATTTTTAGACTCCATTGGTGGGACTTAGCTGGGTTGTATTGTTTATATGACGATTGGCCTGAAAAGAAAATTTAAATTAAAGATATAGTTTCCAGTAAAAATTTTAATTTGAATACCTTTGTACGCAATGATTTGCTCATCAACGCTTTGATGTTCTTCTTGGGGTAATTTACCAAAACTTTCATTTAGAATGTCTAGTAAAGGACGTATCTTGTACACCTTATCATAGTTTAAATTGGGATCAACTTTCTCAAGGCAACTATTAGCCACAACACTAGGCTCCTGATTACATTCTTTTTCGATCAAATTTTCAATAAGTTCAACTTCTAGTGATTCTCCTTTATCCGCAATCCCTTTTAAATTCTTCTCCAGCATTGCAGAGATATCTTCCATTTCATCTCCACTTTCTTCGTCAGTGGAGACATCCCAATCGAAGTTGAGAATCTTCTCAATGTCATCATTTGATAAACCTTTATCTTTGGGTTCATAATATAGAATATACTGGCAATGGCCCGAGGTTGCCCACAAGAATACAACTTTGAAAATTCGACACCTGTTTATTATTGAAAATAAATTAAATTTAACATTAACATAGTTTAGTTAAATCATTGATTAACAATATTGCATTTATACTTTTTACCTTTTTATATTAATTTTAGAAGTAAATCACTCACTTTTAAAAAGTCTCAGAATTTTACAACAATTATTTTTCCGACGCACGTTCAGCTTGTTGAAAATATTTTTGTCAACTGACGTTTACATTAAAATTTTTTTATAACAGAAGAAACGATTACCGTTAGCTCTTAAACATTTGAAATTGCTCACAGGCAACGTTGGGGTCGAATGGGTTAAATATATATACATACGTACCTAACTTAATATAACATGAGTACGTAGCGTTTGCGTGTACATTTGAATGCATTGCTCTGTTCACCTGTGTGTTTCTATGTATGTATGTATACATATATTTAATAACACATATTTCATATAAATTAATGAATATTCATACATTTGTGTGTACATAATTTCATTAGACCCATGAAGGTTACAGATGCCATAAGGCATTTAATAAATACTGAGCTTTATTTGAAGCACAATGTAGTTCTTAATCAGCAGTGGATTTCAACCTTTACTTCTGACACTGTTCCCTTTATAGTTTCTCAAGCAGACGTTGAGATAGTAGATTAACTCGATCAAGAATTTCGGCAGTCGTTTCATCCTGAAGAGGATGCTGAAATGGAGGAGCTCAATCCTGGGGGTCAAGAAACTCTGCTTGAGAACAATCATGTTGCCATGCAAAAAATCATAACTGCTCCTGGCAAAGGCCAAGGACCCCTATATATGATTATGGATGCTGACTCTGAGGAATTGGCATTTCTAACTATATATGCTGGCATCAAAAGAAAAACTTCAGAAACTTTTACAACCATTGTTAGATCTGAGCTTCGGAATATCGATAGGAGAGGTTGTAGAGTTGATAAATTATTATTCAATTATAAGAAGATAGAGCTTATCAGTATAAGAAACAATACTTCAATTTGCTTACGAAAGCGCAGCGCCTCACGCGCCATTAGAGCTACTAACGCTCTTAATGAAGAACATATGGACCATCTTATTCGTCACGATGAAGGCTATAGGGTCCTTGAGGGCATTCGCACGTCTCCTGTTCATTGGAAAGCAGAAAAAAAGAAGGTTATGGCCAAGACTCGTCAGTTTGGCCTACCAACTTTCTTTATTACGTTGTCAGCTGCTGAAAGTAGGTGGGTAAAGCTGCTTGTCCTTTTGAAAGATAATGTGGACAAGCAACAAGTTACAGAAGATCAAGCATTTAGTTTGTCTTCCCAAAAGAAAATGAGATTAATCCACACCGACCCTGTAACTTGTGCTCGCTATTTTGAATATAGGTTTAGGAAATTATTTAAGCTTATGAAAATGCGGTGGGGGGGGGGGGAAGGGGTATGAACAAGTGGCGAGTTAGGATTTCGAAAATGATGCATCTAAATATTTCTCCAGTAATAGACTTCATTGATCGCTTCGTTACCACGGATGTAACAAATAATGAACTCTCTGGGCGTTTAAAATATCGAGCCACTCATGCAGACGTGAAGTGAGAGGAAACTCTCTTTGTCGCTTTGGTATTCCTTATTTTCCAACGCCCCAAACAAATTTTAAGGCCACTGCCTGAAGAAACTCCTCAAATTTCTCTTCACCGTGAAAATTTAAAAAAGATTCAGAATTTCTTAAATTTTTCCTTCGATTCGGACATCATAAATCACTTGAGCATATTCGAAAATATTTTATCTCACGATCAAGTGAACCTCACTTACGAGGACTACATATATGCCATTAAGTCTGCTTTGAAAAAGCCACAAATTTTCCTGAAGAGAAGTTTTCCAGAAATAAATGTTAACGCATATAATAAACACATTCTTGAAATGCACCGAGCCAATATTGATATACAATTCATATTGAATCCATACGCATACTGCAGCTATATAATTAATTATATAAACAAATCCCAACGGGGCGAGATTAAGAATGGCAATTTATCCATCAGGCAAAAGCTGCACTATATTGGTCACAAATTCATTACCGGCACTGAGATTTCAGCTCAGGAAGCCGCATATTGTTGTTTAGGTATGCGATTGTCTAAGACTAGCAACGCAGAAGTGTATATTAACACATTACTACCGGAACATAGAGTTAGAATGCTCAAGTCCAAGGAGCACCTCCAAAATATGTCTCCAGATTCAAATGACATATTTGTAGGGGGGTTGCTGAATCACTACGAACAGCGACCACATGGTCTCGACAGCCTGTGTTTAGTCGATTTTGCTGCAGAGTATATAGTGATAATAAAAACCAATTACTTTTATGGAGAAATGAAGATCTAGAGCTTGTTCAGAAAAATTGTGAGGAAGTTTATACAGAAAATGAGGAGGCAATTAAGTTTAACTTTAGGAAGTATAATATATTAAAAGGTTTAGAAGACGTGCTTAGTAATGTCATAGAAAGTGAGGGCAACGGCGAGGAAGAGCAGTTAGATGGTCAGATAGACGATAAATTCTCGGTTTTAGCTTTTCCTGCGATAAGCTCTCAATTAAATGTTTTAAATATAAACGGTAATAATAATCAAAATGACCAACATGAAAATTCGGATGATACTATGCGAATAGTAAAGATTCCGCCACTAATATCTCCTGAGAGCTTGTCGAACATTGTTCGATCTTTAAATTTAAAGCAAAAAACTTTTTTAACTCATGCTCTTCATAATGCCCACCATAATATTGTCTTCCATAAATTTGTGGGAGGCGGAGCAGGTGTTGGCAAAAGTAGGTGAATTTCAGCACTTTTCAGTCCCTTTGTTAAATATATCTACGCAGACCAGGGTGTAAGGCAAATGCTGCCAAAATTCTTCTTTGTGCTCCCACAGGAAAAGCAGCTTTCGGAATCTGGGGTTCTACCCCTCATTCTTTGTTTTACTTCCAGTGAATCAAAGCTGGGTCCTCCTTTAAAAATCTTAGAGATAACCTTTTGTACACCCTCCGTTTCAGATTTATGGATCTTAAAGTTTTAATAATTGACGAAATTTCAATGGTCGGTGCCAAAATGTTTTCCCATTTGGATTCTCGCTTTAAACAAATTTTAAATAACAGAGACCTACCATTTGGAGGAATATGTGTAATAGTTTTCGGTGATCTTAGGCACTCCATATATGCAATATATGGGTCGTCTCTGTGGGACTCTTTTAAGTTTTTTGAACTCACAGAGATAATGCGACAGCGAGATGACCAAGCTTTTGCAATAGCATTAAATAACAGGGCATCCGGTCAAAAGTCGTCTGATGACATCTCTTTGTTAAGATTTCGAACTTGCGAAGAAAACCAGTTACCAAATGATGCAATTCATTTGCTTTATAGTAATGAAGATACTTCTGTTTTTAACGCGGCACATATTTTCACTGCTCTTGATTTTATAAGGTCTTCACATCTTTCAACAAACTCAAAAACTCAAGGGCTATGTACGTCTCTTATTTTGAAAACCACTGCCAAATATATGATTACGTTCAACATAGATACGGCAGATGGTTTAGTAAATGGAGCCTCCGGAATTCTTATGGATATAAGTTTTAATTCATCCAATTCTCCTCAAGTTCTTTGGGTACAATTCATAGATGAAAGCGTAGGAATTAACGCTCGGGCCAAGTGCCCCCATCCTTTAGAGACTTCTTGGACCCCAATTCAGAAAACCACAAAGAGCTTTCAATTTCATTCAAACCAGCAAATAAACATCGACCGTAATCAATTTCCAGTTATTCCTGCAGAAGGTATAACTATTCATAAGAGCCAAGGAGCAACTTACAGTAAAGTTGTAGTTCATACAATTTCACGGATGATTCGTGAGGCCCTTTACGTAGCTTGCAGTAGAGCCACTAATGCTGCAGGCCTTTTCATTATTGGTGGATTCATTCCTCCAAAATGTAGTCCTCACTCACCAGTAGAGCAAGAGCTTCAAAGTCTGAGAAGCACCAAATTATTAAGTACCCACTATAACTGTCTTTTCGACAGTAATGATATTTGCTCAAATCAGTTAATGCTTCATTCTTCTCTCTTATGTTTCGTCGAGACTTCTACTTTTTCAAGCGAGTCATATGAAATACCTGGGTATAATAGTGTAGTCCGTCTAGATTGTGAATCATTATCTAACGGAACTCTTTGTTCCAGTGGTCGACATTATGCTGATAGTAATAATGTTTCTTCTGCAGTGTTAGAGTTTGCCGTGCTTAAATACAAGTCTTTAGGATTCTTAATTTTTTACAAAACCCCAGCCTATCCATTGCCTAAATTTAAAGCAGAAATTGAGGACCTATTTCAGAGGTTTCCATTTTTAGACCCCGTACTTAAAAAAAGGTGTTGTTTTACCGAATATGTGCGTAACAGGCAGAAGGAGGCGTGGCAGACCCTATAAAGTATATATATTCTTGATCAGCATCAATAGTCGAGTCGATATAGCAATGTCCGTCTGTCTGTCTGTCTGTCCGTCTGTCTGTATGAACACCTAGATCTCGGAGACTATAAGAGCTAGAGACACCAAACTTGGTATGTAGGTTCCTCTATACTGCAGGCAGATCAAGTTTGTTTCAAAAATCAGACACGCCTTAACCGCCATATCCAAATTATAAGAGCATTTTGAAAGCCAGAAACTCCAGATTTTGCAGATGAAGATATAATTGTCCTAAATTTTTGCTGAAAATTTCATTCTGATCGCACAGTAAATAGCAAAAATATTCAAATAATAAATTTTGCTGTTTAATTCGTTGATGGCGCGTTGGCAGTAATTAAAACTTGAATATCTTGATAAAACAAAAAATTGATATTAACATATTATATAACAAATTGGCGTCCATTCAGACGTGAGCTTCGGTGGCGTAGCTTACTGAGTCGCGGAGTCGGACAGTGTTCGTGTCTGTCCGTCCGTCCGTCCGTCCGTCTGTTTGAACGCGTCGATCTCAGAAACCATAAAAGCTAGAGACTTCAACCTTGGTATGTAGGTTCCTGGATACCATAGGCAGATAAAGTTTGTTTTAATTTTTGGATCGGTGCACTATATCACAAATTGGCGTCCAATCGGCTTACGTGGCGAAGTGTTATGAGTCGCGGAGTCGGACGGTGCTCGTAGGTTCGAGTCCTGCCGTGGGCGAAAGATTTTTAATTTATTTATGTTCGAATTCAACTTCATTTAATATTAAAACAAACTCAGTGCTTATTTAAAATGTAATATTAACATTAAATGTTAAAATATAAATTATTTCTTTTACTTTTTAATTGAGCACTAAAACCAGCAATATGGCCATTTAGGAGGATTAAGACATAAGTGCGAGAGTGGCTCAACACGTTGAGCCTTTGCCTTTTGAAAATTTTTGCAATTTTGTCGCGGGTTTTATTCCCGGCGGGAACAACTTTTTTATACCCTGAGCCCATTAAAAATGGGCAAAAAAGGGTATTATGTGTTTGACAGAATGTATGTAACGGGCAGAAGGGGGCGTGGCAGACCCTCAAAACTATATATATTCTTGATCAGGATCAACAGCCGAGTCGGTTGAGCCATGTCTGTCTGTCTGTCCGTCCGTCCGTCCGTCCGTCTGTTTGAACGCGTCGATCTCAGAAACCATAAAAGCTAGAGACTTCAACCTTGGTATGTAGGTTCCTGGATACCATAGGCAGATAAAGTTTGTTTTAATTTTTGGATCGGTGCACCATATCATATAGCTGCCATAGGAACGATGCATCGAAAATGAAGTTTTAGTATGGAAAAGTTTTTTGATTGTTAAGATACCACAACCAAACAGACAGAGTGTGCATCTGGGCTGTTATTTTACATCCTGACCAAATTTAGTTAAAATCGGTCTACTATATCATATAGCTGCCATAGAAACGATACATCGAAAATGAAGTTTTAGTATGGAAAAGTTTTTTGTTTGTTGAGATATCAGATTGCTATATGTACATATATATAGATATAGATGCATATACTTTTATCTGCGTAGATAGCAGATATAAACCATTTTTGGGGAACTTTGGGGTTGCTTTACGCAACTTAAGTCGACTCGAAGGTCCCCAAAAGTTTCTTTGGGACAAAAGGACCCCATTACAAGTGTAATGGCCTCCACGTGGTGTTCCTTGGGTGCCGATAAAATTTTTAATAATATCAGAAGCAATTTAGAGCGGCGACAAATTTATCATATAAAAGTTTATGGTAATCTTAAATATTGTTTTATTTTTAGAAGTGATTGCTTTTGGATAGTAAGTACGGCGGCTCCGACCGACTAGTTTTCCAATAGTAATGTCGTTTTATTTTAGCTTTTTTCCCCGTACTTAAAAAAAAGTACAGAGGTCTATTGGGTTTGTTTTACCGAATATGTGCGTAACAGGCAGAAGGAGGCGTGGCAGACCCTATTAAGTATATATATTCTTGATCAGCATCAATATCCGAGTCGATATAGCAATGTCCGTCTGTCTGTCTGTCTGTCTGTATGAAAACCTAGAGACACCAAACTTGGTATGTGGGTTCCTCTATACTGCAAGCAGATCAAGTTTATTTCAAAATTTGGCCACGCCCCCCTATATCGCCCACAAATCGAAAAAATAAATTTCATATCCAAATTATAAGGGCAATTTAAAAGCTAGAGATTCCTAGATTTTTGCTGAAAATTTCATTCTGATTGGACAGTAAATAACCAAGACCATGCAACATTTTGCATGTTGAACAAACAGCTTTAATTTAATCTCTCTTAAGGTCTTACAGCCATATAATTAAAAAATTTTTTTTCAATCTTTTCTTTTTGTAATGATTTAAGAAGTATTTGAGCAAATTTTCCCCACCACCAGCCCACCAGTTTTGGCGACACCGGATGTTGCTTGTGAGCAACTTTGGGCCATAGTGGTAATATCAAAAAAAATCTTTAGATAGAAATTATTTTTATTTATCTTAAAATTTTAGTGTGATACGATATAAAACAGTTCTTATTAGTTTTGCAACATAGATGCACCTTACATTTTTCACCAAATACCACCCAATGTCCCACATCATCCTAACGCCAAGAATATTTCGGGTCTGGCTGAAACTTGAACTTTTTGGATTGCATCAATGACACATTGCTTGATGGAGAGCCCAAGGATATTACTGAGCTTTCTCATTGTTCATTGGTCGACCTTTCTTTCTTGTAAACGATGTAGTGTGAGTAGATTGTAGCAGCTTATGAGCAACTTCCATTTGAAATTTTATAAGCGGTATATACTTTTGGTTTGGGTGCATCAATTGTAAATGCTTTCTGTACAGTAGCCATGCATTTGTCACTTTCTTGAACGATGGTTGACTTTGTACAACTCCATAAGCATTAAGTCTACTCCACCCATTCGTATATAGTATCGAATGATCCTCTTCCAAGATTTTTCAATTCTGCATCCGAAAGAAGTTTACAATTGCTTATGCGGTTTTTGCGGATAGTTACAGTTGCAAATATGCCCATTTCCTTCAATGCAATCAAAAGGCTAACTGACGTGAACCAGTTGTCAAAATAAAGTTTAAAAGCTTTGCCTTTGGGAAGCCCTTTTGGTAAGAACATAACTACATCCGACGATATTCCCAATCCATTCACCAACATATAGCGTAAAGTCGTACACTAACCCAGATCTCCCAGCGCGTGTAAGCATTTTTAGACTCCATTGGTGGGACTTAGCTGGGTTGTATTGTTTATATGACGATTGGCCTGAAAAGAAAATTTAAATTAAAGATATAGTTTCCAGTAAAAATTTTAATTTGAATACCTTTGTACGCAATGATTTGCTCATCAACGCTTTGATGTTCTTCTTGGGGTAATTTACCGAAACTTTCATTTAGAATGTCTAGTAAAGGACGTATCTTGTACACCTTATCATAGTTTAAATTGGGATCAACTTTCTCAAGGCAACTATTAGCCACAACACTAGGCTCCTGATAACATTCTTTTTCGATCAAATTTTCAATAAGTTCAACTTCTAGTGATTCTCCTTTATCCGCAATCCCTTTTAAATTCTTCTCCAGCATTGCAGAGATATCTTCCATTTCATCTCCACTTTCTTCGTCAGTGGAGACATCCCAATCGAAGTTGAGAATCTTCTCAATGTCATCATTTGATAAACCTTTATCTTTGGGTTCATAATATAGAATATACTGGCAATGGCCCGAGGTTGCCCACAAGAATACAACTTTGAAAATTCGACACCTGTTTATTATTGAAAATAAATTAAATTTAACATTAACATAGTTTAGTTAAATCATTGATTAACAATATTGCATTTATACTTTTTACCTTTTTATATTAATTTTAGAAGTAAATCACTCACTTTTAAAAAGTCTCAGAATTTTACAACAATTATTTTTCCGACGCACGTTCAGCTTGTTGAAAATATTTTTGTCAACTGACGTTTACATTAAAATTTTTTATAACAGAAGAAACGATTACCGTTAGCTCTTAAACATTTGAAATTGCTCACAGGCAACGTTGGGGTCGAATGGGTTAAATATATATACATACGTACCTAACTTAATATAACATGAGTACGTAGCGTTTGCGTGTACATTTGAATGCATTGCTCTGTGCACCTGTGTGTTTCTATGTATGTATGTATGCATATATTTAATAACACATATTTCATATAAATTAATGAATATTCATACATTTGTGTGTACATAATTTCATTAGACCCATGAAGGTTACAGATGCCATAAGGCATTTAATAAATACTGAGCTTTATTTGAAGCACAATGTAGTTCTTAATCAGCAGTGGATTTCAACCTTTACTTCCCTTTATAGTTTCTCAAGCAGACGTTGAGATAGTAGATTAACTCGATCAAGAATTTCAGCAGTCGTTTCATCCTGAAGAGGATGCTGAAATGGAGGAGCTCAATCCTGGGGGTCAGGAAACTCTGCTTGAGAACAATCATGTTGCCATGCAAAAAATCATAACTGCTCCTGGCAAAGGCCAAGGACCCCTATATATGATTATGGATGCTGACTCTGAGGAATTGGCATTTCTAACTATATATGCTGGCATCAAAAGAAAAACTTCAGAAACTTTTACAACCATTGTTAGATCTGAGCTTCGGAATATCGATAGGAGAGGTTGTAGAGTTGATAAATTATTATTCAATTATAAGAAGATAGAGCTTATCAGTATAAGAAACAATACTTCAATTTGCTTACGAAAGCGCAGCGCCTCATGCGCCATTACAGTCTCTAACGCTCTTAATGAAGAACATATGGACCATCTTATTCGCCACGATGAAGGCTATAGGGTCCTTAAGGGCATTCGCACGTCTCCTGCTCATTGTGAAGCAGGAAAAAAGAACTTTTTTTTCTTTTTTTATTACGTTGTCAGCTGCTGAAAGTAGGTGGGTAGAGCTGCTTGTCCCATTGCAAGATAATGTGGACAAGCAACAAGTTACGGAACACACAACACAACCCCAACACATCAGTTTGGCTTTCGAGAAAAGCGTGGAACTATCTAGCAAGTTAACCAAATAACATCAGAAATACGTACAGCATACGAACATCGGGAATACTGCAGCATTCATGAGTTTGATTGAGGTATCTCAAAAAAACAAAAAGTTTTTCATACTAAAACTTGATTTTCGACCGATCGTTCCTATGGAAGCTATATGATATAGTAGACCGATTTGAACCAACTCTAGTGAGGATGTATAAGGCTTACTTAAATGCATATTCTATAAGTTTGGTTACGATTTGAACCAACTTTGGTCACAATGTGTAAAACAATAACAAATTCAAATTCTGTGAGTTTGGTTGGAATATCTCAAAAAACACAAACAATTTTCATACTAAAGGTCATGCCACACCACAACGAAGTCAAAAAAGTCAACAAAAACATGCCTCGATTCAACAAAATATCATATCGCCGTCTCACCATAGATTTTAATGAATTATATCTTAAACAACGCGTAATAACAACAGCTACGCAAATAAAATAATTAATAAAATGTAAAAAAAATTGTTTCGAATTTTCCTCCAATTTTTTAGTGAAAAAAGCTTAAAAAAAAGCCAAGAAAAAATCATCATTTTCTTAATTCAAAAATTGATATCTCTTAAACTACTAGTTTAAATCTAAGACTGTGCATAAATGAAATATAGATATATTCATTAGCTTTTAGATAAAGTAAAGGTTTGATAAATCGGTTTTGGCATTCTCGAGTAATGATTACAAATGTGGGCGTACCTCTGAAAAAAAGGATTTAAAAAAAGCTAAATTTTGAAAAATTCTAAAAAAAAAATCTCACCATAAAAAAAAAAAAATGTTTTTCGTCGGTTTTGGCCCCAAATCTATCCAAAAAAGTGGTTTTGGTTCTTGTAACTTTTGGGCTGTTGCCTAGTGTTATCTGTTATTTTGTTTTATTATTATTATTATTTTAGTTTTATTGCTATATGTACATATATATAGATATATATGCATATACTTTTATCTGCGTAAATAGCAAGATATAAACCACTTTTGGGGAACTTTGGGGTTGCCTTACGCAACTCAAGTCGACTCGAAGATCCCCAAAAGTCTCTTTTGGATAAAAGGACACCATTGCAAGTGTAATGGCCTCCATGCTGATAGTATTAATGTTTCTTCTGCAGTGTTTGAGTTTGCCGTGTTTAAATACAAGTCTTTAGGATTCTTAATTTTTACAAAACCCCAGCCTATCCATTGCCTAAATTTAAAGCAGAAATTGAGGACTTATTACAGAGGTTTCCATTTTTAAATAACAGTTCAATAGTTTTAGGAGATTTAAATCTGTGCTTACGCTCTCTCTGAGGATCTAGTGATAGAATTTATGAATTTTTATGTGGATTAGGAGTCCCTCTTAGAATTGAATTCGTCTACAACCAATTGTGATACACATATTGATTGGGCGATGACAAATATTTCAGATAACAGGGCCAACGCACGCACCTTTGAGACTATATATATTCACCATAGTGGAATTTTAGTTAGTGTTCGAAGTAGTGAGTTTTAGATGATAGATTTTTGGAGTTTTATTTATATTATATTTTATCTTATGAATATATATTTTTATTTTTTGGTTATTATCTGTTATTTTCTTTATTACTATCTTTATTTTTACTATATTTAATTTTTAAGCTATATATGAATATATATTTTTATTATTTTTGTATTATTATCTATTATTTTATATTATTATAATTATTATTATTTTAGTTTTATTGCTATATGTACATATATATAGATATAAATGCATATACTTTTCTCTGCGTAGATAGCAGATATAAACCATTTTTGGGGAACTTTGGGGTTGCTTTACGCAACTTAAGTCGACTCGAAGGTCCCCAAAAGTTTCTTTTGGACAAAAGGACCCCATCACAAGTGTAATGGCCTCCACGTGGTGTTCCCTGGGTGCCGATAAAATTTTTAATAATATCAGAAGCAATTTAGAGCGGCGACAAATTTATCATATAAGAGTTTATGGTAATCTTAAATATTGTTTTATTTTTAGAAGTGATTGCTTTTGGATAGTAAGTACGGCGGCTCCGACCGACTAGTTTTCCAATAGTAATGTCGTTTTATTTTAGCTAGCGTTCTTGTAATGCCACTGTGGTCTCCTTGAATTGGGTCGCCATGGTATGTAGACAATATTTGTTGTATCCCTTTTTCATCTTTTATTTGGGTCACCGGCTGGAGTAGCGCTACTCTTAAGGATTTTACTATTTGATTGCCCATATTTTTAAAAGAATCTATTGAAACTGATTTAAAGATCTTTTCGCTTTGGAAGAACTGACCTAAGTCGAGAATTCCATTAGTATATAAGTCGCTAACTTCAATTCTTGCGATCATTTTATTTCCATGTTTAAATAAACATTTAGATTCCGTTATGCGCAAGGTCACTACTTTTCGTACTTCATCATTTGTAATGACTTCATGATACATTTTTATGACTTTGTCTAGGCAGAAGTTCATAATTGTACTCTGAAGTGGATGGCTCAATTACTTCATCTTGAATAAGCTTTTCGACTTGTTTATTAATTTCTTCTTTGTGTGCGTGTGGAATTATATAATTTTTAATGAATACAGGATTATTATCCTTCAATCTTAGTTCTTTGTTGTAAAAATTATTTGTTGTTATTGATTCGGTTTCAAGTCCGAATATGTCTGTATACTTGTTGCATAACTCTTTGAGTTGTGTTTTGAATTGTGGTGGAAAGGTTTTTGAATGTTCTATGACTTCGTTCTATTGTACCTAAAGTATCTACTATCACTCTATCAAAAGCTGTTATGGGTGTTTCTGTTAAAGTCATTGGGGTCTTTATATGAGTTGTTGTTTTTGATTTTTGGCATTTTTGACATTTACGTACGTACTCTTTGACATGACGAGTCATTTTTAGACCCCGTACTTAAAAAAAGTACAGGGGTCTATTGGGTTTGTTTTACCGAATATGTGCGTAACAGGCAGAAGGAGGCGTGGCAGACCCCATTAAGTATATATATTCTTGATCAGCATCAATATCCGAGTCGATATAGCAATGTCCGTCTGTCTGTCTGTCTGTCTGTCTGTCTGTATGAAAACCTAGAACACGGAGACTATAAGAGCTAGAGACACCAAACTTGGTATGTGGGTTCCTCTATACTGCAAGCAGATCAAGTTTATTTCAAAATTTGGCCACGCCCCCCTATATCGCCCACAAATCGAAAAAATAAATTTCATACCCAAATTATAAGGGCAATTTAAAAGCTAGAGATTCCAGATTTTGTATAGACAAAAATAAAAGTGTCCTAGATTTTTGCTGAAAATTTCATTCTGATTGGACAATAAATAACCAAGATATTCAAATAATAAATTTTGCTGTTTAATTCGTTGATGGCGCGTTAGCAGTAATTAAAACTTAAATAAATAACTTGATAAAATTAAAAATTGTGTTAAAATATTATATCACAAATTGGCGTCCAATCGAGCTTACGTGGCGAAGTGTTATGAGTCGCGGAGTCGGACGGTGCTCGTAGGTTCGAGTCCTGCCGTGGGCGAAAGATTTTTAATTTATTTATGTTCGAATTCAACTTCATTTAATATTAAAACAAACTCAGTGCTTATTTAAAATGTAATATTAACATTAAATGTTAAAATATAAATTATTTCTTTTACTTTTTAATTGAGCACTAAAACCAGCAATATGGCCATTTAGGAGGATAAAGACATAAGTGCGAGAGTGGCTCAACACGTTGAGCCTTTGCCTTTTGAAAATTTTTGCAATTTTGTCGCGGGTTTTATTCCCGGCGGGAACAACTTTTTATACCCTGAGCCCATTAAAAATGGGCAAAAAAGGGTATTATGTGTTTGACAGAATGTATGTAACGGGCAGAAGGGGGCGTGGCAGACCCTCAAAACTATATATATTCTTGATCAGGATCAACAGCCGAGTCGGTTGAGCCATGTCTGTCTGTCTGTCCGTCCGTCCGTCCGTCCGTCTGTTTGAACGCGTCGATCTCAGAAACCATAAAAGCTAGAGACTTCAACCTTGGTATGTAGGTTCCTGGATACCATAGGCAGATAAAGTTTGTTTTAATTTTTGGATCGGTGCACCATATCATATAGCTGCCATAGGAACGATACATCGAAAATGAAGTTTTAGTATGGAAAAGTTTTTTGATTGTTAAGATACCACAACCAAACAGACAGAGTGTGCATCTGGGCTGTTATTTTACATCCTGACCAAATTTAGTTAAAATCGGTCTACTATATCATATAGCTGCCATAGAAACGGTACATCGAAAATGAAATTTTTGTATGGAAAAGTTTTTTGTTTGTTGAGATATCAGAACCAAACTGATAAAATGTACATCTGGGCTGGTATTATACATCCTGACCAAATTTGCTTAGAATCGGTTAACTATATCATATAGCGCCCATTGTACCGATCGGGTGAAAATCAAGTCTTAGTATGAAAAACTTTTTTGTTTGTTGAGATATCAGAACCAAACTGATAAAATATGCATCTGGGCTGGTATTATACATCTTGACCAAATTTTGTTAGAGGCAGTTAACTATATCATATAGCTGCCATAGGAACTGTACATCAAAAATGAAGTTTTAGTATGGAAAAGTTTTTTGTTTGTTAAGATACCACAACCAAACAGACAGAGTGTGCATCTGGGCTGTTATTTTACATCCTGACCAAATTTGGTTAAAATCGGTTTACTATATCATATAGCAGTCATAGGAACAATTGGTAGAAATTCAACCTAAGTGTAGAGGACCTGGGCTCAGGGTATCCTACTGTCGAGCGTGCTCGACTGTAACCGCCTACTTGCTTCCAGCTGATTTTAAGCTATTTTTTTAATTTTTACAATTTAATGAAATTGTTTTTTATGAATGTTATACTGACATTTAATTTTGAATACATGTTTAATCATTTCATTTAAATAATTTTTTATTGGTATTTATATAAACGTTAAGTTAAAATTCTATGTTAAATTCATGTTTATTATAAATTTACTGTGTAAATTTGAGCGGCGAAAAATTTAATATATAAGAGTTTATGGTAATCTTAAATATTATTTAGTTTTTAGAAGTGACTGATTTTGGATAGTAAGTACGGGGTCTCCGATAGTCGAGTATGCTCGACTGTAGCACCGGCCGACTAGTTATTTATGAATGTTATATTGGCATTAAATATTGAATACATGTTTAATAATTTCATTTAAATTATTTTATATTGGTATTTACATAAATGCTATGTAAAAATTCTATGTAAATTTCATGTTTATTATAAATTTCATGTAAATTTATATTTTTGCGTAAATTTATATTTTTGATAAATTTATTTAGGATTTAAGTGTTAGTTAACTTATTTATTGCAACATTTTGCATGTTGAACAAACAGCTTTAATTTAATCTCTCTTAAGGTCTTACAGCCGTATAATTAAAAAATTTTTTTTCAATCTTTTCTTTTTGTAATGATTTAAGAAGTAGCAAATTTTCACCACCACCAGCCCACCAGTTTTGGCGACACCGGATGTTGCTTGTGAGCAACTTTGGGCCATAGTGGTAATATCAAAAAAAATCTTTAGATAGCAATTTTTTTATTTATCTTAAAATTTTAGTGTGATACGAAATAAAACAGTTCTTATTAGTGTTGCAACATAGATGCACCTTACATTTAATGCATTCTGCAACGTCCTTTTTTACCAAATACCACCCAATGTCCCACATCATCCTAACGCCAAGAATATTTCGGGTCTGGCCGAGACTTGAACTTTTTGGATTGCATCGATGACACACTGCTTGATGGAGAGCCCAAGGATATTACTGAGCTTTCTCATTGTTCATTGGTCGACCTTTCTTTCTTGTAAACGATGTAGTGTGAGTAGATTGTAGCAGCTTATGAGCAACTTCCATTTGAAATTTTATAAGCGGTATATACTTTTGGTTTGGGTGCATCAATTGTAAATGCTTTCTGTACAGTAGCCATGCATCTGTCACTTTCTTGATCGATGGTTGACTTTGTACAACTCCATGAGCATTAAGTCTACTCCACCCATTCCCTTATTATAGGAAGCTACAATTGCAGGCCTTGGTACATCAATGTTAACTTTTTCCTTTGGACTCCATCGTTTGCATATCCCAACTGGTTGATGGTCTTCGCACGAAGATAGTACTAGAATTGACTTATTGTCAAACCATTTTACACAAACCAGATTATTGTTCACTTCTTATTTAGTATCGAAAGATCCTCTTCCAAGATTTTTCAATTCTGCATCCGAAAGAAGTTAACAACTGCTTATGCGGTTTTTGCGGATAGTTCCAGTAGCAAATATGCCCATTTCCTTCAATGCAATCAAAAGGCTAACTGACGTGAACCAGTTGTCAAAATAAAGTTTAAAAGCTTTGCCTTTGGGAAGCCCTTTTGGTAAGAACATAACTACATCCGACGATATTCCCAATCTATTCACCAACATATAGCGTAAAGTCGTACACTAACCCAGATCTCCCAGCGCGTGTAAGCATTTTTAGACTCCATTGGTGGGACTTAGCTGGGTTGTATTGTTTATATGACGATTGGCCTGAAAAGAAAATTTAAATTAAAGATATAGTTTCCAGTAAAAATTTTAATTTGAATACCTTTGTACGCAATGATTTGCTCATCAACGCTTTGATGTTCTTCTTGGGGTAATTTACCGAAACTTTCATTTAGAATGTCTAGTAAAGGACGTATCTTGTACACCTTATCATAGTTTAAATTGGGATCAACTTTCTCAAGGCAACTATTAGCCACAACACTAGGCTCCTGATTACATTCTTTTTCGATCAAATTTTCAATAAGTTCAACTTCTAGTGATTCTCCTTTATCCGCAATCCCTTTTAAATTCTTCTCCAGCATTGCAGAGATATCTTCCATTTCATCTCCACTTTCTTCGTCAGTGGAGACATCCCAATCGAAGTTGAGAATCTTCTCAATGTCATCATTTGATAAACCTTTATCTTTGGGTTCATAATATAGAATATACTGGCAATGGCCCGAGGTTGCCCACAAGAATACAACTTTGAAAATTCGACACCTGTTTATTATTGAAAATAAATTAAATTTAACATTAACATAGTTTAGTTAAATCATTGATTAACAATATTGCATTTATACTTTTTACCTTTTTATATTAATTTTAGAAGTAAATCACTCACTTTTAAAAAGTCTCAGAATTTTACAACAATTATTTTTCCGACGCACGTTCAGCTTGTTGAAAATATTTTTGTCAACTGACGTTTACATTAAAATTTTTTATAACAGAAGAAACGATTACCGTTAGCTCTTAAACATTTGAAATTGCTCACAGGGAACGTTGGGGTCGAATGGGTTAAATATATATACATACGTACCTAACTTAATATAACATGAGTACGTAGCGTTTGCGTGTACATTTGAATGCATTGCTCTGTGCACCTGTGTGTTTCTATGTATGTATGTATGCATATATTTAATAACACATATTTCATATAAATTAATGAATATTCATACATTTGTGTGTACATAATTTCATTAGACCCATGAAGGTTACAGATGCCATAAGGCATTTAATAAATACTGAGCTTTATTTGAAGCACAATGTAGTTCTTAATCAGCAGTGGATTTCAACCTTTACTTCTGACACTGTTCCCTATATAGTTTCTCAAGCAGACGTTGAGATAGTAGATTAACTCGATCAAGAAACAATGCTTCAATTTGCTTACGAAAGCGCAGCGCCTCACGCGCCATTACAGCTTCTAACGCTCTTAATGAAGAACATATGGACCATCTTATTCGCCACGATGAAGGCTATAGGGTCCTTAAGGGCATTCGCACGTCTCCTGCTCATTGGAAAGCAGAAAAAAAGAAGGTTATGGCCATGATTCGTCATTTTGGCCTACCAACTTTCTTTATTACGTTGTCAGCTGCTGAAAGTAGGTGAGTAGAGCTGCTTGTCCTTTTGAAAGATAATGTGGACAAGCACTGATCCAAGCATTTAATTTGTCTTCCAAAGAGAAAGTGAGGTTAATCCGCACCGACCCTGTAACTTGTGCTCGCTATTTTGAATATCGGTTTAGGAAATTATTTAAGCTTATGAAGATGCGGGGGTGTTTTCGGAGAGCATTATGTTGTTATGAACAACTGGCGAGTTAAGTATCAACAGGTTCACCTCACATTCACGGAATGTTTTGGCTGAAAGATGCCCCTCAAGAGGATTTCGAAAATGATGCATCTATTTCTCCAGTAATAGACTTCATTGATCGTTTCGTTACTACGGATGTAACAAATAATGACCTCCCTGAGTATTTAAAATACCGAGCCACTCATGCAGATGTGAAGTGAGAGGAAACTCTCTTTGTTGCTTTGGTATTCCTTATTTTCCAACGCCCCAAACAAAAATTATAAGGCAACTGCCTGAATAATCTCCTCAAATTTCTCTTCACCGTGAGAATTTAAAAAAGATTCAGAATTTTTTAAATTTTTCATTCGATTCGAACACCATAAATTACTTGAGCATATTCGAAAATATTTTATCTCACGATCAAGTGAACCTCACTTACGAGGACTACATATATGCCATTAAGTCTGCTTTGAAAAAGCCACAAATTTTCCTGAAGAGAAGTTTTGCAGCAATAAATGTTAACGCATATAATAAACACATTCTTGAAATGCACCGAGCCAATATTGATATACAATTCATATTGGATCCATACGCATGCTGCAGCTATATAATTAATTATATAAACAAATCCCAACGGGGCATTTTTAAACTAATGCGTGATGTCATCGAAGAGATTAAGAATGGCAATTTATCCATCAGGCAAAAGCTGCAGTATATTGGTCACAAATTCATTACCGGCACTGTGATTTCAGATCAGGATGCCGCCTATTCTAACATAGAGTTAGAATGCTCAAGTCCAAGGAGCAACTCCAAAATATGTCTCCAGATTCAAATGACATATTTGTAGGGGGGTTGCTGAACCACTACGAACAGCGACCACATAGTCTCGACAGCCTGTGTTTAGTCGATTTTGCTGCAGAGTACATAGTGATAATGACGACGATAATGTTGATGAAAACGAAAAATTAGGTGGTTTACCGCTTCCTCTTCTAGATGGAAGTGGCAGAGATCCAAGCCCAAAATAATTAGATTTAGGAGTTTTAATTGAAATACCGATAGGCAAAATTACTTTAGGGAACTAGTAATGCTCGATTTTTTATGGAGAAATGAAGATATAGAGCTTGTTCAGAAAAATTGTGAGGAAGTTTATACAATAAATGAGGAGGCAATTAAGTTTAGCTTTAGGAAGTATAATATATTAAAAGGTTTAGAAGACGTGCTTAGAGGAAGAGCAGTTAGATGGTCAGATAGACGATAAATTCTCGGTTTTGGCTTTTCCTGCGATAAGCTCTCAATTAAATGTTTTAAATATAAACGGTAATAATAATAATCAAAATGACCAACATGAAGATTCGGATGATACTATGCGAATAGTAAAGATTCCGCCACTAATATCTACTGAGAGCTTGTCGAACATAGTTCGATCTTTAAATTTAAAGCAAAAAACTTTTTTAACTCATGCTCTTCATAATGCCCACCATAATATTGTCTTCCATAAATTTGTGGGAGGCGGAGCAGGTGTTGGCAAAGTAGGTGAATTTCAGCACTTTTCAGTCCCTTTGTTAAATATATCTACGCAGACCAGGGTGTAAGGCAAATGCTGCCAAAATTCTTCTGTGTGCTCCCACAGGAAAAACAGCTTTCGGAATCGGGGGTTCTACCCCTCATTCTATGTTTTACTTCCAGTGAATCAAAGCTGGGTCCTCCTTTAAAAATCTTAGAGATAACCTTTTGAACACCCTCCGTTTCAGATTTATGGATCTTAAAGTTTTAATAATTGACGAAATTTCAATGGTCGGTGCCAAAATGTTTTCCCATTTGGATTTTCGCTTTAAACAAATTTTAAATAACAGAGACCTACCATTTGGAGGAATATGTGTTATAGTTTTCGGTGATCTTAGGCAGCTAAGTCCTGTTGGAGATCGATGGATTTTCAAGCCCAATTCAGCGTTGCATGACCCATACAGTGCAATATATGGGTCGTCTCTGTGGGACTCCTTTAAGTTTTTTGAACTCACAGAGATAATGCGACAGCGAGATGACCAAGCTTTTGCAATAGCATTAAATAACAGGGCATCCGGTCAAAAGTCGTCTGATGACATCTCTTTGTTAAGATTTCGAACTTGCGAAGAAAACCAGTTACCAAATGATGCAATTCATTTGTTTTATAGTAATGAAGATACTTCTGTTTTTAACGCGGCACATATTTCCACTGCTCTTGATTTTATAAGGTCTTCACATCTTTCAACAAACTCAAAAACTCAAGGGCTATGTACGTCTCTTATTTTGAAAACCACTGCCAAGTATATGATTACGGTCAACATAGATACGGCAGATGGTTTAGTAAATGGAGCCTCCGGAATTCTTATGGATATAAGTTTTAATTCATCCAATTCTCCTCAAGTTCTTTGGGTACAATTCATAGATGAAAGCGTAGGAATTAACGCTCGGGCCAAGTGCCCCCATCCTTTAGAGACTTCTTGGACCCCAATTCAGAAAACCACAAAGAGCTTTCAATTTCATTCAAACCAGCAAATAAACATCGACCGTAATCAATTTCCAGTTATTCCTGCAGAAGGTATAACTATTCATAAGAGCCAAGGAGCAACTTACAGTAAAGTTGTAGTTCATACAATTTCACGGATGATTCGTGAGGCCCTTTACGTAGCTTGCAGTAGAGCCACTAATGCTGCAGGCCTTTTCATTATTGGTGGATTCATTCCTCCAAAATGTAGTCCTCACTCACCAGTAGAGCAAGAGCTTCAAAGTCTGAGAAGCACCAAATTATTAAGTACCCACTATAACTGTCTTTTCGACAGTAATGATATTTGCTCAAATCAGTTAATGCTTCATTCTTCTCTCTTATGTTTCGTCGAGACTTCTACTTTTTCAAGCGAGTCATATGAAATACCTGGGTATAATAGTGTAGTCCGTCTAGATTGTGAATCATTATCTAAAGGAACTAGGCCAAACAGAGCTATTCTTATTTTCATAAAAAATGAACTATTCGAGAATGTTAGTCTTTGTTCCAGTGGTCGACATTATGCTGATAGTAATAATGTTTCTTCTGCAGTGTTAGAGTTTTCCGTGCTTAAATACAAGTCTTTAAAATTCTTAATTTTTTACAAAACCCCAGCCTATCCATTGCCTAAATTTAAAGCAGAAATTGAGGACTTATTACAGAGGTTTCCATTTTTAAATAACAGTTCAATAGTTTTAGGAGATTTAAATCTGTGCTTACGCTCTCTCTGAGGATCTAGTGATAGAATTTATGAATTTTTATGTGGATTAGGAGTCCCTCTTAGATTTGAATTCGTCTACAACCAATTGTGATACACATATTGATTGGGCGATGACAAATATTTCAGATAACAGGGCCAACGCACGCACCTTTGAGACTATATATATTCACCATAGTGGAATTTTAGTTAGTGTTCGAAATAGTGAGTTTTAGATGATAGATTTTTGGAGTTTTATTTATATTATATTTTATCTTATGAATATATATTTTTATTTTTTGGTTTTATCTGTTATTTTCCTTATTACTATCTTTATTTTTACTATATTTAATTTTTAAGCTATATATGAATATATATTTTTATTATTTTTGTATTATCTATTATTTTATATTATTATAATTATTATTATTTTAGTTTTATTGCTATATGTACATATATATAGATATAGATGCATATACTTTTCTCTGCGTAGATAGCAGATATAAACCATTTTTGGGGAACTTTGGGGTTGCTTTACGCAACTTAAGTCGACTCGAAGGTCCCCAAAAGTTTCTTTTGGACAAAAGGACCCCATCACAAGTGTAATGGCCTCCACGTGGTGTTCCCTGGGTGCCGATAAAATTTTTAATAATATCAGAAGCAATTTAGAGCGGCGACAAATTTATCATATAAGAGTTTATGGTAATCTTAAATATTGTTTTATTTTTAGAAGTGATTGCTTTTGGATAGTAAGTACGGCGGCTCCGACCGACTAGTTTTGCAATAGTAATGTCGTTTTATTTTAGCTAGCGTTCTTGTAATGCCACTGTGGTCTCCTTGAATTGGGTCGCCATGGTATGTAGACAATATTTGTTGTATCTCTTTTTCATCTTTTATTTGGGTCACCGGCTGGAGTAGCGCTACTCTTAAGGATTTTACTATTTGATTGCCCATATTTTTAAAAGAATCTATTGAAACTGATTTAAAGATCTTTTCGCTTTGGAAGAACTGACCTAAGTCGAGAATTCCATTAGTATATAAGTCGCTAACTTCAATTCTTGCGATCATTTTATTTCCATGTTTAAATAAACATTTAGATTCCGTTATGCGCAAGGTCACTACTTTTCGTACTTCATCATTTGTAATGACTTCATGATACATTTTTATGACTTTGTCTAGGCAGAAGTTCATAATTGTACTCTGAAGTGGATGGCTCAATTACTTCATCTTGAATAAGCTTTTCGACTTGTTTATTAATTTCTTCTTTGTGTGCGTGTGGAATTATATAATTTTTAATGAATACAGGATTATTATCCTTCAATCTTAGTTCTTTGTTGTAAAAATTATTTGTTGTTATTGATTCGGTTTCAAGTCCGAATATGTCTGTATACTTGTTGCATAACTCTTTGAGATGTGTTTTGAATTGTGGTGGAAAGGTTTTTGAATGTTCTATGACTTCGTTCTATTGTACCTAAAGTATCTACTATCACTCTATCAAAAGCTGTTATGGGTGTTTCTGTTAAAGTCATTGGGTCTTTATATGAGTTGTTGTTTTTGATTTTTGGCATTTTTGACATTTACGTACGTACTCTTTGACATGACGAGTCATTTTTAGACCCCGTACTTAAAAAAAGTACAGGGGTCTATTGGGTTTGTTTTACCGAATATGTGCGTAACAGGCAGAAGGAGGCGTGGCAGACCCCATTTAGTATATATATTCTTGATCAGCATCAATATCCGAGTCGATATAGCAATGTCCGTCTGTCTGTCTGTCTGTCTGTCTGTCTGTATGAAAACCTAGAACACGGAGACTATAAGAGCTAGAGACACCAAACTTGGTATGTGGGTTCCTCTATATTGCAAGCAGATCAAGTTTATTTCAAAATTTGGCCACGCCCCCCTATATCGCCCACAAATCGAAAAAATAAATTTCATATCCAAATTATAAGGGCAATTTAAAAACTAGAGATTCCAGATTTTGTATAGACAAAGATAAAAGTGTCCTAGATTTTTGCTGAAAATTTCATTCTGATTGGACAATAAATAACCAAGATATTCAAATAATAAATTTTGCTGTTTAATTCGTTGATGGCGCGTTAGCAGTAACTAAAACTTAAATAAATAACTTGATAAAATTAAAAATTGTGTTAAAATATTATATCACAAATTGGCGTCCAATCGGCTTACGTGGCGAAGTGTTATGAGTCGCGGAGTCGGACGGTGCTCGTAGGTTCGAGTCCTGCCGTGGGCGAAAGATTTTTAATTTATTTATGTTCGAATTCAACTTAATTTAATATTAAAACAAACTCAGTGCTTATTTAAAATGTAATATTAACATTAAATGTTAAAATATAAATTATTTCTTTTACTTTTTAAATGAGCACTAAAACAAGCAATATGGCCATTTAGGAGGATAAAGACATAAGTGCGAGAGTGGCTCAACACGTTGAGCCTTTGCCTTTTGAAAATTTTTGCAATTTTGTCGCGGGTTTTATTCCCGGCGGGAACAACTTTTTGTACCCTGAGCCCATTAAAAATGGGCAAAAAAGGGTATTATGTGTTTGGCAGAATGTATGTAACGGGCAGAAGGGGGCGTGGCAGACCCTCAAAACTATATATATTCTTGATCAGGATCAACAGCCGAGTCGGTTGAGCCATGTCTGTCTGTCTGTCCGTCCGTCCGTCTGTTTGAACGCGTCGATCTCAGAAACCATAAAAGCTAGAGACTTCAACCTTGGTATGTAGGTTCCTGGATACCATAGGCAGATAAAGTTTGTTTTAATTTTTGGATCGGTGCACCATATCATATAGCTGCCATAGGAACGATGCATCGAAAATGAAGTTTTAGTATGGAAAAGTTTTTTGATTGTTAAGATACCACAACCAAACAGACAGAGTGTGCATCTGGGCTGTTATTTTACATCCTGACCAAATTTAGTTAAAATCGGTCTACTATATCATATAGCTGCCATAGAAACGGTACATCGAAAATGAAGTTTTAGTATGGAAAAGTTTTTTGTTTGTTGAGATAAAAGAACCAAACTGATAAAATGTACATCTGGGCTGGTATTATACATCCTGACCAAATTTGGTTAGAATCGGTTAACTATATCATATAGCGCCCATTGTACCGATCGGGTGAAAATCAAGTCTTAGTATGAAAAACTTTTTTGTTTGTTGAGATATCAGAACCAAACTGATACAATATGCATCTGGGCTGGTATTATACATCTTGACCAAATTTTGTTAGAGTCAGTTAACTATATCATATAGCTGCCATAGGAACTGTACATCAAAAATGAAGTTTTAGTATGGAAAAGTTTTTTGTTTGTTAAGATACCACAACCAAACAGACAGAGTGTGCATCTGGGCTGTTATTTTACATCCTGACCAAATTTGGTTAAAATCGGTTTACTATATCATATAGCAGTCATAGGAACAATTGGTAGAAATTCAACCTAAGTGTAGAGGACCTGGGCTCAGGGTATCCTACTGTCGAGCGTGCTCGACTGTAACCGCCTACTTGCTTCCAGCTGATTTTAAGCTAATTTTTTAATTTTTACAATTTAATGAAATTGTTCTTTATGAATGTTATACTGACATTTAATTTTGAATACATGTTTAATCATTTCATTAAAATAATTTTTTATTGGTATTTATATAAACGTTAAGTTAAAATTCTATGTTAAATTCATGTTTATTATAAATTTACAGTGTAAATTTTAGCGGCGAAAAATTTAATATATAAGAGTTTATGGTAATCTTAAATATTATTTAGTTTTTAGAAGTGACTGATTTTGGATAGTAAGTACGGGGTCTCCGACAGTCGAGTATGCTCGACTATAGCACCGGCCGACTAGTTATTTATGAATGTTATATTGGCATTAAATATTGAATACATGTTTAATAATTTCATTTAAATTATTTTATATTGGTATTTACATAAATGCTATGTAAAAATTCTATGTAAATTTCATGTTTATTATAAATTTCATGTAAATTTATATTTTTGCGTAAATTTATATTTTTGATAAATTTATTTAGGATTTAAGTGTTAGTTAACTTATTTATTGCAACATTTTGCATGTTGAACAAACAGCTTTAATTTAATCTCTCTTAAGGTCTTACAGCCATATAATTAAAAAATTTTTTTTCAATCTTTTCTTTTTGTAATGATTTAAGAAGTATTTGAGCAAATTTTCACCACCACCAGCCCACCAGTTTTGGCGACACCGGATGTTGCTTGTGAGCAACTTTGGGCCATAGTGGTAATATCAAAAAAATCTTTAGATAGCAATTTTTTTATTTATCTTAAAATTTTAGTGTGATACGATATAAAACAGTTCTTATTAGTGTTGCAACATAGATGCACCTTACATTTAATGCATTCTGCAACGTCCTTTTTCACCAAATACCACCCAATGTCCCACATCATCCTAACGCCAAGAATATTTCGGGTCTGGCCGAAACTTGAACTTTTTGGATTGCATCGATGACACACTGCTTGATGGAGAGCCCAAGGATATTACTGAGCTTTCTCATTGTTCATTGGTCGACCTTTCTTTCTTGTAAACGATGTAGTGTGAGTAGATTGTAGCAGCTTATGAGCAACTTCCATTTGAAATTTTATAAGCGGTATATACTTTTGGTTTGGGTGCATCAATTGTTAATGCTTTCTGTACAGTAGCCATGCATTTGTCACTTTCTTGAACGATGGTTGACTTTGTACAACTCCATGAGCATTAAGTCTACTCCACCCATTCCCTTATTATAGGAAGCTACAATTGCAGGCCTTGGTACATCAATGTTAACTTTTTCCTTTGGACTCCATCGTTTGCATATCCCAACTGGTTGATGGTCTTCGCACGAAGATAGTACTAGAATTGACTTATTGTCAAACCATTTTACACAAACCAGATTATTGTTCACTTCTTATTTAGTATCGAAAGATCCTCTTCCAAGATTTTTCAATTCTGCATCCGAAAGAAGTTAACAACTGCTTATGCGGTTTTTGCGGATAGTTCCAGTAGCAAATATGCCCATTTCCTTCAATGCAATCAAAAGGCTAACTGACGTGAACCAGTTGTCAAAATAAAGTTTAAAAGCTTTGCCTTTGGGAAGCCCTTTTGGTAAGAACATAACTACATCCGACGATATTCCCAATCTATTCACCAACATATAGCGTAAAGTCGTACACTAACCCAGATGTCCCAGCGCGTGTAAGCATTTTTAGACTCCATTGGTGGGGCTTAGCTGGGTTGTATTGTTTATATGACGATTGGCCTGAAAACAAAATTTAAATTGAAGATATAGTTTTCAGTAAAATTTTAATTTGAATACCTTTGTACGCAATGATTTGCTCATCAACGCTTTGATGTTCTTCTTGGGGTAATTTACTGAAACTTTCATTTAGAATGTCTAGTAAAGGACCTATCTTGTACAGCTTATCATAGTTTAAATTGAGATCAACTTTCTCAAGGCAACTATTACCCACAACACTAGGCTCCTGGTTACATTCATTTTCGATCAAATTTTCAATAAGTTCAACCTCTAGTGATTCTCCTTTATCCACAATCCCTTTTAAATTCTTCTCCAGCATTGCAGAGATATATCTTCCATTTCATCTCCACTTTCTTCGTCAGTGGAGACATCCCAATCGAAGTTGATAATCTTCTCAATGTCATCATTTGATAAACCTTTATCCTTGGGTTTCAAAATATAGAATATACTCGCAATGGCCCAAGGTTGCCCACAAGCAACTTTACAACTGTGAAAATTCGACACCTGTTTATTATTGAAAATAAATTAAATTTAACATTAAGTTAATACTTTAGTTAAATCATTGATTAACAATATTGCATTTATACTTTTTACCTTTTTATATTAATTTTAGAAGTAAATCACTCACTTTTAAAAAGTCTCAGAATTTTACAACAATTTTTTTCCGACGCACGTTCAGCGTGTTGAAAATATTTTTGTCAACTGATGTCCAAATTAAAATTTTTTAATAATAGAAGAAACGATTACCATTAGCTCTTAAACATTTGAAATTGCTCACAGGCAACGTTGGGGTCGAATGGGTTAAATATAAAGTGCCCGAAATAAGTAAATGGGACAAACATTTGGCACCCTGTATTAACCGTAAGATGCAATTCTTGGGTTTCTCTCTTCCCACTATATTTCGTTTATAGTGTGCTTATGCGGTAGGCAAAAAATTTCGAAAAAGTACCGCAAGACTTTTCCGTTATGTTTATTTATAGATGACAATGTTGAGTTTTCGAAAGAAATAAGTAAATGGGACAGATTAGTTTGTTTTAATTTGCGACTGGTTAACCACGTGGAGTTTGAACTTTTCATATTGAATTCTGTTGAGAATATTAAAATAAACAAAAATAAGTAAGTTTTAAGTAAATTCATTACTTATAACAGCTCCTAATGGCTTTTTTTTGTTAAGAAATGTCAAGTTTTGGTCGTTTAACGGATATCAAGCGTGGAAGAATCTTGGAACTGCGTGATTCGGGGATGTCAATACGCAAAATTGCAGACAAGGTTGGCAGAAATAAGAATACGCTGGAAAAATTAATAAAGAACCCTGAAAATCATGGGAAACAACTCCGTTCTGGGCGCCCACCCTTGGTTGACAACCGGGACAAAAGGCGAATAAAAAATCTAGCGGTCAAGGAAAATATCAGCGCATCCCAAATACGGAGCAATTTGTCTCTACCGATATCTACGAGACGTGTACAACAAATTTTAAAGTGTTCCGAGAATGTTTCGTATGAAAAAAAACTGTTAAAACCGGAACTACTGCCAAGGCACAAAGCTGCTCGATTGCAGTTTGCAAACAAATATAAATTTTGGGATACTGAATGGGAAAATATAATTTTTAGCGACGAGAAAAAGTTTAATTTAGACGGCCCTGATGGCTACCGCTATTATTACCGCGATTTACGGTGCCCAAAAAAAGTTCACGTGTCCAGAAATTTCCACGGAGGATCACTTATGATATGGGCTGCGTTCGGCTTCAATGGAAAGACACCCATGTGCTTTATAACGCATAAAATGACTGCACAAAATTATGTGGAGCTCTTGGAGAGTGTGTTAGTGCAATTTGGAGAGGATAAATTTGGTGATACCTGGACTTTTCAGCAGGATAATGCACCCATCCATACCGCAAGGCTCACTAAGGCTTTTTTTAAGGAGTCCCAAATTCCTGTTTTAGAGTGGCCAGCACGCAGCCCGGACCTAAATCCGATTGAAAATCTTTGGGGTATCTTGTCTCAACGGGTTTATGCCAACGGGAAGCAATTTTCAACTCTAAAAGAGTTAAAAGAAGCCATTATGCGAGAATGGGAGAAATTGGACATACAAATGCTCCAAAACTTGGTCAATTCAATGCCAGGACGGATAGTGAAGGTGTTAAACAACAAAGGGTGTTCTATTTAAGATATTGGTATAGTTTAAAAATTTTTGTTTTTGTTTTTTTTAAGTTTTGACATACAAATAATGAATTTGTCCCAGTTACTTATTTCGCTTCAGAATATTTTGTCTTAATTATACCCTGAGCCCATTAAAAATGGGCAAAAAAGGGTATAATGTGTTTGGCAGGATGTATGTAACAGGCAGAAGGGGGCGTGGCCGACCCCCAAAAGTATATATATTCTTGATCAGGATCAACAGCCGAGTCGATTGAGCCATGTCCGTCTGTCTGTCCGTCCGTCCGTCCGTCCGTCCGTCCGTCCGTCCGTCCGTCCGGATGTTTGAACGCGTCGATCTCAGAAACCATAAGAGCTAGAGACATCAAATTTGGTATGTAGGTTCCTGAATACCATAGGCAGATCAAGTTTGTTTTTATTTTTGGATCGGTCCACTATATCATATAGCTGCCATAGGAACGGTACATCGAAAATGAAGTTTTAGTATGGAAAAGTTTTGTGTTTGTTAAGATATCAAACCCAAACTGATAGAATATGCATTTAGGCTAGTAGTATACATCTTGACCAAATTTGGTTAAAATCGGATAACTATATCATATAGCTGCCATAGGAACGGTACACCGAAAATGAAGTTTTAGTATGGGAAAGTTTTTTATTTGTTGAGATATCAAAACCAAACTGATAGAATATGCATCTAGGCTGGTAGTATACATCTTGACCAAATTTGGTTAAAATCGGATAACTATATCATATAGCTGCCATAGGAAGGGTACACCGAAAATGAAGTTTTAGTATGGAAAAGTTTTTTATTTGTTGAGATATCAAAACCAAACTGATATAATATGCATCTAGGCTGGTATTATACATCTTGACCAAATTTGGTTAAAATCGGATAACTATATCATATAGCTGCCATAGGAACGGTACACCGAAAATGAAGTTTTAGTATGGAAAAGTTTTTTATTTGTTGAGATATCAAAACCAATCTGATGGAATATGCATATGGGCTGGTATTATACATCCTGAACAAATTTGGTTAGAATCGATCTAAAATATCATATAGCTGTCATAGGAACAATCGATCGAAAATCAACTCTCAGTACAGAGTACCTGGGTTCAGGGTATCCTACTGTCGAGCGTGCTCGACTGTAACCGCCTACTTGTTTTTTTCTTAATTTTCCCAATTTTTTTTTTATTTAAATATGTTAAAATCTATTCATAATATTATTAAGTTTATATAATAATTTGTTTTTTGAAAATATATTAAAGGGTTAAGTTGTTATTCCTTAGAACGTAGTGTCCCATTTACTTCTTTCGCGCATACTTCTTGTATACATAACTTAATATAACATATGTACGTAGCGTTTGCGTGTACATTTGAATGCATTTCTTTGTGGACCTGTGTGTTTCTATGTATGTATGTATGTATATATATAATAACAAATATTTCATATAAATAAATGAATATTTACACATTTGTGTGTACATAATTTCATAACACATACATATATATATAAATTTTGAATATTATTACTATTATTATATTTAGCTTATATATTATTATGATTATTGAATATTATATATAATTTAAATACTATTATTTTTAATTGAATATTATATTTGTATAATATTATATTGCATTATTTTAGAATATAAATAGTGTTATCCGAAATGCCACGTCTATCTCGGCTGTCTGCCTCGCAGCGAGCTAACAATCGCCGCTTAAGAAATAGGTCAAACAGGGAAAATACCACATATTCAGCAATAGAAAATGAGAATAATGCAAGTTCTCAGAGAAAGCGCAGAGCAGATTCGGAGTTTAGAAGAGTAGAAAGAATTATTGACAGGACGAGACGATCAACTAGAAGACGTAATCCTCAGACTGGACATCAGGAACAGGATCAAGATACTCTCCGTAGATCGATCCGTAGACAGGATACGAACGTAAGGGCAACTGAGCAGCAGATCGACACACAGAGTGGGAGACAGACACGTACAAACGGTGAGATTCGGGAGACGGAAAGGGTGGCAGACAGACTTCGTAGATCGAACCGTAGATGGGATACGAACGTACGGGGAGCTGAGCAGCAGATCGACACACAGAGTAGGAGACAGAGACGTACAAACGGTGAGATTCGGGAAGCGGAAAGGGTGGCAGTCAGACTTCGTAGATCGAACCGTAGACGGGATACGAACGTACGGGGAGCTGAGCAGCAGATGAGAAACATAGAGTAGGAGACAGAGACGTACAAACGGTGAGATTCGGGGGACGGAAAGGGTGGCAGACAGACTTCGTAGATCGAACCGTAGACGGGATACGAAAGTTCGGGAAACTGGGCAGCAGAATAAAGCAGGCCATCCACAGTCAAATTTGTTTGACGAACGTGTTTGATTCGACAAAATATTCGTCGTTAATGGTAGTGTTCGTTTTCAAATTTTGTGTTGCTTGTTTTGTTCGAGAAAAATAGAAGTGATTCTATTTTTCGTATGTTCGATTCAACAATTCGATAATAGATGGCAATGTTGGCACAAACATCATTTGTGAAAAGTTTTCGTAGCGTAAACAGATGTCATGTTTAATCATTGTCTGCAAAATGAGCCAGCACTGTGGAAAGCAAAAAGCGAGGCATATAAAAACAAAAATTAGCGAAATAAATCGTGGGACTTGTTATTAAATAAATATAAAGAAGTCGATGAAGAGGCAACCGTTGAGGCTGTTAAAAAAAAGGTGAATTCCCTGCGTGCATTATACAGACGCGAACTTCAAAAAATAAAATGGAGCGAAAGATCTGGCGCTGGAGTTGTCGACATTTATAAGCCTAACATCTGGTACTTCCATGAGCTCCATTTTCTTTATGACCAGGAGTCCTCAGTTGATGGAATCAACACCTTCGATGATGGCCCGGAAATAGAAATAGTAAGTGTTAAGACAAAAAGCAATGTTTTATTGTCAGCAAAAAACAACATTATAGAAATTAAATGCGATCATTTTGCCACGGTACTGTTCCAATTGTGTTGAAATATTCGTGAAACTTTTCACGAATTTGTTAGGCATCTTCGGTACAATTGCCACCTTTCAATGGCTGCAAATCGTCCATTTGGTCAGACGGCCTAACTCCTCCAGATGTATTGTCGGGATCAGCCGCCCCTCGCAAATATACCGCACCGTTTTTCTTGGACAAAAAATTGTGCAAATAGCAACAACATAAAACGATTATAGAAGCCTTTTCTGGCTGCAAAGATATAGTAGTCAGAAGAATCCGAAATCTGCTTGTTATAATACCAAAAGCATTTTCTACTATACGCCTAGCTCTTGAAAGGCGGTAATTGAAAATAAGATGTTCTCTTTCCAACTTCTGACGGCTGTAGGGCTTCATTAAATTTGGCGACAAAGGAAAGGCATCGTCCCCAACTAGAACATATGGCAGTTCATATGAAGTATTTTGAATTTCCCGCGGTTTCGGTATGCATAGGGATTGCTCATCGTAGCGTCTTTTGAATTCTGACTGTGCAAATACTCCAGCATCTGATGCTCTTCCGTTTGCTCCAACTTCCAAACAAATAAATTCATAATTTGCGTTAACTATAGCCATCATAACAATACTGAACGTCTTCTTGTAATAAAAATAAAATGAGCCTGATGTGTTTGGCTTTTTGATATGCACATGCTTTCCGTCAATAGCGCCAATGCAGTTAACGAAATTCCATTGATTTTCGAAATCAGTCGCAATTTCTTTCCATTCGTCCTCATTCGTAGGCATCTGAAATAATAGAATAAAAAATACGTTATAAATCGAAAGTTTTATTTTCTAGCCAAGGGGTACTAAACGCAAATCTGATGAAGGAGATGAGTTCCTGATATAGGCAGTCGCGCTCTTGGACAATATCAACTCAAAACTAGTCGGCCGGTGCTATAGCCGAGCATACTCGACTGTCGGAGACCCCGTACTTACTATCCAAAATCAGTCACTTCTAAAAACTAAATAATATTTAAGATTACCATAAACTCTTATATATTAAATTTTTCGTCGCTCAAATTTACACAGTAAATTTATAATAAACATGAATTTAACATAGAATTTTAACTTAACGTTTATATAAATACCAATATAAAATTATTTAAATGAAATGATTAAACATGTATTCAAAATTAAATGTCAGTATAACATTCATAAAGAACAATTTCATTAAATTGTAAAAATTAAAAAAAATAGCTTAAAATCAGCTGGAAAAAAAGTTGTTCCCGCCGGGAATCGAACCCGCGACAAAATTGCAAAAACTTTCAAATGACAGAGGCTCAACATGTCGAGCCACTCTCGTGCTTATATGTACATCCTCCTAAATGGCAATATTGCTTGCTTTGGTACTCAATTACAAAGTAAAAGAAATAAACTATATTTAAAAATTTAATGTTAATATTTCATTATTTTAAATAAGCCCTGAATTTTAATATAAAATGAAATTTAATTCGATCATTAATAAATTAAGAACCAATTTTTCCGACGGCAGGACTCGAACCCACGAGCACCGTCCGACTCCGCGACTCAGTACACTGCGCCACCGAAGCTGTCGTCTGAATGGACGCCAATTTATTATATAATATGTTTTTTATAATATAATCAATTTTTTGTTTTATCAAGATATTCAAGTTTTAATTACTGCCAACGCGCCATCAACGAATTAAACAGCCAAATTTATTATTTGAATATTTTCGCTATTTACTGTGCGATCAGAATGAAATTTTCAGCAAAAATTTAGGACAATTATATCTTCATCTGCAAAATCTGGAGTTTCTGGCTTTCAAAATGCTCTTATAATTTGGATATGAAATTTTCAATGTCGATTTGCAGGCGGTTAAGGGGGCGTGGCTGATTTTTGAAACAAACTTGATCTGCCTGCAGTGTAGAGGAACCTACATACCAAGTTTGGTGTCTCTAGCTCTTATAGTCTCCGAGATCATACAGACAGACGGACAGACAGACAGACAGACAGAAAGACAGACGGACATTGCTATATCGACTCGACTATTGATGCTGATCAAGAATATAAATACTTTATAGGGTCTGCCACGCCTCCTTCTACCTGTTACGCACATATTCGGTAAAACAAACCCAATAGACCCCTGTACTTTTTTTTAGTACGGGGTCTAAAAATCAAGAGATGACTCCACTAATAAGTGACTCCCAAACTGCATCTTCATATTTGTCGCAGCACTCTGAAGATGGGAATGCACCAGTTCTAATATTGATCACTCAAAATAGGAACGTGCCAGCTTCCTCGTTTGCTGATTTCAAATAAAACATTTTGTACTTACCTTAATATACGGCTTTAGCATTTTAATTATGGCTTGACATGTTTCGATCACTATGCGCCCAAGACTCTGAGGAGAAATGCCAGTTAAGAATTTCAGATCCTCGTAGCTTTGGCCACTGGCCAAAAAGCACAAAGTCGCTGAAAGCCTTTCATGTGCGCTTATTGCTGCTCTCATTACAGTGTCCTGACGATGAATTTCTGGAGATACCAAATTTAGTAGTGCGTCATAAGTTTCACTGTCCATTCTAAGAAAGTTCTTAAAATTAACACTAGAAGTTTCTTTAAGCTCTTTTAAAAGATTGGTATGGATGAATTTTTGGCGTTTTGCGTACCACTCTTTAATCCACATACTGTGCTTTCTTTTTTGCGATTTCACCCTTTTCTTTTTTTTTTTGAATAAATATGTATCGCCATCAAGGCAATTATTGTATCTTTATCAGATGACATGTTTATTCTGTGAAAACTTTCTACAAATGATGTTTGCAAGCAATGTTTGAAAAAGTTAGTGGGCAAATGTAATTCTTGTTTGCCGAACAATTCATCTAACAAATTCGACTGTGGATGGCCTGCTTAATACACAGAGTAGGAGACAGAGACGTACAAACGCTGACATTAGACAGAGCGAAAGCTTGTCCGATAATTTGAGAAGATCCACACGACGTCAAAACAATATACACAGAATCAATGAACAGATACGCAACACACAACTTCGAGCAATTAGTCGTTCGGATCCTGAGACTCGTCTTTTAGAAAGAGAGAGAGAGAGATAGAATTGCTAGATCTCAAACCAGGGATAATCCAGCGAGGAAGATTGTCGATCAAGCTGTTAACAGTGCACGACGACAAAGTGCTCGATTGTTACAGCGACAAGCAATCGCTGACGCGATAAGACGTATTAGTCAGAGAGTTAGCCAAAATAGGAGCATTAGTCAAAACAGGGAAGCAGAAAACCGACGAAATGCTGACCGTATGAGGGAGAATCGTGCAAATAATTCTCAGGACGCCGTCATAACCCAATTAGAGGTTAAAATACGTGAATTTAATAAAGATCTAAAATGCGGGCCAAACCAAGTTTGTCTTTGTTGCAAAGGCCTGTGGTTTAAATCAAGTTACAGAGATTTCTCGAGCTTTCGTTGAAAGTAAAGCTTCTCTTTTAAGTCACTCTAGTGATCTTCTTTCTGTTGACAACAAACTTCAGTTGTGCAGTACATGTCTCCGTAACATTGCACTTAATAAGTAAAAAAATTTCCCATTATAAATGGCTTAGATTTTCCCGATTTGCCCCCGTGTCTTAAAGGTCTTACTCCTTTAGAAGAGAGATTAATTTCGCCAAGACTTCCATTTATGGTAATAAAATCTTTACTTGTTGGTCGCCAGAGTGCAATTAAAGAAGCTGTAGTCAACGTTCCTATTCCAGTTAGCAATATTGTGACATCCCTTCCACGAGCTTTCAATGAAGCAGAGGTAATACAGCTCCACCTCAAACGAAGAATGGAATTCAGGCATGATTATATGACTGAAACCATTAGACCCATGAAGGTTACAGATGCCATAAGGCAATTAATAAATACTGATACTTACTTATTAAATACTTACTTCTGACACTGTTCCCTTTATAGTTTCTCAAGCAGACTTTGAGATAGTAGATTAACTCGATCAAGAATTTCAGCAGTCGTTTCATCCTGTAGAGGATGCTGAAATGGAGGAGCTCAATCCTGGGGGTCAAGAAACTCTGATAGAGAATAATCATGTTGCCATGCAAAAAATCATAATTGCTCCTGGCGAAGGCCAAAGACCCCTAGATATGATTATGGATGCTGACTCTGAGGAATTGGAATTTCCAACTATATATGCTGGCATCAAAAGAAAAACTTCAGAAACTTTTACAACTATTGTTAGATCTGAGCTTCGGAATATCGATAGGAGAGGTTGTAGAATTGATCAATTATTCTTCAATTATAAGAAGTAAAAGCTAATCAGTATAAGAAACAATGTTTCAATTTGCTTACGAAAGCGCAGCGCCTCACGCGCCATTAGAGCTTCTAACGCTCTTAATGAAGAACATATGGACCATCTTATTCGCCACGATGAAGGCTATAGGGTCCTTAAGGGCATTCGCACGTCTCCTGCTCATTGGAAAGCAGAAAAAAAGAAGGTTATGGCCATGATTCGTCATTTTGGCCTACCAACTTTCTTTATTACGTCAGCTGCTGAAAGTAGGTGGGTAGAGCTGCTTGTCCTTTTGAAAGATAATGTGGACAAGCACTGAGTTACAGAAGACCAAGCATTTAATTTGTCTTCCTAAGAGTAAGTGAGGTTAATCCGCACCGACCCTGTAACTTGTGCTCGCTATTTTGAATATCGGTTTAGGAAATTATTTAAGCTTATGAATATGCGGGGGAGAGCATTATGTTGTTATGCACTACTGGCGAGTTGAGTTTCATTAGAGAGGTTCACCTCACATTCTCGAAATGTTTTGGCTGAAAGATGCCCCTCAAGTGGATTTCGGAAATGATGAATCTATTTCTCCAATAATAGACTTCATTGATCGCTTCGTTACCACGGATGTAACAAATAATGACCTCTCTGAGTATTTAAAATACCGAGCCACTCATGCCGATGTGAAGTTAGATGAAACTCTCTTTGTCACTTTGGTATTCCTTATTTTCCAATGCCCCAAACAGAAATTTTAAGGCCACTGCCTGAAGAAACTCCTCAAATTTCTCTTCACCGTGAAAATTTAAAAAAGATTCAGAATTTCTTAAATTTTTCCTTCGATTCGGACATCATTAATCACTTGAGCATATTCGAAAATATTTTATCTCACGATCAAGTGAACCTCACTGACGAGGACTACATATATGCCATTAAGTCTGCTTTGAAAAAGCCACAAATTTTCCTGAAGAGAAGTTTTCCAGAAATAAATGTTAACGCATATAATAAACACATTCTTAAAATGCAACGAGCCAATATTGATATACAATTCATATTGGATCCATACGCATGCTGCAGCTATATAATTAATTATATAAACAAATCCCAACGGGGCATTTCTAAACTAATGCGTGATGCCATCGAAGAGATTAAGAATGGAAATTTATCCATCAGACAAAAGCTGCTATTGGTCACAAATTCATTACCGGCACTGAGATTTCAGCTCAGGAAGCCGCCTATTTTTGTTTAGGTATGCGATTGTCTAAGACTAGCAACGCAGAAGTGGTTGACATTCTGCATGAACGATTTGAGGGTAATGGTGCATTTACAATAGTTGATGCAGCGTCAATTCTAGCTGTATCAACAATTGATATCCAACGTCAACGTTTACATTAGTTGATAGAGTTGACAAAAAAAACCGGGTTGCCAACTAATTTTCGAGTTGAGCAACGCGCAAGATGCCAACGCGTTGATATTGAAGTTGAGAGTAATTTACACCAGTTGATATCCACATTCGTTGACATTCACGTTGCTTAGCACTTTTCGTTGACGTCGATCTTGTGAATGTATCGAAACTGGTTTTAATCGATATTGTGTTGTTTTAATAATTGAGAAAAGTAAAAAGAGTAAAGTAAGAAGAGCAATTTCGATATTTTGAAAGATGTATCGTTCAATAAATATGTATATAAATAAATGAATATTTATTTTTTAATAACATTTTATTATTAGTTATTGTTTTTTATAGACTGCACACTTGAAATAACAGACAACATTAAATAAATCGGATGGCGAGCGAAGTGTTGCTACCTCCAATCTGTACATAAAGTTTGTCAACACAGAGCAAAAGAATGAACACGAGCTCAACCTAATTTTGTGTTGTCAACGCGCCGATTGTGTCTTCAACTGTTTACACTCAGAGCAACAATTGATGATTCTCGCATTGTCAATCTACTGTCAGCGCAACAGTTGATCAAGTTGACAGCTGTTCACACTAGGATTAATAAAGTTGATATCAATGTTGACTTGTTTATCAACTAGTTTAAACGCACCATAAGGTTATCTCTCGCAGGGGTGATGTGAATTGGCCACTCGGATACGTTCCACCGTAAGAAGCCGAGGCGGGCATTTGAATGATGTCATATTCCGCACTTAATGGCATATATGCGCCTTTCAAATAAAAAAATTATTTTGTCAATACCTCACACACAGCTTGCTTTATTCCATTTCAACATTTACCCGCCCTTATTTTATTAGATTTAAAAGTATTAAAAAATTTTTGTTTTTTTTTTTGATTTTGTATAGTGAGAATATGCTGATCAGCTTTTGCTTATGATGGCCATACTAAAAACATGATTAAACATTTAACATTTTTAACCTATCCTGTTATTATGAAATCATCTTAATCTTCTATCTTTTCAACTATATTGGATCCTATGTATTTAGGGTCTAGCTCATGATCTGTTTTGTTTCTCAATAAAACTTTATCTCCTATTTTTAATTCTATGTCATTTACTTTCTTGTTGTACGTAAGTTTATTTTTCTGCTTGTTTTGTTCAAGCATTATTCTAGCTCTCTATATGCTCTCACTTTAACCTATATTTTGATTCTTTAGCATAATCATCTGTATTGTACAAAGGCTTAATATGCTCGCTCCCACTATTAAATGCCTTGTTAACATTAGGGTTCATACTAAAAATGAACTCGGAAGTACAATAGTCATGCGTTGTGGATAGGGTCGTATTAAAACAATAAAGAAAGTATTGAAGTCAAACATCCCAATCAGGCTTATCAACTGATATATAAGAACCAATATATTCGCTTAACGTTCTATGACTTCGTTCTACAGTTCCTTAAGTCTGGTGGTGGTATGCCGTAGAAGTTATGTTTTTGAAGTCAAGGTGGTATTTCTGTAAGTGTTAAATTTTCTATAACTGAATTTTTATAATCTGTTCCCATGTCCGTAATGAACGTCTTCATTGGACCGTATTTCAGAATATAATCTTCAAATACAGCTTTTGCACTTTTGTTTGGAATAGGTAAGGCAACAAGATATTTTGTTATGTCACATATCAGTGTAACTGCATATTCATTGCCTTGCTCTGATTTTGGTAGTGGATCGATCGTGTCTACTATTACTCTACCAAAAGCCGTTAATGGAGTTTCTGTAAGTGTTAAAGGAGTTTTAGTGTGCGTTAGCACTTTTTATTTTTGGCATTTTGGACATTTTTTCACATTGTTCGTGATATCACGCGTATGGTATGCCGTAGAAGTTATGTGTTTAAAGTCAAGGTGGTGTTTCTGTAAGTGTTAAATCTTCTATAACTGAATTTTTAAATCTGTTCCCATGTCCGTAATGAACGTCTTCATTGGACCGTAGTTCAGAATATAATCTCTAAATACAGCTTTTGCACTTTTGTTTGGAATAGGTAAGGCAACAAGATATTTTGTTAAGTCACATATCAGTGTAACTGCATATTCATTGCCTTGCTCTGATTTTGGTAGTGGACCGATTGTGTCTACTATTACTCTATCAAAAGCCGTTAATGGTGTTTCTGTAAGTGTTAAAGGAGTTTTAGTGTGCGTTAGCACTTTTTATTTTTGGCATTTTGGACATTTTTAGACCCCGTACTAAAAAAAAGTACAGGGGTCTATTGGGTTTGTTTTACCAAATATGTGCGTAACAGGTAGAAGGAGGCGTGGCAGACCCTTTAAAGTATATATATTCTTGATCAGCATCAATAGTTGAGTCGATATAGCAATGTCCGTCTGTCTGTCTGTCTGTCTGTCCGTCTGTCTGTCTGTCTGTATGAACACCTAGATCTCGGAGACTATAAGAGCTAGAGACACCAAACTTGGTATGTAGGTTCCTCTATACTGCAGGCAGATCAAGTTTGTTTCAAAAATCAGCCACGCCCCCTTAACCGCCTGCAAATCGACATTGAAAATTTCATATCCAAATTATAAGAGCATTTTGAAAGCCAGAAACTCCAGATTTTGCACAGATGAAGATATAATTGTCCTAAATTTTTGCTGAAAATTTCATTCTGATCGCACAGTAAATAGCGAAAATATTCAAATAATAAATTTTGCTGTTCAATTCGTTGATGGCGCGTTGGCAGTAATTAAAACTTGAATATCTTGATAAAACAAAAAATTGATATTAACATATTATATAACAAATTGGCGTCCATTCAGACGTGAGCTTCGGTGGCGTAGTGTACTGAGTCGCGTAGTCGGACAGTGTTCGTGGGTTCGAGTCCTGCCGTGGGTGACAGATTTTTAATTTATTTATGTTCGAATTCAATTTCATTTTATATTAAAACAAACTCAGTGCTTATTTAAAATGTAATATTAACATTAAATGTTAAAATATAAATTATTTCTTTTACTTTTTAATTGAGCACTAAAACAAGCAATATGGCCATTTAGGAGGGTAGAGACATAAGTGCGAGAGTGGCTCACACGTTGAGCCTTTGTCTTTTGAAAATTATTGCAATTTAGTTTTTAGAAGTGACTGATTTTGGATAGTAAGTACGGGGTCTCCGACTGTCGAGTATGCTCGACTGTAGCACCGACCGACTAGTTTCACATTGTTCTTGATATCACGTGTCATATTTTACCAATAATAATAGGGTTTTATTTTAGTTATTGTTTTCGTTATTCCTGTACGCCCTGCTTGAATTGGATTATCATGATATGTAGACAGTATTTCTTTGATTTCTTTTTTATTACAATTTTTTAATGTGGTTACCGGCTGGAGTAGCGCTGCTCTTAGATTTTTCAATATTTTTTTTTGCCTATTTCTTTAAAGGAATCTATTGAAACGTATTCAAAGATTTCTTCGCACGGTACCATTTTAAGTTGCTTGATACTATGTATACCAGCTTTGAATTCAAGCTTTGGAACAATTGATCTAAGTCAAAGACTCCGTTGGTATAAAGATCATCAACATTATTTCTTGCAATAATCTTTTTTCCATGGTTAAGAAAAAATTATGCAAGATAACTATTTTTTTAACATCTTCATTTTGAATGACGTTATATATTTTTGGTTTCGAAGTGTCCGTTTGATTTCTCAATTCGGATTCCATTGTAGCATATCTACCCTACTATTAGCATAAATCAAAGGGTATAACAATCCCTCAATACATTGTGACACTCGCATATATACAAGCCGATCGCGCCGCGCGAGAATGCTGAGCTTGCACTTTGCAGCTCAAGTGGTCAAACCATACATGACATATGCATGCCTTCTGCATACCGGGCTCTAAGATATTAGGGGCGCCAAAAATATAAAATTTTGAAATATTTAGAACTTGAAAATAAGTTGAGGGGTTGAGGTTGACGAAAAGTGCGAAAACAATTTTAATATGTGACTGCAGATGATAGCAAAAACATACCAGAAACTGGAACATTACTAATTCCATTTCCAAATTAAAATTTGAGGCACTTTTAAATGTGTCTGAGGATTTGAATTACACAGGCCAACAAAAAACAACTTTGTAAAAACTTTTTGAACCATTTCACCTAAATCTTACATATTTTTGGATGCTGAGCCCGTATTTAGTATCAGTTTTTTTTTATCACCCACAGTTCTCTCACAATATGACATCAACTATATATTTCAATATTGAGAAAATTTGATACATAAAAATTAAAAAATCATAGTTTTTTTATTAGGTTACAATTTTTACTTACGATAATATTAAATTACCACAATGCGAATATTTTAGGTGCTTATTTTGTTGTATTTCCTTTCCCTTTTCTCTGCAAAATTTCTTGTATAGCTTTTTCTCTTATATGTTGTTCGTATGAGTTCTCTGTGAAGTGACCAACAGTAATCACCCATCATGTTGATATTCCACCGTCCCTGGTATCGTTTTTCCATCTCTTTTATATCCTGATGAAACCGTTCTCCCTGCTCTTCACTCACATCACCCAAGTTTTCAGGAAAAAAGTCAAGATGGTTGTGCAGGAAGTGAATTTTCAGGCTCATCAGACAACCAAGAGTTTTGAATTTGTCTATCATATTAGCTACGATAAGTTCATAGTTAGGGGCTTTTACGTTGCCCAAAAAGTTAGTTACAACTTCTTTGAATGATATCCAAGCTTCCTTTTCCTTTATACTCATCGTTGCTTCGAAGCTGGAATCGAACATCATTTTACGAATATCAGGCCCGACAAAAACCCCTTCTTTTAGTTTAGCTTCTGATAAATGAGGAAACTTTCTACAAAGATATTTAAAACAATCACCATCTTTAGGCAAAGCTTTTACGAATTGTTTCATTAAGCCCAACTTTATGTGTAGTGGTGGTAGAAGAATCTTATTTGGGTCTACTAAAGTTTTATGTAAAATGTTCTTCTCGCCAGGTGTCAAAATTTTCCTTACAGGCCATTGTTTTTTGGACCAATGTTGATCCCGTGCTCTGCTGTCCCACTCACATATAAAACACGGAAACTTTGTAAAACCCTTTTGTTGACCAAGGAGCATGGAGATAACTTTTAAATCTCCACATAGCATCCAATCGTGAGCTGTATAGTTAATGTGATGTAAAATTTTGTCAAGATTTTCGTATGTTTCCTTCATATGGACTGAATGAGCAACAGGCAATGAAGCATAAATATTTCCATTGTGTAACAAAACACCTTTTAAACTAGTTTTTGATGAGTCTTTAAAAAGTCTCCAATCTTCCTTCTTGTACTCAATGTAAAACTCATTTATTAGACTGCCAACATCATGGCAGTAAACCAAATCATCTTCCTGCTTGAAAAATTGAGCAAACTGTTGATCTCTTGTTCTATAATGGCAAATTGACGTTCCATATTCCAATAAATGTTTTTCTTGCAGTCTAGAACCAAGCAATTCTGCTTTTTCTTTTGTTAAACCCAAATCTCTCACTAAATCATTCAACTCAGCTTGTGTAAATAACTGTGGTTTTGTATTGTCTGGAGAACATTGGAATTCATCATCACTTTCATAAATTTCGGGACTGGACTGTAAAACTTCATCAATAAACTGAGGTGGCTCAGGCACAGGAAGTCCCGGTCCATGTTCTACCGGCCGATCAGCTGAAGTGCAATCAGGATAGACAATTACTTTCTTATTTTTGGAGTTATATCCAGAAACATCAATGCTGCAAAAATAACAATCATTTGAATGATTTTTTTGCTCTCTCCATACCATGGGTACTGCAAATTTAAATGCTTTTTTCGCTTTCTTATACCATTTCCGAAGATCTTCGACACAAACATAACATACTTTGTGAGGAACCCAACATTTGTCTTGATTAACGATTTCTACACCAAAATATGCAAAGTATACTTTTTTCACAAAGTCATTAATGTTCCTTTGATGTTTTTTATCCACAAATTCACCACATATATAACAAAAAGTGTTAAGAGAGTTTTTACAACCACGACTAGCCATACTTAGAGCGTTTAAAAGCACATAGGTTAACCACGAATAAAGATTACAAACGCACTGCGAGGTTATATTTACCGGAAGAAAACAAACAGCGGTGTCATTTATCAGAACTACCAACCTTATAACATTTGATCAGCAAAGACACAAATGATTATGTACTAGACTGCCTAGTCATATTGTACTGAATTGTACTGATAACAGTGCCATCTAGTTACTGATTACATTTTGGAGGGGTATTTGAATTGTATTAACTCTTATATTATATTATATTTTTTTTAATATTAAAATGTGAGAAATTGGTGGGTGATACAAAATTTTTATTATTATTTTCAGAATCAGCACACGAAACTACACAGGAATTAGGTAAAATTATTGAAAAAGTTTTTTCATTGTTGGCCTGTGTTATTAAACAGGCTGTAAAACTAAATCCAAATTGGACAGTGAACTTGAAATCATACAAAGAATTTTACAACGATTTTTGTCACATCAGTATTATCAGATCGTTTATTTAGCAAGCTTCAAATAAATTTGAGCCACTTACGATCATCTATTGGACAAGAGAGACTTAGCAGTCTCCGTTTGCTATCAATCGAACATCTCCAAATATGGGTAAAATAATTTATGATTTTCCTTCCATAAAAGCTAACAAAATAGGTATTAATTTAAATCAATTTTACAATTTAAGAAGCGACAAGCTATTATAAAATTAAAGTTTAAAATTTTTAATTTTAGCATGTATTTGTAATGTATGAATGAGGATGTTATTGTTAAATTCAAACAATATGCGGAAAAAATGGAAATGACTCAGCATTCAAAAAGTCAAAGAATCATAAAATATTTGATCTTAGATCGAGAAAATCGCAAAATCTTTGCCCCGGGCGCAATTTTTCGTCGCAACGGCGCTGTCCAGTCGGATCATATTTTTTTACGCTCAAACCGACAAGACCGTCTACAGACGGTCATCAGTATTTTGCACCTGACGGTCGTTCCAACTAACGAAAAATTATGAAATTTCAAACTTAAGCTTATTTAACCTATATCTACTTATAAAATAAAAATCATCTTGATTGAATAACTATTTCGATTTTGCCTGTTAGAGGGTTAAGCTCTAATTTCAAGCGAAACACTTCATACTAACAAATGAAGTTGGGGATTTTTTTTTAAAACAAATGAAATGTGAACCGAAATGTGAGCCAACCTCATTCTATAATTACTAATATTTCCATGTCTCTGGCGCTGGGTATCTATATACTCAGCTGCAATAAAACATTTGTCTAATAATAAAATATTTTTAAAAAAAAAATTTTTTTATATATCATATTATCACCTAAAATTTTAGGCTAAAACTTTATTTATGATAAAAAGATAAAAATTGAAAAAAAAATTGATTAAGATAAAAAAACACATAAAAAAAATAAAATTTTATGAAAAACAAAAATTTTTAATACAAAACCCCATTTTTTTTTAAATTTATGAACGTAAAAAAAAAATAAAAGATTTTTTCATTGAATATATATATTAAAACAGTTAAATTAGATAATGGGATGGTTTAGTGATTCTAGTGAGGCAACAGACAACACTGCCATCGTTTTAAACAACGTTAAGATAATTGATCACACAGATGATATATAATCATTGTGGATCCTTTTGTTAATTATCACGATAGTGACAGTTGTGCAATTTCTGCTTACACTCTATGTTAAGCATAACAAAATTATGCTTATTATTAAATATACATGAGTAGGGCAAATAACCTAGACAGGATCTAGACTACAATATATAATAAAATACTTACAACACAATATAAAAATGGATATTTTGGAAGCGATCCTTAGAGCTAAACTTCGAAGCAAGAGCTTTACAATTAATTTCACGACCCCAATAGACGTAACATATTACGGGACAAGATATATGGCTAGGTACAACCTAGGGTATTCGCATTGATACATTGTACATATAGAGAAAAAGCAATTGTTTTATTGACGTTACCAAACATTAATATATCACAGTCAACGATAAATCACCCAACCTTGGGTACAATTACAAAGTTTATGATATCGAGATATTAATGTATCAAACAATAGCGAAGTGATAATTCCATTAAAAGAATGGAAGCCGGAAAATCTACAAAGTTTTCTAGATTCTTTGAATCTATTAGATACCTTAAAAGGCACACATGAGCTAACAGCCATAAGCCTTATTAAAACAAAACTAAAGGGCCATGCGAGAAATTTAATAAGTAATGAGCAGACAATTGCTGCAATCATTACGCAACTTTTAAATGCAGTAAAAGGAGAATCGGTAGAAGTTGTATCTGCTAAGCTTCTTAATCTGCAACAGAAAAATAAAACGGCTAACCAATACACCCAAGAGGTTGAAAAACTGGCAAAGGCCCTTGAAGACGCCTATGTCAATGAAGGTCTAAGCTAATCACTTGCAAACAAATACAGCACTACAACAGCACTACAATGACACAAAATTGTTCAATTGATAAGGTAAAACTTATCATGCAAGCAGGCACATTCACAAATATGAATGATGCCGTTTCCAAATTTGTCAATAGTTGCACGGAGATAACAGGACAAAGTAACACTTCCCTGTATTATCGACGAGGTGCAAACAATAATAATAGAGTAGGTCCAGGTGATAATCGTGGCAGAAATTTCAACCACAACAATTACAACTGAGGCGGTAACAACAATAATTACAATAACCGTGGAAGAAGACGAAGCCAATATCAAGAAAGAGGCCGAGGTAGCTCCAATCAAGGCAATAATAATAATAATGTGTGAGTGGCTCAAAACGCGTGGGAAAACTCGCAGAACCCTTTAGGAAACAACCCGTAAATGCAAAGGTTCATTCCATCAATTACAGTCTTAATATATTTGTCACCTTCTATAATCATTCAACTGAAAATAAACTCACATTCCTAATAGATACTGGTGCAGTTTTCTTACTTTAAAAAATTAATTCAGATAATTTCAAAATCAAGAAGAAAAAATTATAAACATCCAAGGCATAGGACAATGTGTAGTACAATCTCAAGGAAAAACTTCAATAGAACTTCAATCAACAAAATATACTATTCCACACGAATCTCATTTAGTAGATTCAAATTTTTCAATACCGTGCGATGGAATAATAGGCATTGATTTTATTAAAAAATTCAATTGTCGAATAGATTTCAAACCAAGTGATGACCGGTTTATAATTAGACCTCAAATTTTAAATATACACTACCCGACAACCGATTAGCACACCCTATGCTCCGCGTCTTAAGAGCTAAATATTAAGAAAACGAATAAGGCTTTCAAGTTGAATTTTTTTTCCATTAAAAGAATACAAAATTATACACGAGAATAAATGGAAGATATGATATTAACTTTATTAATAACAAATTAAATGAATTCAAACAAACTTAACATAAAAAATTAACTTTCATTTTTGCGTCATTTGATTAGCACAGTCAATAGAAAACTTTAAATACCAAAAAAAATAGATTCAAACTTTATTCAAATAATTTTTTTAATAATTATAATGTGTGAGTGGCTCAAAACGCGTCGGAAAACTCGCAGAACCTTTTAGGAAACAACTCGTAAATGCAAAGGTTCATTCTATCAATTACAGTCTTAATATATTTGTCACCTTCTATAATCATTCAACTGAAAATAAACTCACATTCCTAATAGATACTGGTGCAGTTATCTTACTTTAAAAAATAAATTCAGATAATTTAAAAATTAAGGAAAAATTTTCCAGAACATTTTTTAAAGTCAACTTACAGAATTATTCACCAGGTACAGTGATGTGTTCGGACTAGAAACTGAACCAATATCGACAAATAATTTTTATAAACAAACATTAAGACTTAAAGATGATGAACCTATTTATATTAACAACTACTGAAGCCCGCATAGCCACGTTGAAGAAGTTTAAAAACAATTAGGGAAATTAATAAATGACAAAATCGTAGAACCATCTGTATTCGAAAATAACAGCCCACTCTTGTTAGTTCCGAAAAAATCATTAGCAAATTCGGAAGAAAAGAAATGGCGATTAGTAATAGACTATCGCCAAATCAACAAAAAACTACTTTCTGATAAATTCCCGCTCCCCAGAATTGATGATATTCTAGACCAACTGGGCAAAGCTAAATACTTTTCATGCCTTGACTTAATGTCAGATTTCTACCAAATTGAACTTGAAGAAAGTTCAAGAAATATAAAATCTTTTTCAACGAACAATGGCTCATTCGCTTCACGCGATTACCACTTGGTCTTAAAATAGCACCAACTTCATTTCTGAGAATGGTGACTATAGCATTCTCGGGTTTAGAACCCTCTAAAGCATTCCTTTATATGGATGACTTAATGGTGATAGGATGTTCCGAAAAACACAAAAAAACTTAATTGATGTTTATAATTATGTAGGAAATATAACCTAAAGTTGCATCCAGAAAAATGTTCGGTTTTCATGCATGAAGTGACATTCTTGGGTCACAAATGCACTGACAAAGGAGTCATCAAAAATTATCCTGTCCCTCATGATGCGGACAGCGCAAGACGGCTTGTAGCATTCTGCAATTATTACCGTCGATTTATAAAAAACTTCGCCGATTATTCACGGCACATAACTAGATTATGTACAAAGAATGTTCCTTTTGAATGGTCAAGTGAATGTCAACACGCATTCCAATACCTTAACGAAAAGCTTATGCACCCCACATTATTACAATATCCTGATTTTCACAAAGAATTTTGCATTATAAAAGATGCTAGTAAACAAGCTTGCGGAGCGGTTCTAACTCAGAACCGTGACGGAATTCAGCTCCCAATAGCTTATGCATCTCGTTCATTTACAAAAGGGGAAAGCAATAAGAGCACAACAGAACAAGAGTTAGCGGCAATTCATTGGACTATTACCCATTTTGACAATATATTTATGGCAAACACTTTACTATTAAAACGGATCACAGACCATTCACATATCTTTTTTCTGTGACTAATCCCAGTTCAAAATTAACTCGCATGCGGCTAGAGCTTGAAGAATACGACTTCACATCAGAATATCTAAAGGGAAAAGATAATTTCGTAGCAGACTCTCTTTCGCGTATTAATATAAAAGAACTTTAAGATATGCAACATAAAGTCATGAAAGTCACTACCAGGCGACAAAGTAGACAAAATTAAAACTGTACAGTAGAAAATTATGAACTTCTGCCTAGACAAAGTCATAAAAATGTATCTAAGCCCAGCGTTATAAAAATAAAATTATCGCAAGAATTTAAGTTAGCGACTTATATACTAATGGAACTCTCGACTTAGGTCAGTTCTTCCAAAGGCTTGAAAAAGAGGCCGGTATATTAAAAATCAGCCAACTCAAAGCGAAAAGATCTTTGAATCAGTTTCAATAGATTCTTTTATAAATATGGGCAGTCAAATAGTAAAATCCTTAAGAGTAGCGCTACTCCAGCCGGTGACCCAAATAAAAGATGAAAAAGAGATACAACAAATATTGTCTACATACCGTGACGACCCAATTCAAGGAGATCACAGTGGCATTACAGGAACGCTAGCTAAAATAAAACGACATTACTATTGGAAAACTAGTCGGCCGGTGCTACAGTCGAGCATACTCGACTGTCGGAGCCCCCCAAAAGCCATCACTTCTAAAAATTAAATAATATTTAAGATTACCATAAACTCTTATATATTAAATTTGTCGCCGCTCGAATTTGCTTCTGATATTATTAAAAATTTTATCGGCACTAAGGGAACATTACGTGGAGGCCATTACACTTGTAATGGGGTCCTTTTATCCAAAAGAAACTTTTGGGGACCTTCGAGTCGACTTAAGTTGCGTAAAGCAACCCCAAAGTTCCCCAAAAATGGTTTATATTATATCATATATATCTATATATATGTATGTCGGGGAAATATTATCTCCTTCAGTCAGGATGACATCGTCTTGGTTATTATCAGCCATTGTTTTGTGTAATTGAGCTTGATGTTTTAATTATTCTTCGGTTAGTGCAGCGAGTCTCCGCAGCCGTGTTGCTAGCTTCCTGTTCGTTTTTCTTAAGAGAACGTTTGTCAACACTTCAACTGTCATTTGACCGTTCGTTCCTTTTCCAACACTAGCAATGCATACGGAGCCACACTCGACTCCAGTTCATAAACACTGAGTCCCACTAAACCAGGGCTGATATAACGAACAGCAAATCTCACTACCACACAGTACGTGGACATGGCTAATCCAATACCGCGTAATACATTCTCCGACACGGCCATTCTGACATTCACACGTCCTCGTGTCCACAGAAAACTCATTTCTTTGTCTGATTTCCTTTATTATAATTTTGATTCAACATCTTAGATCATAAACACAATCTCTAGTTTCACATTCTCTTTATAAATTATTTCAAACAAAATATTTATCCGTGTTTGATTAGATCGACCAAATTACATTGCGTTACTTAAACTGTCTTATATCAACTCTTAAATCAAGGTACACAACCATGATATCAAATTCAATCTTCTTTTCTTAACTTTTTTTTTTATCAACTACTTTATTTCATTCGATGCCCCGCACACCATGTCAATTGAAAACTTGCACTTGTGCTGGCATTTAAAACTTCTTCACGGAACTTATAGCAAACATATCGCTCGAACTTTGTCATACTAAATGAAAACACAACTACTTCTCGTCCATCACCGTACACAACAGTTTCACGACCAACCCCGTCCATCGCCGTACACAACAGCTTCACGATCAACCTCGTCCATCGCCGTACACAACAGCTTCACGATCAACCTCGTCCATCACCATACACAATGGCTTCACGATTGTCCTCGTCTGATTCAACAATCTCATTCGACAAACTTAAGTCTTCTCTGTCAATATCCAGCTCTTCTGGCATCTCAACATCTGGCATCTTACGCAAACTTTCATGTGGATACTTATAATGTCTATTGTTTTTCGTGGATTTTAACATGTATCGGTCTCCGTCCAAAACCTCTGTAATCAAAATCGGGCCTCTAAATTTTGGATCTAGTTTTGTTTGCTGCCTTTCGCTGTTTTTTAGCAATACATAGTCGCCCACATTGAATCTAATTACCTTAGCTTTATTTTCATCAAATCGTTTTTTCTCGTACACGCTGGCATTTTGCATGTTTTTAGCTGCTTGCTCTCTCAATACTGACCGATCAATTTCGGTTTCTTCGTTGCTAATTGGGATCAACCCCAACGGACGACCCACTTTACCAATTAAAAGTTCTAATGGGTTTGCTTTGGTAACCCGATTAAGCGTACAATTAAGTGCCAACTGCACCTCCCCCAACGCATCCTGCCAGGATCTAGAGCTTGTTTCAACAGCAGTCAACAAATTTTTGAGTGTACTCATTACCCTTAACCTGGCCATTAGCTCTACTTGCACCGGTACCAATCAGATGAAGTTGTATCTTTTGCGACGAACAAAATTCCGCAAACTTTGCACCTGTAAAGCTTCTTCCTTGATCCGCAATCAATCGAGTTGGCACTCCAAACATGGAAATTGAAGATTTTAGTGCATTGATGCAGGTGTTAGCATCAAGCGAAAACGTGTGATACAAGTAAACGTATTTAGTGAAGGCGTCAATTTGTAGGATAATATACTCCTTGCGGTCACTCTTTCCACTTAGCTTGCCAGATATGTCAATATGAATCGTATGTCAGGGAATACTAATTTTCGGAATTGAGTGCAGCTCAACTTGTGTCTCTCCCGACGTGGATTTCGACACCCTGCAAGTGATGCAGTTCTCAACAAACCTACGAACGTATTTTGCCATGCCAGTAAACCAGTAGTGATCATATACCTTATCTAACGTTTTCTCCCACCCCAAATGCATGATAGACTCATGCACTTGGTTTATTACAGACCAGCGGAAAGATCGAGGAACAACCGGCAAACAACGTGTTTTAGAGTGTCTTTGAATTTTTCTGTATAAAACATTCGATCTTAATTCATATGTTGCAACCAGAGCCAATGGCAAATCATCATTTGTCAGTTTTGTAATTATTTCTGTAATGTCCGGATCTCTTTGTTGTTCAACGTGTAACCAATTGTCGGATATTTCTGTCAAGTCAATTCGCTTCTCTTGCACCTTATTTTGAACCAAGTTATTTTGTTGACGAATTGGGTTTCTTGACAATAAATCTACATGTGCCATTCGCTTTCCTTCTCTGTATTGGATTTCAAAATCAAACGTATGAAGAAACTCCCACCAACGGTAAACTCTAGGTGACAGCTCGATTTTAGTTCGCGACGACTTTAGAGAATTACAATCAGTGAATATAACGAATTTTCTTCCGTGAAGGTAATGACGAAAATGTTTTACGGCATTTACAACTGCCAAGGTTTCTAATTCGTATGAAGTGTACCTTGACTCACAAGAACTGGTCGTTTTGCTATAATATTCGATGACATGGGGTTTGTTGTCTATTCTGTGCAACAGAATGGCTCCTTAACCGATAGAGCTGGCGTCAGTATGCAACTCAATTGAATACTGGGGGTCAAAAATGGTCAACACCGGTTTGTTTGTAAGTATGCGGATAATTCTCTTACGAACCTCTTCATGTTCTGCTTTCCATTCGAAACAATTTTTCTCCGATGTAAGAAAATACAAAGGCTTCATCATCTGTGAAAAACCCGAAACGAACTGACGGAAATATGATGCTAACCCAATAAATTGACGTAAAGTCGCAACTGATCTTGGAGGTGGCAACGCAACCAACGACTCAATTTTGTTTGCATTAGGTCGTATTTCTCCCGCCTGTACCTCGTAGCCAAGATATCGCACAGTAGTTCTCAAGAAAAAGCATTTCGAAATGTTAAAAGAAAATCCAGCATTTACCAACACTTCTAGCACGAGTTGCAACCTGTCAAATGCTTCTTCTTTAGTAGACGCTACAATCAATATGTCGTCCATATAAACGATTACAAATGAATGTGCGAGATTGCCCAATGCTTTATTACAGCTCTTTGGAACACTGACGGTGCGTTCTTCAAACCGAACGGCATAGACAGAAACTCATACTGCCCATCAGGGGTAACGAAGGCAGTATATTCAATTGATTCTGGGTGCATTGGAATCTGGTAGTACCCACTAGCCATGTCCAGAGAGGTAAAATACTTCGCACCACGCAACCTAGCAATTTGGTCCGATATTAAAGGCAACGGAAACTTATCGGCCACTGTATTGCTATTTAATTCTCGGTAATCAACACAAAGCCTTGCAGACCCATTCTTTTTCTTTACTATCAACGCCGGGCTAGCAAACGGTGAGCTACTTGGTCTAATGACTTTAGATTCTATTAGTTCGTTGATCTTAGCACGTACTATCTCTCTCTCACTTGGGCTTAATCTATACGGTCGTCTCTGTACAGTTTTTGTCGGTTCAAGCAGTCGAATGCACATTTCACCAGTACCCACACGAGTTTGCGGAGTGCCTTCAATGAAAGACGTTGAGTACTTTTTCAACAATGATATTAATTTTACTCTTTCATCAGCAACAACTTCTGTTTCTAAATTATCGAAATTAACTGGGTCCGACAAGTTACATGCGTTAACAATTTTTGATCGTACAATTTTAAAACCATCATAAGAAATTTCTGCCGTAAACCCTTGAGCCAATACTTGTCGCTGTAACAATCGAGCACTTTGTCCTCCTCGCAGGATTATCCCTAGCTTGAGATCTAGCAATTCTACCTCTCTCTCTTTTAAAAGGCGAGTCTCAGGATCCTAATTGCTCAAAGTTGTGTGTTGCGTATTTGTTCATTGATTCTGTGTATATTGTTTTGACGTCGTGTGGATCTTCTCAAATTATCGGACAACCTTTCACTCTGCCTAATGTCACCGTTTGTACGTCTCTGTCTTCTACTCTGTGTATTATTCTGCTGCTCAGCTCCCCGTACGTTCGTATCCCATCTCCGGCTCGATCTACGAAGTCTGTCTGCCACCCTTTCCGTCTCCCGAATCTCCCCGTTTGTACGTGTCTGTCTCCTACTCTGTGTGTCGATCTGCTGCTCAGTTGCCCGTACGTTCGGATCCTGTCTACGGATCGATCTACGGAGAGTATCTTGATCCTGTTCTTGATGTCCAGTCTGGGGATTACGTCTTCTTTCAATAATTCTTTCTACTCTTCTAATCTCCGAATCTGCTCTGCGCTTTCTCTGAGAACTTGCATTATTCTTATTTTCTATTGCTGAATATGTGGTATTTTCCCTGTTTGACCTATTTCTTAAGCGGCGATTGTTAGCTCGCTGCGAGGCAGACAGTCGAGATAGACGTGGCATTTCGGATAACACTATTTATATTATAAAATAATGCAATATAATATTATACAAATATAATATTCAATTAAAAATAATAATATGTAAATTATATATAATATTCAATAATAATAATTATATACAAGCTAAATATAATATTAGGAATAATATTCAAAAGTTTATACTTAAAAAATAATATAAGATAAATTAATAATTTAATTTTATTTAAAATAAAAATTTAATTTTATTTAAAATTAAATTATATTATTATTTATTTATTACTTATACATGCAAATATAAATACAAACACTCACACGCCAATGCCAATGTATATATGTGCTATGAAATTATGTACACACAAATGTATAAATATTCATTAATTTATATGAAATATTTGTTATTAAATATATACATACATACATACATATAAACACACAGGTGCACAAAGCAATGCATTCAAATGTATACGCAAACGCTACGTACATATGTTATATTAAGTTATGTACGTATGTATATATATTTAACCCATTCGACCCCAACGTTGCCTGTGAGCAATTTCAAATGTTTAAGAGCTAACGGTAATCGTTTCTTCTATTATTAAAAAATTTTTATTTTTCTTTTCAGCAAGCTGAACGTGCGTTGAAAAAAAATTGTTGTGAAATTCTGAGACTTTTTAAAAGTGAGTGATTTACTTCTAAAATTAATATACGCGCTGGGACATCTGGGTTAGTGTACGACTTTACGCTATATGTTGGTGAAGGCACATGCCCTTGTTATGGATTGGGAATAACGTCGGATGTAGTTATGTTCTTACCAAAAGGACTTCCCAAAGGCAAAGCTTTTAAACTTTATTTTGACAACTGGACAAAGGAAATGGTCATATTTGCAACTGGAACTATCCGAAAAGTCGCATAAGCAGTTGCAAACTTTTTTCAGAAGAGGATCTTTCGATACTAAATACGAAGTGAACAATAATCTGGTTTGTGTAAAATGGTTTAACAATAAGTCAGTTCTAGTACTATCTTCGTGCGAAGACCATTAACCACTTGGGATATGCAAACGATGGAGTTCAAAGGAAAAAGTTTACATTGATGTACCAAGGCCTGTAATTGTAGCTTATAAAATTTCAAATGGAAGTTGCTCATGAGCTGCTACAATCTACTCACACTACATCGTTTACAAAAAAGAGATGTCGACCATTAATTGAACAAAGAGAAAGCTTAGTAATATCCTTGGGCTCTCCATCAAGCAGTGTGTCATCGATGCAATCCAAAAAGTTCAAGTTTCAGCCAGACCCGAAATATTCTTGGCGTTACGACGATGTGGGACATTGGGTGGTATTTGGTGAAGAAGGACGTTGCAGATTGTGTAAGACGGGAACCCCAATGTCAAAATGAATTATATGTAAGGCTCATCTATGTTGCAACACTAATAAGAACTGTTTTATATCGTATCACTCTTAAATTTTAGGATAAATAAAAATAATTGTTATCTAAAGATTTTTTTTTATATTACCACTATGGCCCAAAGTTGCTCACAAGCAGCATCCGGTGGCGCCAAAACTGGTGGGCGTGGCGACTTGAAAATTTGTCAAATACATAAACACTGAGTCCCACTAAACCAGGGCTGATATAACGAACAGCAAATCTCACTACCACACAGTACGTGGACATGGCTAATCCAATACCGCGTAATACATTCTCCGACATGTCGGGGAAATATTATCTCCTTCAGTCAGGATGACATCGTCTTGGTTATTATCAGCCATTGTTTTGTGTAATTGAGCTTTGATGTTTTAATTATTCTTCGGTTAGTGCAGCGAGTCTCCGCAGCCGTGTTGCTAGCTTCCTGTTCGTTTTTCTTAAGAGAACGTTTGTCAACACTTCAACTGTCATTTGACCGTTCGTTCCTTTTCCAACACTAGCAATGCATACGGAGCCACACTCGACTCCAGTTCATAAACACTGAGTCCCACTAAACCAGGGCTGATATAACGAACAGCAAATCTCACTACCACACAGTACGTGGACATAGCTAATCCAATACCGCGTAATACATTCTCCGACACGGCCATTCTGACATTCACACGTCCTCGTGTCCACAGAAAACTCATTTCTTTGTCTGATTTCCTTTATTATAATTTTGATTCAACATCTTAGATCATAAACACAATCTCTAGTTTCACATTCTCTTTATAAATTATTTCAAACAAAATATTTATCCGGGTTTGATTAGATCGACCAAATTACATTGCGTTACTTAAACTGTCTTATATCAACTCTTAAATCAAGGTACACAACCATGATATCAAATTCAATCTTCTTTTCTTAACTTTTTTTTTATCAACTACTTTATTTCATTCGATGCCCCGCACACCATGTCAATTGAAAACTTGCACTTATGCTGGCATTTAAAACTTCTTCACGGAACTTATAGCAAACATATCACTCGAACTTTGTCATACTAAATGAAAACACAACTACTTCTCGTCCATCACCGTACACAACAGTTTCACGACCAACCCCGTCCATCGCCGTACACAACAGCTTCACGATCAACCTCGTCCATCGCCGTACACAACAGCTTCACGATTGTCCTCGTCTGATTCAACAATCTCATTCGACAAACTTTAGTCTTCTCTGTCAATATCCAGCTCTTCTGGCATCTCAACATCTGGCATCTTACGCAAACTTTCATGTGGATACTTATAATGTCTATTGTTTTTCGTGGATTTTAACATGTATCGGTCTCCGTCCAAAACCTCTGTAATCAAAAACGGGCCTCTAAATTTTGGATCTAGTTTTGTTTGCTGCCTTTCGCTGTTTTTTAGCAATACATAGTCGCCCACATTGAATCTAATTACCTTAGCTTTATTTTCATCAAATCGTTTTTTCTCGTACACGCTGGCATTTTGCATGTTTTTAGCTGCTTGCTCTATACTGACCGATCAATTTCGGTTTCTTCGTTGCTAATTGGGATCAACCCCAACGGACGACCCACTTTACCAATTAAAAGTTCTAATGGGCTTGCTTTGGTAACCCGATTAAGCGTACAATTAAGTGCCAACTGCACCTCCCCCAACGCATCCTGCCAGGATCTAGAGCTTGTTTCAACAGCAGTCAACAAATTTTTGAGTGTACTCATTACCCTCTCAACCTGGCCATTAGCTCTACTTGCACCGGTACCAATCAGATGAAGTTGTATCTTTTGCGACGAACAAAATTCCGCAAACTTTGCACCTGTAAAGCTTCTTCCTTGATCCGCAATCAATCGAGTTGGCACTCCAAACATGGAAATTGAAGATTTTAGTGCATTGATGCAGGTGTTAGCATCAAGCGAAAACGTGTGATACAAGTAAACGTATTTAGTGAAGGCGTCAATTTGTAGGATAATATACTCCTTGCGGTCACTCTTTCCACTTAGCTTGCCAGATATGTCAATATGAATCGTATGCCAGGGAATACTAATTTTCGGAATTGAGTGCAGCTCAACTTGTGTCTTTCCCGACGTGGATTTCGACACCCTGCAAGTGATGCAGTTCTCAACAAACCTACGAACGTATTTTGCCATGCCAGTAAACCAGTAGTGATCATATACCTTATCTAACGTTTTCTCCCACCCCAAATGCATGATAGACTCATGCACTTGGTTTATAACAGACCAGCGGAAAGATCGAGGAACAACCGGCAAACAACGTGTTTTAGAGTGTCTTTGAATTTTTCTGTATAAAACATTCGATCTTAATTCATATGTTGCAACCAGAGCCAATGGCAAATCATCATTTGTCAGTTTTGTAACTATTTCTGTAATGTCCGGATCTCTTTGTTGTTCAACGTGTAACCAATTGTCGGATATTTCTGTCAAGTCAATTCGCTTCTCTTGCACCTTATTTTGAACTAAGTTATTTTGTTGACGAATTGGGTTTCTTGACAAAAAATCTACATGTGCCATTCGCTTTCCTTCTCTGTATTGGATTTCAAAATCAAACGTTTGAAGAAACTCCCACCAACGGTAAACTCTAGGTGACAGCTCGATTTTAGTTCGCGACGACTTTAGAGAATTACAATCAGTGAATATAACGAATTTTCTTCCGTGAAGGTAATGACGAAAATGTTTTACGGCATTTACAACTGCCAAGGTTTCTAATTCGTATGAAGTGTACCTTGACTCACAAGAACTGGTCGTTTTGCTATAATATTCGATGACATGGGGTTTGTTGTCTATTCTGTGCAACAGAATGGCTCCTTAACCGATAGAGCTGGCGTCAGTATGCAACTCAATTGAATACTGGGGGTCAAAAATGGTCAACACCGGTTTGTTTGTAAGTATGCGGATAATTCTCTTACGAACCTCTTCATGTTCTGCTTTCCATTCGAAACAATTTTTCTCCGATGTAAGAAAATACAAAGGCTTCATCATCTGTGAAAAACCCGAAACGAACTGACGGAAATATGATGCTAACCCAATAAATTGACGTAAAGTCGCAACTGATCTTGGAGGTGGCAACGCAACCAACGACTCAATTTTGTTTGCATTAGGTCGTATTTCTCCCGCCTGTACCTCGTAGCCAAGATATCGCACAGTAGTTCTCAAGAAAAAGCATTTCGAAATGTTAAAAGAAAATCCAGCATTTACCAACACTTCTAGCACGAGTTGCAACCTGTCAAATGCTTCTTCTTTAGTAGACGCTACAATCAATATGTCGTCCATATAAACGATTACAAATGAATGTGCGAGATTGCCCAATGCTTTATTACAGCTCTTTGGAACACTGACGGTGCGTTCTTCAAACCGAACGGCATAGACAGAAACTCATACTGCCCATCAGGGGTAACGAAGGCAGTATATTCAATTGATTCTGGGTGCATTGGAATCTGATAGTACCCACTAGCCATGTCCAGAGAGGTAAAATACTTCGCACCACGCAACCTAGCAATTTGGTCCGATATTAAAGGCAACGGAAACTTATCGGCCACTGTATTGCTATTTAATTCTCGGTAATCAACACAAAGCCTTGCAGACCCATTCTTTTTTCTTTACTATCAACGCCGGGCTAGCAAACGGTGAGCTACTTGGTCTAATGACTTTAGATTCTATTAGTTCGTTGATCTTAGCACGTACTATCTCTCTCTCACTTGGGCTTAATCTATACGGTCGTCTCTGTACAGTTTTTGTCGGTTCAAGCAGTCGAATACACATTTCACCAGTACCCACACGAGTTTGCGGAGTGCCTTCAATGAAAGACGTTGAGTACTTTTTCAACAATGATATTAATTTTACTCTTTCATCAGCAACAACTTCTGTTTCTAAATTATCGAAATTAACTGGGTCCGACAAGTTACATGCGTTAACAATTTTTGATCGTACAATTTTAAAACCATCATAAGAAATTTCTGCAACATTATTTTTCATGCAATCATCCGGAACTACGTGGAACAAGATTTCTAAACAATTGCCATCAATAATGGCGTTACTTTCAATTTGAACTGTACTGTAAATATTGGCATTACCTATACCTTTTAAGGAAATTACATTATTTGTTCTCTTACCAACTATCTTATTGGAAATACTTTCTTTAGCCAATGAGCACTCTGCTCCAGAGTCGAATGAGATTGGAAACTTCTCACCTTGTATCATCATAAAAGACTTAGGTTCATCCACGACGCATAGTTCTACCCTCTTTTCTGACCTGGATCCTGTTCCTCCAGTCGACACATTTTTGGGGCAGTTAGGGGCGATGTGGCCCGGCTCACGACAACGGTAACATGTCACTTTCGGCTTTCCTTGCGACAGATGTTGGTCATGTTTTCCTTGATGAAAAGGCTCTCCGGAACGACGTTCTCCTCCAGCTGATGAACTTTTGTACCCTGTTCCAAATCTGCAGTCTACCTTTTTATGGCCCAGTTTGCCACAACGATAGCACTTGACCTCCATTGCTTTGGCACGCTTGGCTTCCGGTTCCCAATTTGGTGTATTGCTTTGGCTTTTCAGTAAGTTAAAAACTTGTAATTCTGATTGCAAGTCACGTCTATTCTTTATGTTCGACGTGAATGCAGTTCTCTGCAAACGTCGATCGAAATTTGCCATGTGTCCTAGCACAAACGCCACGGCAATTCGCTCGTGATCCATGTTACGTATTTTTGTGCATAGCGACGTCACAATACGGCTTGCATATGCAGACAAGCCTTCACCGTTATTTGGACGGCTACTAAGCAAACGCAAGAATGTAGCTGCTGGCGTCTCCGGTGTCTCGTATCGCTGCTCGAACAAATGCCGAAACTCCTGCCATGTTATTCCGGGATAACATATCTGCGACAGCCATTGTGATGCGCTTCCTTCCAAAGATTTGCTCAACGCCATTATGAGCGCACTGCCGCTTAGTTGTTTTTCGTCGAAAATAAGCTCCACCGTAGCACACCACTGAGTAGCATCGCCTCCAGAAATGTCCGGATTATACTTCGGCAGTGTAAGAACGCCTTGTTGCTGTGGCTCGCTTGCCGATGCCCTTAAACTTTTCGCCAGCTCCAGAAAATTTCGATTTTGCTGGTCAAACAACACATAAAACTGCTCCGAAAAGGTTGTTGGACGAGAGCCGTATCCCACTTCTGATGTCGGGGAAATATTATCTCCTTCAGTCAGGATGACATCGTCTTGGTTATTATCAGCCATTGTTTTGTGTAATTGAGCTTGATGTTTTAATTATTCTTCGGTTAGTGCAGCGAGTCTCCGCAGCTAGCTTCCTGTTCGTTTTTCTTAAGAGAACGTTTGTCAACACTTCAACTGTCATTTGACCGTTCGTTCCTTTTCCAACACTAGCAATGCATACGGAGCCACACTCGACTCCAGTTCATAAGCACTGAGTCCCACTAAACCAGGGCTGATATAACGAACAGCAAATCTCACTACCACACAGTACGTGGACATGGCTAATCCAATACCGCGTAATACATTCTCCGACATGTACATATAGCAGTTAAACTAAAATAATAATAATAATAATAATAATAAAACAAAATAATAGATAATAATACAAAAATAATAAAAATATATATTCATATAAATCTTAAAAATTAAATATAGTAAAAATAAAGATAGTAATAAACAAAATAACAGATAATAATACAAAATAAAAATATATATTCATAAGATTAAATATAATCAAAATAAAACGCCAAAAATCGATCATCTAAAACTCACTATTTCGAACGCTAACTAAAATTTCACTATGGTGACTATATATAGTCTCAAAGGTGCGTGCGTTGGTCCTGTTATCTGAAATATTTGTTATCGCCCAAACAATATGTGTATCACAATTGGTTGTAGACGAATTCAAATCTAAGAGGGACTCCTAATCCACATAAAAATTCATAAATTCTATCACTAGATCCTCTGAGATAGCGTAAGCACAGAATGAAATCTCCTAAAACTATTGAACTGTTATTTAAAAATGGAAACCTCTGAAATAAGTCCTCAATTTCTGCTTTAAATTTAGGCAATGGATAGGCTGGGGTTTTGTATAAAATTAAGAATTTTAAAGACTTGTATTTAAGCACGGCAAACTCTAACACTGCAGAAGAAACATTATTACTATCAGCATAATGTCGACCACTGGAACAAAGACTAACATTTTTGAATAGTTCATTTTTTATGAAAATAAGAATAGCTCTGTTTGGCCTAGTTCCTTTAGATAATGATTCACAATCTAGACGGACTACACTATTATACCCAGGTATTTCATATGACTCGCTTGAAAAAGTAGAAGTCTCGACGAAACATAAGAGAGAAGAATGAAGCATTAACTGATTTGAGCAAATATCATTACTGTCGAAAAGACAGTTATAGTGGGTACTTAATAATTTGGTGCTTCTCAGACTTTGAAGCTCTTGCTCTACTGGTGAGTGAGGACTACATTTTGGAGGAATGAATCCACCAATAATGAAAAGGCCTGCAGCATTAGTGGCTCTACTGCAAGCTACGTAAAGGGCCTCACGAATCATCCGTGAAATTGTATGAACTACAACTTTACTGTAAGTTGCTCCTTGGCTCTTATGAATAGTTATACCTTCTGCAGGAATAACTGGAAATTGATTACGGTCGATGTTTATTTGCTGGTTTGAATGAAATTGAAAGCTCTTTGTGGTTTTCTGAATTGGGGTCCAAGAAGTCTCTAAAGGATGGGGGCACTTGGCCCGAGCGTTAATTCCTACGCTTTCATCTATGAATTGTACCCAAAGAACTTGAGGAGAATTGGATGAATTAAAACTTATATCCATAAGAATTCCGGAGGCTCCATTTACTAAACCATCTGCCGTATCTATGTTGACCGTAATCATATACTTGGCAGTGGTTTTCAAAATAAGAGACGTACATAGCCCTTGAGTTTTTGAGTTTGTTGAAAGATGTGAAGACCTTATAAAATCAAGAGCAGTGGAAATATGTGCCGCGTTAAAAACAGAAGTATCTTCATTACTATAAAACAAATGAATTGCATCAATTGGTAACTGGTTTTCTTCGCAAGTTCGAAATCTTAACAAAGAGATGTCATCAGACGACTTTTGACCGGATGCCCTGTTATTTAATGCTATTGCAAAAGCTTGGTCATCTCGCTGTCGCATTATCTCTGTGAGTTCAAAAAACTTAAAGGAGTCCCACAGAGACGACCCATATATTGCACTGTATGGGTCATGCAACGCTGAATTGGGCTTGAAAATCCATCGATCTCCAACAGGACTTAGCTGCCTAAGATCACCGAAAACTATAACACATATTCCTCCAAATGGTAGGTCTCTGTTATTTAAAATTTGTTTAAAGCGAAAATCCAAATGGGAAAACATTTTGGCACCGACCATTGAAATTTCGTCAATTATTAAAACTTTAAGATCCATAAATCTGAAACGGAGGGTGTTCAAAAGGTTATCTCTAAGATTTTTAAAGGAGGACCCAGCTTTGATTCACTGGAAGTAAAACATAGAATGAGGGGTAGAACCCCCGATTCCGAAAGCTGTTTTTCCTGTGGGAGCACACAGAAGAATTTTGGCAGCATTTGCCTTACACCCTGGTCTGCGTAGATATATTTAACAAAGGGACTGAAAAGTGCTGAAATTCACCTACTTTGCCAACACCTGCTCCGCCTCCCACAAATTTATGGAAGACAATATTATGGTGGGCATTATGAAGAGCATGAGTTAAAAAAGTTTTTTGCTTTAAATTTAAAGATCGAACTATGTTCGACAAGCTCTCAGTAGATATTAGTGGCGGAATCTTTACTATTCGCATAGTATCATCCGAATCTTCATGTTGGTCATTTTGATTATTATTATTACCGTTTATATTTAAAACATTTAATTGAGAGCTTATCGCAGGAAAAGCTAAAACCGAGAATTTATCGTCTATCTGACCATCTAACTGCTCTTCCTCTAAGCACGTCTTCTAAACCTTTTAATATATTATACTTCCTAAAGCTAAACTTAATTGCCTCCTCATTTATTGTATAAACTTCCTCACAATTTTTCTGAACAAGCTCTATATCTTCATTTCTCCATAAAAAATCGAGCATTACTAGTTCCCTAAAGTAATTTTGCCTATCGGTATTTCAATTAAAACTCCTAAATCTAATTATTTTGGGCTTGGATCTCTGCCACTTCCATCTAGAAGAGGAAGCGGTAAACCACCTAATTTTTCGTTTTCATCAACATTATCGTCGTCATTATCACTATGTACTCTGCAGCAAAATCGACTAAACACAGGCTGTCGAGACTATGTGGTCGCTGTTCGTAGTGGTTCAGCAACCCCCCTACAAATATGTCATTTGAATCTGGAGACATATTTTGGAGTTGCTCCTTGGACTTGAGCATTCTAACTCTATGTTAGAATAGGCGGCATCCTGATCTGAAATCACAGTGCCGGTAATGAATTTGTGACCAATATACTGCAGCTTTTGCCTGATGGATAAATTGCCATTCTTAATCTCTTCGATGACATCACGCATTAGTTTAAAAATGCCCCGTTGGGATTTGTTTATATAATTAATTATATAGCTGCAGCATGCGTATGGATCCAATATGAATTGTATATCAATATTGGCTCGTTGCATTTCAAGAATGTGTTTATTATATGCGTTAACATTTATTGCTGCAAAACTTCTCTTCAGGAAAATTTGTGGCTTTTTCAAAGCAGACTTAATGGCATATATGTAGTCCTCGTAAGTGAGGTTCACTTGATCGTGAGATAAAATATTTTCGAATATGCTCAAGTAATTTATGGTGTTCGAATCGAATGAAAAATTTAAAAAATTCGGAATCTTTTTTAAATTCTCACGGTGAAGAGAAATTTGAGAAGATTATTCAGGCAGTGGCCTTATAATTTTTGTTTGGGGCGTTGGAAAATAAGGAATACCAAAGCAACAAAGAGAGTTTCCTCTCACTTCACATCTGCATGAGTGGCTCGGTATTTTAAATACTCAGGGAGGTCATTATTTGTTACATCCGTAGTAACGAAACGATCAATGAAGTCTATTACTGGAGAAATAGATGCATCATTTTCGAAATCCTCTTGAGGGGCATCTTTCAGCCAAAACATTCCGTGAATGTGAGGTGAACCTGTTGATACTTAACTCGTCAGTTGTTCATAACAACATAATGCTCTCCGAAAACACCCCCGCATCTTCATAAGCTTAAATAATTTCCTAAACCGATATTCAAAATAGCGAGCACAAGTTACAGGGTCGGTGCGGATTAACCTCACTTTCTCTTTGGAAGACAAATTAAATGCTTGGATCAGTGCTTGTCCACATTATCTTTCAAAAGGACAAGCAGCTCTACTCACCTACTTTCAGCAGCTGACAACGTAATAAAGAAAGTTGGTAGGCCAAACTAACGAATCATGGCCATAACCTTCTTTTTTTCTGCTTTCCAATGAGCAGGAGACGTGAGAATGACCTTAAGGACCCTATAGCCTTCATAAGATGGTCCATATGTTCTTCATTAAGAGCGTTAGAAGCTGTAATGGCGCGTGAGGCGCTGCGCTTTCGTAAGCAAATTGAAGTATTGTTTCTTAACTTAATTTCTTAGAATTTAAGAATAATTTATCAATTCTACAACCTCTCCTATCAATATTCCGAAGTTCAGATCTAACAATGGTTGTAAAAGTTTCTGAAGTTTTTCTTTTGATGCCAGCATATATAGTTGGAAATGCCAATTCCTCAGAGTCAGCATCCATAATCATATATAGGGGTCTTTGGCCTTAGCCAGGAGCAATTATGATTTTTAGCATGGCAACATGATTATTCTTAAGCAGAGTTTCTTGACCCCCAGGATTAAGCTCCTCCATTTCAGCATCCTCTTCAGGATGAAACGACTGCTGAAATTCTTGATCGAGTTAATCTACTATCTCAACGTCTGCTTGAGAAACTACAAAGGGAACAGTGTCAGAAGTAAAGGTTGAAATCCACTGCTGATTAAGAACTACATTGTGCTTCAAATAAAGCTCAGTATTTATTAAATGCCTTCTGGCAAATGTAACCTTCATGGGTCTAATAGTTTCAGTCATATAATCATGCCTGAATTCCATTCTTCGTTTGTGGTGGAGCTGTATTACCTCTGCTTCATTGAAAGCTCGTGGAAGGGATGTCACGATATTGCTAACTGGAATAGGAACGTTGACTACAGCTTCTTTAATTGCACTCTGGCGACCAACAAGTAAAGATTTTATTACCATAAATGGAAGTCTTGGGGAAATAAGTCTTTCTTCTAAAGGAGTACGATCTTTAAGACACGGCTGCAAATCGGGAAAATCTAAGCCATTTATAATGGCAAATTTTTTTTTCTTTTGAAGTGCAATGTTACGGAGACATGTACTGCACAACTGAAGTTTGTTGTCATCAAAAAAAAGATCACTAGAATGACTTAAAAGAGAAGCTTTACTTTCAACGAAAGCTCGAGAAATCTCTGTAACTTGATTTGGAAACCACAGGCCTTTGCAACAAAGACAAACTTGGTTTGGCTCGCATTTTACATTTTTATTAAACTACGTATTTTAACCTCTAATTGGGTTATGACGGCGTCCTGAAAATTATTAGCACGATTCTCCCTCATACGGTCAGCATTTCGTCGGTTTTCTGCTTCCCTGTTTTGACCAATGCTCCTATTTTGGCTAACTCTCTGACTAATACGTCTTATCGCGTCAGCGATTGCTTGTCGCTGTAACAATCGAGCACTTTGTCGTCGTGCACTGTTAACAGCTTGATCGACAGTCTTCCTCGCTGGATTATCCCTGGTTTGAGATCTAGCAATTCTATCTCTATCTCTTTCTAAAAGACGAGTCTCATGATCTGAACGACTAATTGCTCGAAGTTGTTTGTTGCGTATCCGTTCATTGATTCTGTGTATATTGTTTTGGCGTCGTGTGGATCTTTTCAAATTATCGGACAACCTTTCGCTCTGTCTAATGTCACCGTTTGTACGTCTCTGTCTCCTACTCTGTGTATTATTCTGCTGCTCAGTTCCACGTACGTTCGTATCCCGCCTACGGTTCGATCTACGAAGTCTGTCTGCCACCCTTTCCGTCCCCCTGAATATCACCGTTTATTCGTCTCTGTCTCCTACTCTGTGTGTCGATCTGCTTCTCAGCTCCCCTTACGTTCGTATCCCATCTACGGTTCGATCTACGAAGTCTGTCTGCCACCCTTTCCGTCTCCCGAATCTCACCGTTTGTACGTGTCTGTCTCCTACTCTGTGTGTCGATCTGCTGCTCAGTTGCCCTTACGTTCGTATCCTGTCTACGGATCGATCTACGGAGAGTATCTTGATCCTGTTCCTGATGTCCAGTCTGAGGATTACGTCTTCTAGTTGATCGTCTCGTCCTGTCAATAATTCTTTCTACTCTTCTAAACTCCGAATCTGCTCTGCGCTTTCTCTGAGAACTTGTATTATTCTCATTTTCTATTGCTGAATATGTGGTATTTTCCCTGTTTGACCGTTTGTCTTAAGCGGCGATTGTTAGCTCGCTGCGAGGCAGACAGCCATCATGCTTGTTTTAGAGCTTAATTACAAAGTAAAAGAAATAAATTATATTTTAACATTTAATGTTAATATTACATTTTAAATAAGCACTGAGTTTGTTTAAATATAAAATGAAGTTGAATTCGAACATAAATAAATTAAAAATCTTTCGCCCACGGCAGGACTCGAACCTACGAGCACCGTCCGACTCCACGACTTATAACACTTCGCCACGTAAGCCCACGACCGATTGGACGCCAATTTGTGATATAATATTTAAACACAATTTTTTATTTTATCAAGTTATTTATTTAAGTTTTAGTTACTGCTAACGCGCCATCAACGAATTAAACAGCAAAATTTATTATTTGAATATCTTGGCTATTTACTGTCCAATCAGAATGAAATTTTCAGCAAAAATCTAGGACACTTTTCTCTTTGTCTATGCAAAATCTGGAATCTCTAGCTTTTAAATTGCCCTTATAATTTGGATATGAAATTTATTTTTTCGATTTGTGGGCGATATAGGCGGGCGTGGCCAAATTTTGAAATAAACTTGATCTGCTTGCAATATAGAGGAACAAACATACCAAGTTTGGTGTCTCTAGCTCTTATAGTCTCCGTGTTCTAGGTTTTCATACAGATAGACAGACAGACAGACAAACAGACAGACGCTATATCGACTCGGCTATTGATGCTGATCTGCCTGTTACGCACATATTCGGTAGAACAAACCCAATGGACCTCTGTAGTTTTTTGAAGTACGGGGTCTAAAAATGACTCGTCATCTCAAAGAGTACGTACGTAAATGTCAAAGATGCCAAAAATCAAAAACAACAACTCATATAAAGACCCCAATGACTTTAACAGAAACACCCATAACAGCTTTTGATAGAGTGATAGTAGATACTTTAGGTCCACTATCACGATCAGAGAATGGCAATGAATATGCAGTTACGCTAATATGCGATTTAACTAAGTATTTAGTAACTATTCCAATTCCAAATAAAAGTGCAACAACTGTTGCCAAAGCTATATTTGAAAACTTTATTCTAAAGTACGGTCCAATGAAGACATTCATTACGGACATGGGAACAGAATGTAAGAACTCAGTAATAAATGATAGACAATATAACGTCTACTGTACATCATCACCAAACTTTAGGTACAATAGAACAAAGTCATAGAACATTCAAAAACCTTTCCACCATAATTCAAAACACAACTCAAAGAGTTATGCAACAAGTATACAGACATTCGGACTTGAAACAGAATCAATAACAACAAATAATTTTTACAACTAAGAACTAAGATTGAAGGATAATAATCCTGTATACATTAAAAATTATAGAATTCCACACGCACACAAAGAAGAAATCAATAAACAAGTCGAAAAGCTCATTCTAGATGAAGTAATTGAACCATCCACTTCAGAGTACAATAGTCCAATACTTCATGACCCAAAAAAGGGTCTACCTGGATCTGAAATAAAAGATGGCGATTAGTAATAGACTATCGTCAACTAAACAAAAAATTACTGTCCGATAAATTTCCACTGCCAAGAATAGATGATATTCTCGATCAGTTAGGTAGAGCCAAATACTTTTCATGTCTAGATTTAATGTCTGGATTCCATCAAATAGATATGAAACAAAACTCTAGAGATTTAACGTCTTTTTCAACAAGCAATGGCTCGTACCAATTCACAAGACTACTTTATGGTCTTAAAATAGCGCCAAATTCTTTTCAAAGAATGATGACAATAGCTTTTTCTGGACTTAATCCTTCACAAGCATTCTTGTATATGGATGACCTAATAGTCATCGGTTGTTTGGAAAACCACATGATTAAAAATTTAACAAACGTTTTTGATTTGTGTAGAAAACACAACCTTAAATTACATTCAGAAAAATTCACTTTCTTCATGCACCAAGTGACTTTTCTAGGCCACAAGTGCACTGATCAAGGCATAATGCCTGATGATAAAAAAAAGACGTCAGATGCGGATAGCGCTAGAAGATTCGTTGCATTTTGCAGTTACTATAGACGTTTCATCAAAAATTTCGCCGATTATTCACGGCACATAACACGATTAGAATGAGATTAGATCTAGAAGAATATGATTTCACAGTAGAGTATCTCAAGGAAAAAGACAATTTCGTAGCAGACGCCTTATCAAGGATAACAAACTCCGATTTAAAAGATATGCATAATAAAGTCCTGAAAGTCACTACCAGCAACAGTATAGACAGAAAAAATCCTGCGCAGGAAAAGCTCAAGAAGATTTGCCGATGCAATCTCTTGACAACGCTTCTAAGCCCAACGTATATGAATTCATTTGTAATGACGAAGTACGAAAAGTAGTGGCCGTGCTAATAAAAAATCAGATATGTTTTTTGAAACATGAAAGAAAAATTATAGCAAGAATTGATGTTAGCGATCTGTACACCAATGGAAATCTTGACTTAGGTCAGTTCTTCAAAAGGCTTGAAATGCAAGACGGTATATTTAAGATCAGCCAACTCAAAGTGGCACCGAGCGAAAAGATCTTTGAATTAATTTCAATTGAATCTTTCAAAAATATGGTCAATAAAATGTTGAATATATTAAGAGTAGCGCTACTCAAGCCGGTGACCGTAATAAAAAATAAAAAATATCAAGAAGCGATACTGTCTAAATTTCATGACGATCCAATTCAAGGAGGTCCTAATGGCATTAGAAGAACGGTAGCTAAAATAAAACGACATTACTATTGGAAAAACATGACTCGTCATGTCAAGGAGTACGTACGTAAATGTCAAAAATGCCAACAATCGAAAACAACAACAATCAGAAACACCAATTACAGCTTTTGATAGAGTGATAGTAGATACTATAGCTCCACTACCACGCTCAGAGAATGGCAATGAATATGCACTTACGCTATATTTGAAAACTTTATTCTAAAGTACGGTCCAATGAAGACGATCATTACGGACATGGGAACAGAATATAAGAACTATGACTTGTGCAAATATTTAAAGATAGACAATATAACGTCTACTGCACATCATCACCAATCTTTAGGTACAATAGAACGAAGTCATAGAACATTCAATGAATACGTTCGTTCATACATATCTACAGACAAAACCGATTGGGATATTTGGATACAATATTTCACATATTGTTTCAACACAACACCCTCGGTAACACATGACTATTGTCCATACGAACTAGTATTTGGAAGATTTCCAAGACAGTTCTTAGATTAGAATAGATCCATTATATAATGTGATTAATAATGATTACGTCAAAGAAATTAAGTTTAGACTAGAAATAGCGTATAAAAGATCAAGAATATCACTAGAGAATAGTAAAGCTAGAAATAAAAAGCATTATGAATACGCAATAAAATATCAGATGTAAGCATAAAAATAGGAAATAAAGTTCTGTTAAAAAATTAAGCAGGTCACAAGATAGGTCCTACATATATAGGACCATTTCAGGTTATACATAAAGGCCCGTGAAGGCGCCTATATCAGTGAAGGTCTAAACCATAGCTTGCAAATAACTGTTAACCGTTTTTTTCCTTACGCTCTGTTCGCGAGAACAACCGAAAAAAATCATACTTTCTCGCTCTCGCTCTGAGCAAGACCCTTTGGTTGTTTTCGATCCGGTTTTCGGTTGAGCGCTAACAGTTGAGCAATTTGCTTATCGGTCTTTGAGTGAACAGCGCGTAAAGAGTGAAACGATTCACGCTCACACAGTGAGGCTCACCAAAAGACCGATTGACTGAAAAACTCAACGCAAACGGTCTTTTCAACTATTTGTCTTCTTTTCGATGCACAGTGGTACGTTGTGTAAAATTGCGACATTAAATTTCACTTTCGATCTTCTTGAAAAAATTGTATGTATTTCAGACTAATTTTTTGTTTAAAACAGGAATAGTTTTATTTTTTTAAGTATTTTATTTTGAATTAAGCTTAACAACTAATAATGAATTTATGTTTTGGGAACTTAGTGAACTACGTCGCTCGCTTAAAATAAAGTGCAAAGCTGAAAATGCTCTTTCAACGGAGACTTGAGTAGCTGGAGTGGCTAATACAACCTGTGCCAGAGCACTCAAGTGTGGCGATTTAAGCTTCACGTTTTGAAAAAAATGTAATATATCCTGGTTTAATGGTAAGCGGCGATATATTTTGTCGAAGTCCTCCATGAGAATGAGCACTCCATGTCCATATGCAGTTCAACCTCCTCAATTGTTTGCGATGCAACAGTTCGATCGGAGTCAACCTTTAATAATAAAGCAAAATTATGTTAAAATTTATTGTTTGCAATTATGGCTTAAAACAGGTGTTAGTGTATGACGAGGACAAGAATACAAACGGCTTTCCATCAGTTATCACAATTTTAATAAGTGAATTCACAACTGTTTCTTCACTTGTTTCATATGTTTTTTTTTTTTTTCACAACTTTTATTTTGGTGTCTTCTTCACTGTCGCACTCTCTAAATATTTCATAATGTTTAGTTGTCAAGTGGCGTTTCAAATTTGTAGTATGAATGCCAGCTAATTTCACGTCGCATATTTTACACAATGATTTTTTTCTTACTGCATCAAATTTAAAAAATTGATGCACTTTTTTATTAGTTTCACGTCCCATTTTGTTAAAATCACTGTGCTCAATCGAAACTCACAAAGCAAATTGACGCGTAAAACCCACGAAACTTCACATACACACATACATGCGCAAAAGACTTTTTGAATCGTCGTTCAGAAGCAAACGGTCCCGGAATGAGCAGAGCAAAAAAAAACAGAAAAAAGTGATCTTCGACTGAGCGCGAGCAAAATTTACGAACAATCCAATCGGTTGCTCTCAGACCATTTGCTCAAAGTCTCAGTGAAGAACACTTATTTCGCGACAGTGTGAAACGGTTAACAGTTATTTGCGAGCTATGGTCTAAACCATTCACTTTCAAACAAATACAGCTCTACAGTTGCTGTAAAAGCTATGACACAAAATTTTGTAATTGATAAGGTAAAACTTATCATGCAAACAGGCACATTCACAAATATGAATGATGCCGTTTCCAAATTTGTCAATAGTTGCACGGAGATAACAGGACAAAGTAACACTTCCCTGTATTATCGACGAGGTGCAAACAATAATAATAGAGTAGGTCCAGGTTATAATCGTGGCAGAAATTTCAACCACAACAATTACAACTGAGGCGGTAACAACAATAATTACAATAACTGTGGAAGAAGACGAAGCCAATATCAAGAAAGAGGCCGAGGTAACTCCAATCAAGGCAATAATAATAATAATGTGTGAGTGGCTCAAAACGCGTGGGAAAACTCGCAGAACCCTTTAGGAACCAACCCGTAAATGCAAAGGTTCATTCCATCAATTACAGACTTAATATATTTGTCACCTTCTATAATCATTCAACTGAAAATAAACTCACATTCCTAATAGATACTGGTGCAGTTTTCTTACTTTAAAAAATTAATTCAGATAATTTCAAAATCAAGAAGAAAAAATTATAAACATCCAAGGCATAGGACAATGTGTAGTACAATCTCAAGGAAAAACTTCAATAGAACTTCAATCAACAAAGTATACTATTCCACACGAATCTCATTTAGTTGATTCAAATTTTTCAATTCCGTGCGATGGAATAATAGGCATTGATTTTATTAAAAAATTCAATTGTCGAATAGATTTTAAACCAAGTGATGACCGGTTTATAATTAGACCTCAAAATTTAAATATACACTGCCCGACAACCGATTAGCACACCATATGCTCCGCGTCTTAAGAGCTAAATATTAAGAAAACGAATAAGGCTTTCAAGTTGAATTTTTTTTCCATTAAAAGAATACAAAATTATACACGAGAATAAATGGAAGATATGATATTAACTTTATTAATAACAAATTAAATGAATTCAAACAAACTTAACATAAAAAATTAACTTTCATTTTTGCGTCATTTGATTAGCACAGTCAATTGAAAACTTTAAATACCAAAAAAAAATAGATTCAAACTTTATTCAAATAATTTTTTTAATAATAATAATGTGTGAGTGGCTCAAAACGCGTCGGAAAACTCGCAGAACCCTTTAGGAAAGAACTCGTAAATGCAAAGGTTCATTCTATCAATTACAGTCTTAATATATTTGTCACCTTCTATAATCATTCAACTGAAAATAAACTCACATTCCTAATAGATACTGGTGCAGTTATCTTACTTTAAAAAATAAATTCAGATAATTTCAAAATCAAGAAGAAAAAATTATAAACATCCAAGGCATAGGATGATGTCTTCTGTAAAATATTTAATAATGTGTTGAGCCTCCACGGTTAAGTATGACTTCATACATCCGACTTGGTAAGTAGTCATATAATTTTTTAATGTAGTCGAGTGAAATAGCCTCCCAGGACCTTTTAATTCCTTCAATGAGTTCAACTTCAGTTGAATATTGTCTGCCGGACTCGTACACCTTGCGTGCTAGCCATCCCCAAACATTTTCTATAATTTTCAGGTCGGGCGAGTAAGGCGGCCATGTTAGCAATTCCACGTTCTGACCCTCAATCCAGAATTTTACGATCCTGGCTGTGTGGATAGGTGCGTTATCCTGCTAGAACTTCCATTCCAAGGGTCCAAAAATATCCTTGACTGCAGGAAAAGCCGTTTCCAGCCGTTTCATTCGGCTGGTTAGAAATTGCAGTTCTATGGTACCAAAGTAAGTAATAGCGCGCCAGACCATGACACCACCTGCACGGCTATGCAACCGATCTAAGGTATGCTCTTCCTTTCTGTGATCATGAAAGTAGTAGGCATAGCCGTCAGGACCCTCCAAATTGAACTTTTTTCATCCGAAAAGAATACACGCTCCCACTCCTTGGTCCAGGTCATATTCGATCGACAGAAATTAAGCCGTTGCATCTTTCGAAGTTGGTTTAGTGGTGGTTTTTTCTTTAGTTTTAGACGCTTTATATGTTCAGCTTTCTTTGTACAGTCCAAACGCACGCTTTAACACCAGTTTTTTTTATGTTGGCGGCGGAGTCGTGAGAATTAGATGCGTTCCTTAATATAATTCGCTTGTCAGCTGCTGTTATTACTGATGAGGGCCAACCTTTCATGTTTTTTCCATAGGTATCCTCATTGTTTATGAATGTAATAACTTTACGGCTGCGTTTAATATTTTTGAATTTTTGAAGCATCGAGTGACCACACTTCCTGTAAGCCTTTATTTTGGCTTTTTCAGACTCATCCAACGGTTTTGCTTTTCCCATTATTACTTTATTCTATTGATAACACTAGGCAACAAAATCGCACTTTTTGCGAGTTACAGAAACCAAACCCACTTTTTTGGATAGATTTGGGGCCAAAACCGACGAAAAACATTTTTTTTTTTTTATGGTGAGATTTTTTTTTTAGAATTTTTCAAAATTTGGCTTTTTTTTAAATACTTTTTTTCAGAGGTACGCCCACATTTGTCATCATTACACGAAAATGTCAAAACCGATTTATCAAACCTTTACTTTATCTAAAAGCTAATGAATATATCTATATTTCATTTATGCACAGTCTTAGATTTAATCCAGTAGTTTAAGAGATATCAATTTTTGAATTAAGAAAATGATGATATTTTCTTGGTTTTTTTTTAAACTTTTTTCACTAAAAAATTCGAGGTAAATTCGAAACAATTTTTTTTACATTTTATTAACTATTTTATTTGCGTAGCTGTTGTTATTACGCGTTGTTTAAGATATAATTCATTAAAATCTATGGTGAGACGGCGATATGATATTTTGTTGAATCGAGGCATGTTTTTGTTGACTTTTTTGACTTCGTTGTGGTGTGGCATGACCTTTAGTATGAAAATTTTTTGTGTTTTTTGAGATATTCCAACCAAACTCACAGAATTTGAATTTGTTATTGTTTTACACATTGGGACCAAAGTTGGTTCAAATCGTAACCAAACTTATAGAATATGCATTTAAGAAAGCCTTATACATCCTCACTAAAGTTGGTTCAAATCGGTCTACTATATCATATAGCTTCCATAGGAACGATCGGTCGAAAATCAAGTTTTAGTATGAAAAACTTTTTGTTTTTTTGAGATACCTCAATCAAACTCATGAATGCTGCAGTATTCCCGATGTTCGTATGCTGTACGTATTTCTGATGTTATTTGGTTAACTTGCTAGATAGTTCCATACGCTTTTCTCGAAAGCCAAACTGATGTGTTGTGTGTTCTCAGATGAGGAAATTATGCGCGTCAAGAGGCATTTTTCAAAAAGCTTAGACAAGCACGGTAGTAGGCTAATTGTTCTGTACGATGATGGGTATTGTATGGTCTTTTCCTTTCAAACAAATACAGCTCTACAATTGCTGTAAAAGCTATGACACAAAATTTTGTAATTGATAAGGTAAAACTTATCATGCAAACAGGCACATTCACAAATATGAATGATGCCGTTTCCAAATTTGTCAATAGTTGCACGGAGATAACAGGACAAAGTAACACTTCCCTGTATTATCGACGAGGTGCAAACAATAATAATAGAGTAGGTCCAGGTTATAATCGTGGCAGAAATTTCAATCACAACAATTACAACTGAGGCGGTAACAACAATAATTACAATAACCGTAGAAGAAGACGAAGCCAATATCAAGAAAGAGGCCGAGGTAACTCCAATCAAGGCAATAATAATAATAATGTGTGAGTGGCTCAAAACGCGTGGGAAAACTCGCAGAACCCTTTAGGAAACAACCCGTAAATGCAAAGGTTCATTCCATCAATTACAGTCTTAATATATTTGTCACCTTCTATAATCATTCAACTGAAAATAAACTCACATTCCTAATAGATACTGGTGCAGTTTTCTTACTTTAAAAAATTAATTCAGATAATTTCAAAATCAAGAAGAAAAAAATTATAAACATCCAAGGCATAGGACAATGTGTAGTACAATCTCAAGGAAAAACTTCAATAGAACTTCAATCAACAAAGTATACTATTCCACACGAATCTCATTTAGTAGATTCAAATTTTTCAATACCGTGCGATGGAATAATAGGCATTGATTTTATTAAAAAATTCAATTGTCGAATAGATTTCAAACCAAGTGATGACCGGTTTATAATTAGACCTCAAAATTTAAATATACACTGCCCGACAACCGATTAGCACACCCTATGCTCCGCGTCTTAAGAGCTAAATATTAAGAAAACGAATAAGGCTTTCAAGTTGAATTTTTTTTCCATTAAAAGAATACAAAATTATACACGAGAATAAATGGAAGATATGATATTAACTTTATTAATAACAAATTAAATGAATTCAAACAAACTTAACATAAAAAATTAACTTTCATTTTTGCGTCATTTGATTAGCACAGTCAATTGAAAACTTTAAATACCAAAAAAAAAATAGATTCAAACTTTATTCAAATAATTTTTTTAATAATAATAATGTGTGAGTGGCTCAAAACGCGTCGGAAAACTCGCAGAACCCTTTAGGAAACAACTCGTAAATGCAAAGGTTCATTCTATCAATTACAGTCTTAATATATTTGTCACCATCTATAATCATTCAACTGAAAATAAACTCACATTCCTAATAGATACTGGTGCAGTTATCTTACTTTAAAAAATAAATTCAGATAATTTCAAAATCAAGAAGAAAAAATTATAAACATCCAAGGCATAGGATGATGTCTTCTGTAAAATATTTAATAATGTGTTGAGCCTCCACGGTTAAGTATGACTTCATACATCCGACTTGGTAAGTAGTCATATAATTTTTTAATGTAGTCGAGTGAAATAGCCTCCCAGGACCTTTTAATTCCTTCAATGAGTTCAACTTCAGTTGAATATTGTCTGCCGGACTCGTACACCTTGCGTGCTAGCCATCCCCAAACATTTTCTATAATTTTCAGGTCGGGCGAGTAAGGCGGCCATGTTAGCAATTCCACGTTCTGACCCTCAATCCAGGATTTTACGATCCTGGCTGTGTGGATAGGTGCGTTATCCTGCTAGAACTTCCATTCCAAGGGTCCAAAAATATCCTTGACTGCAGGAAAAGCCGTTTCCAGCCGTTTCATTCGGCTGGTTAGAAATTGCAGTTCTATGGTACCAAAGTAAGTAATAGCGCGCCAGACCATGACACCACCTGCACGGCTATGCAACCGATCTAAGGTATGCTCTTCCTTTCTGTGATCATGAAAGTAGTAGGCATAGCCGTCAGGACCCTCCAAATTGAACTTTTTCATCCGAAAAGAATACACGCTCCCACTCCTTGGTCCAGGTCATATTCGATCGACAGAAATCAAGCCGTTGCATCTTTCGAAGTTGGTTTAGTGGTGGTTTTTTCTTTAGTTTTAGACGCTTTATATGTTCAGCTTTCTTTGTACAGTCCAAACGCACGCTTTAACACCAGTTTTTTTTATGTTGGCGGCGGAGTCGTGAGAATTAGATGCGTTCCTTAATATAATTCGCTTGTCAGCTGCTGTTATTACTGATGAGGGCCAACCTTTCATGTTTTTTCCATAGGTATCCTCATTGTTTATGAATGTAATAACTTTACGGCTGCGTTTAATATTTTTGAATTTTTGAAGCATCGAGTGACCACACTTCCTGTAAGCCTTTATTTTGGCTTTTTCAGACTCATCCAACGGTTTTGCTTTTCCCATTATTACTTTATTCTATTGATAACACTAGGCAACAAAATCGCACTTTTTGCGAGTTACAGAAACCAAACCCACTTTTTTGGATAGATTTGGGGCCAAAACCGACGAAAAACATTTTTTTTTTTTTATGGTGAGATTTTTTTTTTAGAATTTTTCAAAATTTGGCTTTTTTTAAATACTTTTTTTCAGAGGTACGCCCACATTTGTCATCATTACACGAAAATGCCAAAACCGATTTATCAAACCTTTACTTTATCTAAAAGCTAAAAAATTCGAGGAAAATTCGAAACAATTTTTTTTACATTTTATTAACTATTTTATTTGCGTAGCTGTTGTTATTACGCGTTGTTTAAGATATAATTCATTAAAATCTATGGTGAGACGGCGATATGATATTTTGTTGAATCGAGGCATGTTTTTGTTGACTTTTTTGACTTCGTTGTGGTGTGGCATGACCTTTAGTATGAAAATTTTTTGTGTTTTTTGAGATATTCCAACCAAACTCACAGAATTTGAATTTGTTATTGTTTTACACATTGTGACCAAAGTTGGTTCAAATCGTAACCAAACTTATAGAATATGCATTTAAGTAAGCCTTATACATCCTCACTAAAGTTGGTTCAAATCGGTCTACTATATCATATAGCTTCCATAGGAACGATCGGTCGAAAATCAAGTTTTAGTATGAAAAACTTTTTGTTTTTTTGAGATACCTCAATCAAACTCATGAATGCTGCAGTATTCCCGATGTTCGTATGCTGTACGTATTTCTGATGTTATTTGGTTAACTTGCTAGATAGTTCCACGCTTTTCTCGAAAGCCAAACTGATGTGTTGGGGTTGTGTTGTGTGTTCTCAGATGAGGAATTATGCGCGTCAAGAGGCATTTTTCAAAAAGCTTAGACAAGCACGGTAGTAGGCTAATTGTTCTGTACGATGATGGTATTGTATGGTCTTTTCCTTTCAAACAAATACAGCTCTACAATTGCTGTAAAAGCTATGACCAAAATTTTGTAATTGATAAGGTAAAACTTATCATGCAAACAGGCACATTCACAAATATGAATGATGCCGTTTCCAAATTTGTCAATAGTTGCACGGAGATAACAGGACAAAGTAACACTTCCCTGTATTATCGACGAGGTGCAAACAATAATAATAGAGTAGGTCCAGGTTATAATCGTGGCAGAAATTTCAATCACAACAATTACAACTGAGGCGGTAACAACAATAATTACAATAACCGTAGAAGAAGACGAAGCCAATATCAAGAAAGAGGCCGAGGTAACTCCAATCAAGGCAATAATAATAATAATGTGTGAGTGGCTCAAAACGCGTCGGAAAACTCGCAGAACCCTTTAGGAAACAACCCGTAAATGCAAAGGTTCATTCCATCAATTACAGTCTTAATATATTTGTCACCTTCTATAATCATTCAACTGAAAATAAACTCACATTCCTAATAGATACTGGTGCAGTTTTCTTACTTTAAAAAATTAATTCAGATAATTTCAAAATCAAGAAGAAAAAATTATAAACATCCAAGGCATAGGACAATGTGTAGTACAATCTCAAGGAAAAACTTCAATAGAACTTCAATCAACAAAGTATACTATTCCACACGAATCTCATTTAGTAGATTCAAATTTTTCAATACCGTGCGATGGAATAATAGGCATTGATTTTATTAAAAAATTCAATTGTCGAATAGATTTCAAACCAAGTGATGACCGGTTTATAATTAGACCTCAAAATTTAAATACACACTGCCCGACAACCGATTAGCACACCCTATGCTCCGCGTCTTAAGAGCTAAATATTAAGAAAACGAATAAGGCTTTCAAGTTGAATTTTTTTTCCATTAAAAGAATACAAAATTATACACGAGAATAAATGGAAGATATGATATTAACTTTATTAATAACAAATTAAATGAATTCAAACAAACTTAACATAAAAAATTAACTTTCATTTTTGCGTCATTTGATTAGCACAGTCAATTGAAAACTTTAAATACCAAAAAAAAATAGATTCAAACTTTATTCAAATAATTTTTTTAATAATAATAATGTGTGAGTGGCTCAAAACGCGTCGGAAAACTCGCAGAACCCTTTAGGAAACAACTCGTAAATGCAAAGGTTCATTCTATCAATTACAGTCTTAATATATTTGTCACCTTCTATAATCATTCAACTGAAAATAAACTCACATTCCTAATAGATACTGGTGCAGTTATCTTACTTTAAAAAATAAATTCAGATAATTTCAAAATCAAGAAGAAAAAATTATAAACATCCAAGGCATAGGATGATGTCTTCTGTAAAATATTTAATAATGTGTTGAGCCTCCACGGTTAAGTATGACTTCATACATCCGACTTGGTAAGTAGTCATATAATTTTTTAATGTAGTCGAGTGAAATAGCCTCCCAGGACCTTTTAATTCCTTCAATGAGTTCAACTTCAGTTGAATATTGTCTGCCGGACTCGTACACCTTGCGTGCTAGCCATCCCCAAACATTTTCTATAATTTTCAGGTCGGGCGAGTAAGGCGGCCATGTTAGCAATTCCACGTTCTGACCCTCAATCCAGGATTTTACGATCCTGGCTGTGTGGATAGGTGCGTTATCCTGCTAGAACTTCCATTCCAAGGGTCCAAAAATATCCTTGACTGCAGGAAAAGCCGTTTCCAGCCGTTTCATTCGGCTGGTTAGAAATTGCAGTTCTATGGTACCAAAGTAAGTAATAGCGCGCCAGACCATGACACCACCTGCACGGCTATGCAACCGATCTAAGGTATGCTCTTCCTTTCTGTGATCATGAAAGTAGTAGGCATAGCCGTCAGGACCCTCCAAATTGAACTTTTTTCATCCGAAAAGAATACACGCTCCCACTCCTTGGTCCAGGTCATATTCGATCGACAGAAATCAAGCCGTTGCATCTTTCGAAGTTGGTTTAGTGGTGGTTTTTTCTTTAGTTTTAGACGCTTTATATGTTCAGCTTTCTTTGTACAGTCCAAACGCACGCTTTAACACCAGTTTTTTTTATGTTGGCGGCGGAGTCGTGAGAATTAGATGCGTTCCTTAATATAATTCGCTTGTCAGCTGCTGTTATTACTGATGAGGGCCAACCTTTCATGTTTTTTCCATAGGTATCCTCATTGTTTATGAATGTAATAACTTTACGGCTGCGTTTAATATTTTTGAATTTTTGAAGCATCGAGTGACCACACTTCCTGTAAGCCTTTATTTTGGCTTTTTCAGACTCATCCAACGGTTTTGCTTTTCCCATTATTACTTTATTCTATTGATAACACTAGGCAACAAAATCGCACTTTTTGCGAGTTACAGAAACCAAACCCACTTTTTTGGATAGATTTGGGGCCAAAACCGACGAAAAACATTTTTTTTTTTTTATGGTGAGATTTTTTTTTTAGAATTTTTCAAAATTTGGCTTTTTTTAAATACTTTTTTTCAGAGGTACGCCCACACTTGTCATCATTACACGAAAATGCCAAAACCGATTTATCAAACCTTTACTTTATCTAAAAGCTAATGAATATATCTATATTTCATTTATGCACAGTCTTAGATTTAAACCAATAGTTTAAGAGATATCAATTTTTGAATTAAGAAAATGATGATATTTTCTTGGCTTTTTTTTAAGCTTTTTTCACTAAAAAATTCGAGGAAAATTCGAAACAATTTTTTTTACATTTTATTAACTATTTTATTTGCGTAGCTGTTGTTATTACGCGTTGTTTAAGATATAATTCATTAAAATCTATGGTGAGACGGCGATATGATATTTTGTTGAATCGAGGCATGTTTTTGTTGACTTTTTTGACTTCGTTGTGGTGTGGCATGACCTTTAGTATGAAAATTTTTTGTGTTTTTTGAGATATTCCAACCAAACTCACAGAATTTGAATTTGTTATTGTTTTACACATTGTGACCAAAGTTGGTTCAAATCGTAACCAAACTTATAGAATATGCATTTAAGTAAGCCTTATACATCCTCACTAAAGTTGGTTCAAATCGGTCTACTATATCATATAGCTTCCATAGGAACGATCGGTCGAAAATCAAGTTTTAGTATGAAAAACTTTTTGTTTTTTTGAGATACCTCAATCAAACTCATGAATTGGGTATTTTTAATTGTTTTTCACATCCCTACCAAATTTGGTTGAAATCGGAGCACTATATCATATAGCTGCCATAGGAACGATCGATACGAACGGTCGATAAGCAAGCTTTAGTATGAAAAATTTTTTTCCAATAGGACAGAGCAACAGCACACACTGCACGAGCCACAACCGACATTCTGAAGGACGCGTTTCCGTGTCGCTTAATTTCGCGTTTTGGCGATTTGCACTGGCCCGCCAGATCGCCCGATTTAACGGTCCCGGACTTATTTTTATGGGGTTTTTTGAAGTCCCGTGTTTACATCAACAAGCCTGAGACCTTGGAAGCCCTCAAGGAAAATATCCGACACGAATGCGAGAATTTATCGCCCGAAACGCTCGCCGAAGTGATGGAAAATGGCTATCATAGCCGTATGGCTATCAATTGTGACGGCGCCCATTTGTCCGATATCATCTTCTCGACTTAACATAATTAATTCTAAAGGTATAAATAAACATAATCAAAAAACAGAATCAAAGTTTTTTATTTAGGAAAAAAAAGAGCCAAACAACATCGGATGACTTCTTTTGCGCCACCTTGTACTTTATATCTTCACCAATTTTGGTTCGAATCTGTCCCCTATATCATATAGCTGCCATAGGAACGATCGGTCTAAAATCAAGTTTTGATATGAAAAACTATTTCGTTTTTAAGATATCTTTACTAAACTGATAGAATATGCATTGAGATTGGTCTTATGTATAATAACCAAAGTTGGTTGAAATCGGTCCATTACATCATATAGCTGCCATAGGACCGATCTGTCGAAAATCAAGTTTTAGTATTTTTTTATTTTTACTTGTCTGGTCGAAGAAATTAAAGGGAAACGTACATTTTCAAAGAGTGCTCATTGTAAATCTAAACATTCAAGAGTGCATACAAAGCAGCAGATTAAACTTGTCGGACGGAACTACAGTCGAGCATTCTCGACTGTCGGAGACCCAGTACTTAGCTAAGCTGCTAAAAATTCATACTTGATTTGGACCCGATCGGTCCCATGACAGCTATATGATATAGTGGACCGATTTGAACCAACTTCGGACAGGATATATATAACCAAGTTTTATGTTTATTCTATAAGATTGGTTACGATGCCTCATAAAACAAAAAACTTTTTCATACTAAGACTTGATTTTCACCCAATCGGTCCAATGACAGCTATATGACATAGTGTATAGTTCTATATGATTAAACATGTATTCAATATTTAATGTCAGTATAACAATCATAAAAAACAATTTCAATAAATTGTAAAAATTAAAAAAAATACCTTTAAATCCGCAACAAAATTGCAAAAAAATCCATTTGACAGAGGCGCAACGTGTTCAGCCACTCTCGCACTTATCCATTCTCCCAAATGGCCATATTGCTTGATATAGTACTCAATTACAAAGTAAAAGACATAAATTATATTTTAACATTTAATGTTAATATTACATTATTTTAAATAAGCCCTGAATTTAAATATACAATTTTTTTTTTTTTTTTTTTTATTACTTTGCTTTTATTTATTAAATCTTCTCCAAGGGAGACTTACAATAAGTTTATCAAATTTTATATTTAAAGCTTAACTAACAGTCATGTTGACTTAATATGATCTACGGTGCCCCAAGGATTTATTGCTGTGCTGGAAGGTCGTTCCGTTTAAGGTGGGTTCGACTGCAAACCCGAGTTAACCGTTGAGCAAGAGGATTTTGGTGTGAAGATAGTTTAATGTTGTAGCTCGCCTTTTGTCTTGCTATCTCATCTTTGACGTATATAACGTACAAATCTCTATGAATGTTCTCGTTTCGAACATAACATGGTGCCCCAGTGGTAGTCCTCAAGATTTTTGATTGTGCTCGCTGGATGACATCAATATTGCTATTGCACGCGTTTCCCCACAGCTGCGAGCCGTAGGTCCACACTGGTTTTATGGTGGAATTGTAAAGTAGGACCTTGTAGTCTAAGAAGAGATCGGGGATTCAAAAGCCAATAGAGGTTATTGGCTTTCAGTTTAATCTGCGTTTTTTTCAAGGTGACGACGCCAGGTGAGCCGCCTATCAAGATGAACGCCAAGGTACGTTACTTCTTTGGCTTGTGGGAGTTGCGTATTAGACAGTGCTAACGGAGGACATGTTTTCATGTTGAGAGTAAACGTGATATGCTTACACTTTTGTTTATTTATTTTAATACGCAAGTCGGCTAGCCATTTCTCTACTACCGCCAAATGTTCAGATAGACGTGCTGTTGCTTCAATGGGGCATCTGGAACGACTAAGAATTGCGGAGTCGTCGGCGTTGTTAGCCGCTCATTTATGGAGATGTCCGCTGTGTAAATTACGTATAATGTTGGTCCCAATACACTTCCCTGGGGAACTCCAGCTTCTATAATATGATCATCAGATGTAGTGGTGTTGCATCTCATTGCGAAGACTCTATTGTAGAGGTACGACTCGAGAAGCCTATGAGTGTTCACTGGCAGCGTCGATTTGATTTTATGCATGAGACCTTCAAGCCACACTCGATCGAAGGCCTGGGAGACGTCGAGGAATATTGCGCTGCAGTATTCCCGATGTTCGTATGCTGTACGTATTTCTGATGTTATTTGGTTAACTTGCTAGATAGTTCCACGCTTTTCTCGAAAGCCAAACTGATGTGTTGGGGTTGTGTTGTGTGTTCTAAGATGAGGAATTATGCGCGTCAAGAGGCATTTTTCAAAAAGCTTAGACAAGCACGGTAGTAGGCTAATTGTTCTGTACGATGATGGTATTGTATGGTCTTTTCCTGGTTTGGGAATCATTATAATGACCGATTTCTTCCATTTTTTTGGGAAGTAGCCGAGTGTTGTAATCGCGTTGAAAACTTTACAGATGAGGGAAATAGCACAGTTTGGAAGTTCAATGATCATTTTTTGAGTTATTATTTCTTTGGTTTTATCTGTTCTTCTATGACTTTTACAATTTCATTTGGACGAAATTCAGGTGGTTCAGGTTCGCCAAGACTACCAAAACTATACACAGGACGATAGTAAAAACGAATTTGTTGCGGGATTTGGTTGGAATACATGACGTAGGTGAGCAGCAAATGTGTTAGATCTGTCTTTGTCGCTACGGGCCCAGCAGCCTGAGGAGTTTCTTATTGGCGTTACCGTTTCGATCGGCGAACCTATCGTAGGATGAGCCCTCCACAAAGGATGCTTGGTACTTGTTTGTGATAATTGCTCTGTGTAGCGGCGTTGGGCATCAGCTTCTTCATGCTTAAGAGCTTAGCTGAGTCTGCGTGAAGCATCTTTAAAGTGTTGTTTTGTTGATGGCGATCGGTGAGACTGCCATTCACGTCGCAATCTTCGCTTTTTCAAAACAAGTAGTTCTATTTGAAGATTAATTTTACGTTTATTCGTCTGCTCATGCGCGCGTTGTGGAGTAGAGATCTTAGCTGCTGCAACAAGTACTGATTCTAATAAGTCAGCAGAGCAGTCGATGTCCGCTTCGATGTTGAACTGCGGAGCAAGGTCGAGGTGAGAGCTGACGTATTTCTTGTACTTGATCCAGGTGGTTCTGTGTGTTGTAAGTTGTGGAATATTCTAATTCCACATATTCCGGGGATTGGAGTTGATTTAATAACACGGGGGAGTGGTCGAATGAAAGATGCGAAAGTGCTACGGCGCTTATCAGATTGCGTGGGACGTTTTTTGTCACAGCAAAATCTATTAAGTCTGGTTGTTTGCTTGGATCAGCTGGCCAGTATGTAGGACTAGCCGGGAAAACATAGTTGAGTATGTTGCTTGGCTTTATGATTGCGTTGTAAAGCTGCCTTCCTTTTGCGGTCACAAGGCGAGAACCCCAGTGCGGGTGTTTCGCATTATAGTCTCCTGCTGCTATAATTCGCTGTCCCAGCGAATTGTAGAATTGCATGAATTGATCTTCAGCGGGGAGGACAGAATACAGCGTAGTAAGATTGCTGATGTCCGATTGTATAATGATAGATGTGGCTTGTAGGTAGTTTGCCGCAAACCATTTGTCGAATTCATGTTTGATGCGGTTTCTTATTTGAATACCGGTTTCGCCATGTGCTTTTCCATCCGGATGATCTGTGCCGTAGAATACGTATCCGCGAATTTGAAAGTTATATTTGTTAGTTAGGTGCGTCTCAGAAAGCAGCATTACATCATTGGCGTTCCACAGATATATTTGTAGAGGCGCCATTGATTATTTGGATTGTTGAGATGCAAGCATCTGTATCGAGGTGTTTTGATTTTGCATAAGATTTTGCATAGTTGATCTCATAACGCACCAAGCCTTTGATTGCGTTGAGCACATCGTCCTGTACTGTCAGCGCATCGAGGTCCCTTATGACTATTGTGGCCATAGGACTGGCGCTAGCTACGTCAGCGGTTTCTTGAAGCGTTGCCTTGATTTGCTCACAGAGCTGCGGATTCAGCTTCTCGCCTTTTTCCAATTCGAGGAGAAGAGCACCTGTCCTCGTCTTGCGAACGCCTTTAATATTGACATCAGCGTCAAGTTTAGCATTGGCTCGTAGGCTTTTGAGCACCTCAGCGTAACTGTGCCCATTTGCTGGCTTTATATTGATCTCATCATTTTTGGGCTTGTTTGTGCGAGTTTTGTTTGTCTGCTGGTTATGTCCCTTGTTTTCCGCTATGGGTTGAACTACAGGATCCTTTGGTGGCTGTACTTTGGCCTGCTGCTTTTGTGCTTTCCTTGTCTTTTTACTTGCGACTAATTGCCATTTCTCGAGATCATCATCCCGCCCCTTTTTATGGGGCATCGGCGTCTCAGCGGGGCTTGTGGCTACTCGCTTGCTTTTAACTAGAGTATCCTCGACTCTCTTGCTTGTTGTGGGCGTCTCTACCTCTGCGTTTTTACGAGCTCTTTCTCTTTCTGAATTTCTCGCAGTCTCCGCTTTGATCCAGCTAGACCTGCAGGTCTCGAGAATAGTCAAAATCTCGCTAAGCTCAGATACGCCGTCTTTTACATCCATGCTTATGTTTCGCTGCTTCATTATTGCTGCTTTGATTTTTCGCAGGACTCGTCTACAGTCGGCCACTGCTGCTTCTTCAACAGCCCTCATCTTTGCAATGAACACCTGGGTTGGCGTCATCAGCCGGCCATGTTGCTGTTGCTGAGCTGCTGGAGTGTCAGCTGTAGCTGCGGGTTTTGGAGCGTTCTCTGCTTCAGGTGGTGGCGGGGGATGAGTTGGCGTCGGTTGCGCGCAATTTCGAATTGGAGTCCCTTGCGTTACAGGCGACCTTGCCGTTTTCCCGCTTTGTCGGAACGCGGTGATCACGTCCTCTGCTGCTGTTTGCTGTTGTTGTTCTCCTTGTTTTTGTGTTGTTGTTGTTGGTTCAATATTCATGTTGTATGGGTCCAAACTCCAAGCCGCTATCTCTACATGAAAATAAATACAGTTATCCTTTAATGCCCCCACGAGTCCCTATGCGAGCAGTGAGGTCCATGCAAGGGTTGACGCAAGACCTTATGAGCACTTGCGTTCAGTGCCAGGGCGGACACAAAGTATGAGTTTCCTCAACTACACCTGTAACATTGAGTAAACAATGTCATGTTCAGAGCTCGTAAAATATGCTCAACCAAATTTTTGTGCTCGGCCTGCTCAGCCAAAAGACCGAAAAAACGAGACAAAATCGTTCAGGGTCTGAACAGCAACCTTTTTATTCGACTCGTTCGGGTTACTGCTCTCAGGTTTTGGGTTGAGTGTAACAAACGAGTCAGTCTCTTACTGACCTCTCGCTACGAACACAATCGTTCGTCGCTCATCTACTGAGAGTCAGTAAGATAACAAAGCAAGCAACGAATTCTCAAAAAAGGTCTTTATTTTTATTGTTGTGTTTGCTTTATGTTGGTACTAAATATTTTGTTGAACGAGAAATTCTGTAAATCTAACTTGTCATCTAAATATAAATATTAAATTGAAAACAAATTTGTGTAATAACCAAACAAAAATCTTTTTGTATTTAAAAATAATTTAATAATATATTGAAATGATATAATAAAATTATGAATTAAGTTTAATAATTAATAATGAATTAATATTCTCGGCACTTAAGGAGGTGCGTCTTTCGTTTAAAATGAAATTAAGTGCAGAGAACGACCTTTCCACCGATACTTGCGTTTCTGGTGTGGCTAGCACCACCTTAGCAACTTCTGTCAGATGGGGTGACTTAAATTTCATGTCCCGGTAAAAATCTTTGATATTTGCCGTTAATGGTAGCCGACCATGAACTAAATTGAAATTTTCTATTTCCATATAAAGTTTGGATAGCTTATCAGAAACTTCTTCTCCCACCACCTCTCGCACTGTCTGAATTCCATCTAAAAGGCTCGAGAAAAGTGATGTCCCCAGAGAATCGTTACTGCTGCTTGTTAAGGAAGATGGAAGGGAAATGGCATCTCCTTCATGGCTTACATTGGCATTTATCTTAATAAATAAAGGAATGTTATATATTATTATTATTATATATACTTAAATTTGTGGGGGAACATTGAACATTGACTAGTATAAAACAAGGACGATTTTAGTAGCTAAAAACACAAATATACAAACACATAATTCCTTCTAGTAGACGAGACTTGTTTGATTCAACACTATTTTAGATCGTAGTTTAGTGTCTTACATGATTTAAATTAAAATAACGGCTAGCGATTGATTTTAAATTTTGTTTCGCCAAAATTTTCTGTTGCTCGGTCAATATCAAATTAACTCTGGGGTCTAAATATATTGCGGACAACAAAGCTTCGTTTTCAAGCAATTTAGTTTCGCGCAGTTTTAGTTGAGTTAATAACTGCTTGGATATTATGCTTTCGCTGCTTTGACATTTTAGCCTTAGTTCCATCCATGCAATAAAAAAATCACTATAAGTAAGATGCTCCTGTTGCAATTTCAGAGTTGTATCATATACATCTTTAAATGCATTAAGATACAGCTCAACCCAGTCCCAGTCAGCGTCTATAAAAAATGTGCTTTCCGTCTTGATGTTTAGCATTGAGATGCCGCTTTAAATTTGTAACATGGCGGCCAGCTAGCTTAGCACCACATACTTTGCATATGGACTGACCAATATCTTTTTCAAATTGAAAAAACACATGTACTTCGCGATTCATTTTGAAAAACTTGGACAGATTACGTTTAGTCAACAGAATGTAGGCTATGTTAGTGTTTGCCTTTTGACACACAACACACATACATGCTCAAAAGACCGTTTGCCGAATTTTTACGAAAAAAACGGTCTCGAATTAGCACTGACCCGAGCGAGTGAACAAAAAGGCTCGTCGGTTGAGCACATAGCAAGCCATAGGAAAACAAAGTTTTAGTGTTTTCTAGTGACAGTTCCTATCGGGTCTCTAGACGAGAGGTTTTTTTCTGACAACATGCTCGTAAGGGAGCAATTCTTACGAGCTCTGATTAACATAAAATGTTAAAATATAAATTATTTCTTTTACTTTTTAATTGAGCACTAAAACAAGCAATATGGCCATTTAGGAGGATAAAGACATAAGTGCGAGAGTGGCTCAGCACGTTGAGCCTTTGTCTTTTGAAAATTTTTGCATTTTTGTCGCGGGTTCGATTCCCGGCGGGAACAACTTTTTGAGCATTTTGAAAGCCATTTGAACTCCAGATTTTGCACAGATGAAGATATAATTGTCCTAAATTTTTGCTGAAAATTTCATTCTGATCGCACAGTAAATAGTGAAGATATTCAAATAATAAATTTTGCTGTTAAATTCGTTCATGGCGCGTTGGCAGTAATTAAAACTTGAATATCTTGATAAAACAAAAAATTTATATTAACATATTATATAACAAATTGGCGTCCATTCAGACGTGAGCTTCGGTGGCGCAGTGTAGTGAGTCGCGGAGTCGGACAGTGCTCGTGGGTTCGAGTCCTGCCGTGGGTGACAGATTTCTAATTTATTTATGTTCGAATTCAATTTCATTTTATATTAAAACAAACTCAGTGCTTATTTAAAATGTAATATTAACATTAAATGTTAAAATATAAATTATTTCTTTTACTTTTTAATTGAGCACTAAAACAAGCAATATGACCATTTAGGAGGGTAGAGACATAAGTGTGAGAGTGGCTCAACACGTTGAGCCTTTGTCTTTTGAAAATTTGTGCAATTTTGTCGCGGGTTCGATTCCCGGCGGGAACAACTTTTTTTCCAGCTGATTTTAAGCTATTTTTTTTAATTTTTACAATTTAATGAAATTGTTCTTTATGAATTTTATACTGACACTTAATTTTGAATACATGTTTAATCATTTCATTTAAATAATTTTATATTGGTATTTACATAAATGCTATGTAAAAATTCTATGTAAATTTCATGTTTATTATAAATTTCATGTAAATTTATATTTTTGCGTAAATTTATATTTTTGATAAATTTACTTATTGGCTCAGTGTCTAATCCGAATATATCACTATATTGGGTGCATAAGCTTGAAAGCTGTGATTTGAATTGTGGAGGAAAGTTTTTCGAAAGTTGAGATAATACAGATTCTTCTCTATTTTCTAGATTGGTTTTGACTACTTCGTAGTTCGAAAGTGATTCATGCGCTAAATTATTTGTACTGACTACTTGATCTTTATTTGTTGTATTGAGTAGTCTTATAAAAGCGTTTTTAGATGTTGCTATAGTACTTGCTATGTAAATACCAAGCTGGATTTCTTGATTTGGAATCAATACACTGTCTTCTTCTGAATTTAGTTGGATTTTTCTAACAACTTGGGATATTGAGTTGTTGCCAGAACTGTATGTCATTGGAACATGAATTGGAAATTTTAAGTTATTAGGTCTAATTATAAGCCAATCTTCTTCAGATGGATATAAGATTAATTGACAGTTGTATTTTTTTATAAAATTGATTCCTAATATGCCATCACAAGGAATAGCGAATTGTAAATCCACGATATGAAAATCGTGTGGGATTATGTATTTAGTAGTCTGTATCTCAATAGAAGTTAACCCCTTGGATTTGGTTACCTCTTGACTTATTCCTTTAATGTCTATTACGTAATTTTCTTGTAAGTCATGAAAGACATCAGAATTTTCTTTAACTATTGAAATGTCTGCACCTGTGTCTACTAAAAAGACAAGTTCTTTTCCTGTAGCCACATGGTTGAATGATACAAATATATTCTGACTGAGATTAATCGTACGAACCCTTGCATTTTCTACTGTCGAGTATCTAAAGGGTTTTGTGAGTTTTCCGATGTATTTTGGGTTACTCTCACATTACTTTGGTTATTATTATTATGGCCTCGACTCGAGTTGCCATGGCCTCTTGAGTTTCCTCTATATTGGCCTCGTCCATTATTGTATTGGCTATTATTGTTGTAATTATTATTGCGACTGCGAAAGTTACCTCTGTGACTTCCACGTCCGCGGTTTCCTCCTCGCTGTGAGTAATTTTTGTAATATAGGACAGTGTTTGGCTGCTCGGTTGCTTCTGTGCAACTAATTACAAATTTAGATACGGCATCATTCATAGTATTGAATGTGCCGGCTTGCATGATAAGTTTTACCTTATCGATTGTGCAATTTTTAGTGATTGCTCTTACAGCATTTTGGGTGGAATAACTTCTAGCTAACTCTAGGGGTAAGCCGTCCTTCTAAAGTTTTTGTCAACTGCTCGACCTCTAGTATATACTGGTTAGCAGTTTTATTGCGTTGCTGTAGGCTCATCTGTTTTGCTGACAATACTTCTACAGTTTCGCCTTTGACATTGCTTTTTAGTCTGGAAATTACTTAAGTTATTGTTGTTTCATTTTCGACTAGATTTCTGGCGACACCTTTTAGCTTTGTTTTTAGACCCCGTACTTAAAAAAAGTACAGGGGTCTATTGGGTTTGTTATACCGAATATGTGCGTAACAGGTAGAAGGAGGCGTGGCAGACCCTTTAAAGTATATATATTCTTGATCAGCATCAATAGTTGAGTCGATATAGCAATGTCCGTCTGTCTGTCTGTCTGTCTGTCTGTCTGTCTGTCCGTCTGTCTGTCTGTATGAACACCTAGATCTCGGAGACTATAAGAGCTAGAGACAGCAAACTTGGTATGTAGGTTCCTCTATACTGCAGGCAGATCAAGTTTGTTTCAAAAATCAGCCACGCCCCCTTAACCGCCTGCAAATCGACATTAAAAATTTCATATCCAAATTATAAGAGCATATTGAAAGCCAGAAACTCCAGATTTTGCACAGATGAAGATATAATTGTCCTAAATTTTTGCTGAAAATTTCATTCTGATCGCACAGTAAATAGCCAAGATATTCAAATAATAAATTTGGCTGTTCAATTCGTTGATGGCGCGTTGGCAGTAATTAAAACTTGAATATCTTGATAAAACAAAAAATTGATATTAACATATTATATAACAAATTGGCGTCCATTCAGACGTGAGCTTCGGTGGCGTAGTGTACTGAGTCGCGTAGTCGGACAGTGTTCGTGGGTTCGAGTCCTGCCGTGGGTGACAGATTTCTAATTTATTTATGTTCGAATTCAATTTCATTTTATATTAAAACAAACTCAGTGCTTTTTTAAAATGTAATATTAACATTAAATGGTAAAATATAAATTATTTCTTTTACTTTTTAATTGAGCACTAAAACAAGCAATATGGCCATTTAGGAGGGTAAAGACATAAGTGTGAGAGTGGCTCAACACGTTGAGCCTTTGTCTTTTGAAAATTTTTGCAATTTTGTCGCGGGTTCGATTCCCGGCGGGAACAACTTTTTTTCCAGCTGATTTTAAGCTATTTTTTTTTAATTTTCACAATTTAATGAAATTGTTCTTTATGAATGTTATACTGGCATTTAATTTTGAATACATGTTTAATCATTTCATTTAAATAATTTTATATTGGTATTTATATAAACGTTAAGTTAAAATTCTATGTTAAATTCATGTTTATTATAAATTTACTGTGTAAAATTGAGCGGCGAAAAACTTAGTATATAAGAGTTTATGGTAATCTTAAATATTATTTAGTTTTTAGAAGTTACTGATTTTGGATAGTAAGTACGGGGTCTCCGACAGTCGAGTAATGCATCAACAAAACTTGTTAAGTTTTCAGCTTTACCATCAAAAACTGGTACAAGCTTGGTTGCTGTATATTGGTTTGTGCCATTGTGATATCGCTTGATTTGTTCTTAATTATGCTTGAACAAGTATCAGAATCTGTAGAATTATCCAGATCTGACATCAAAACAGCTGGAATTGTAAGATTGTTTTTCTACTTTAATGTTTGCCTTCGCAAATTCTTCTGATTCTATTTGGTCAGTTTCTTCGATTGATTCTGGTTCATCACTAGTTTCAACTGTTAGAGAAGTGTTCAGTATGGTCGGTACTGTTATATCTAAATTGAACTTTAGCTTTATTGATACTAAGTTTGATCGTAATCTGATTAAAAATTTTGATACCTGTGACCAATGTTCTTGATTTAATTTCTCTCTCTGGCCATGTATTAGTAAACGTGCTTCATTAAAGCATTCTACTAGTATTTCTACATGTTTTTTAACGGTATTCTTTTGAATTTGCCTATTCTGTGTAAGTGACTTGTATGATTTATCAAAGTCAGCTTTAATATTATTTAATTCTTTATATAGTTCATTCCATTCCATTTTATTATGGATATGAACTCTTTCCTTAAAATGAGGCTAAACTGAATTCTATCATATCTTTTTCTAATTGTCTTTAGTTTAGCCATACTTTATTCAAAAATATTTTTTTTAATTGGTTTTATTTGTTTCATTTTATTTTCTTAGAGTTATAAAAATTAATTATATGCTTATTTTTTTAATGTTGTTTGTGCTCTTTTTTATCGTTAAAAAAAATTTTAAATTTTGTCCAGATCATTTGCCTGGCTCTGATATCTTTTCTTTAAACATTTGTTGTGCAATTTATACAATTTATAATTTTACAATTTATATATAATAGGAACGTGCAAGCTTCCTCTTTTGCTGATTTGTTCAACAGCAATGAATACGAATAAGAAGTGTACGATATAAAATTAATATTCAAATAAAACTTTTGTACTTACCTTAATGTACGGCTTTAGCATTTTAATTATGGCTTGACATGTTTCGATGACTATACGCCCAAGACTCTGAGGAGAAATGCCAGTTAAGAATTTCAGATCCTCGTAGCTTTGGCCACTGGCCAAAAAGCGCAAAGTCGCTGAAAGCCTTTCATGTGCGCTTATTGCTGCTCTCATTACAGTGTCCTTGCGATGAATTTCTGGTGATACCAATTTTAGTAGTTCGTCATAAGTTTCACTGTCCATTCTAAGAAAGTTCTTAAAATCAACACTAGAAGTTTCTTTAAGCTCGGATAAAAGATTGGTATGGGTATATTTTTGGCGTTTTGTGTACCACTCTTTCATCCACATACTGTGCTTTCTTTTTTGCGATTCCTCCCTTTTCTTTTTTTTTTTGGAATAAATATGTATCGCCATCAAGGCAATTATTGTATCTTTATCAGATGACATGTTTATTCTGTGAAAACTTTCTACAAATGATGTTTGCAAGCAATGTTTGAAATAGTTAGTAGGCAAATGTAATTCATGTTCGACGAACAGTTCGTCTAACAAATTCGACTGTGGATGGCCTGCTTTACTTGCGTCAGTGGTTAAAACGAATTTACTTTTGAAGTCTGGAATTTTTAGAATTGGGTCATTAGAAATTAGTTGTTTTAATTTTTCAAAAGCTCTAATGTATTCAGGATTTTTAATGTCAATTTTTGAATCTTTTCTAAGTACTGCTGTCATTGGTTTAGCTAATTCTCGAAAACTAATTGGAGTGATTGCAAATGTTCTTCTAGGGATGTTGAGAATACAATTATATCATCAAGATATACCAGACAATGTTTATTTAGTAACGGTCGTAAAACATTGTTCATGCAATGTTGAAAGGTTGCGGGTGCATTTTTTAATCCAAATGGCATACGAAGATATTCATAATGGCCATGTTTAGTAGAGAAAGCTGTTTTTTGAATGGAATCTGGATGCATTTCAAGTTGGTGGAATCCTTTTGCAAGGTCGATTGTGGCAATAACGAACATCAAAAATTAAGTTTCTGCAGCTTAATTTAAACCACTGCAGAGCAGCACAGGATTTGCAAACGCAGACAGTGCGCGAGAAGGCCATCGATGTAGCCACCTTGTGTGAGCCGTACAAACCGAAGCAGGATGGAAGCTGGCTACAAAATCACAGCGCTGGAGCAGCAATCTGGAGCTGTGCTGATCCGCCATTCCAGTTAAGAGAGCAGAGCACGTCTAGGGGTTTTGTGCGAGCTAAATGTAATGGTATCTGCATTTATAGCTGTTATATTGCACCAAGCATCCCGATCGCGGAATACGCCGAAATCCTCGACGAAATTGTAGTTGACGCGAGATCACGGTCGCCAGTAATCATTGCTGGAGACTTCAATGCGTGGGCCACCGAGTGGGGTAGCATCCGTACCAACGCAAGGGGTAGGCTACTCATTGATGCATTTGCAATACTCAATGTATCTCTGCTGAATTCTGGAAATGCGCAAACCCACACTAAGGCAGGTAGGGGTTCAGTGATAGACCTCACGTTTGCTAGCGCATGCTTAGCTCGAAATGCCAGGTGGGCTGTGTCTAACCTGTATACGCATAGCGACCACCAAGCAGTACTGTACACCATCGGACCCAGCGTGCATAGGACGAGGCAGCCGAGCTTCACTAGTTGGGCCCACGAGACGATGAACGAAGAAGCCCTCCTCATTATGATGGAAAGCACACATTCAGCCCAGTCAGGATGCTGATGAATATGCGAATAACACCGCTTTGGCAATCAAGCGTGCATGTGACGCATCGATGCTGCAGAAGAGGAAAGGTGGAAACGGACGAAAACCGGTCCATTGGTGGAGCACAGCTATTGCGGATGCCCGGAGACAGTGCTTGGCTGCGAGACGTCTTCAACAACGTTCAAGGGGAAGACCCAACTTTATGCGCCTGCTTCAAGACTACCGAGAGAAGCGTGCTGTACTCAACAAGGCGATCAAACGCGGTAAATCCACATGCTGGGAAAACCTATGCGCCGAAGCAGATGAGCAACCTTTCGGGACGGCCTATAAGGTGGTAATGGGTAAGCTGGCAAGACGTCCAATGCCCATGGAACCGGATCAGCTGGTAGCCATCGTTTCAACCCTATTTCCGGAGCACCCACACACCAACCTCACGGCGGGTACCATGCAAACAACAGCACCGAGATATACAGACAGAGCTGAAATACTGGAGGCAGCGGCACGCATACATGGCAACAAAGCGCCAGGCCCAGACGGAGTACCCTCCAAGGTAATCAAGGTCATTGCATTAAGCCACCCAACGCTCTTTGCAAGCCTCTTTAATGTTTGCATACAACAGCGGACAGTACCGAGGAGATGGAAGCTGCAACGGTTGGTGCTTCTTCCAAAGGGGGGTAACGTCGATGACCCGTCTGCCTATAGGCCATTATGCATGTTAGATGTCGTCGGGAAGCTGTTTGAACGCATCATCTGCAACAGGTTGGAAGATGAGTTAGAAGCAAGGAGAGGCATCTCTGACTGGCAGTATGGATTCCGGAAGAAGCGAAGCACAATCGATGCCATCAATGCAGTGGTGGAGATAGCTAGAAAAGCCATAGAGGGAGAACGTTGGAAAGGTGGTAAGAAGCAGTACTGCCTCATCACAACACTGGATGTGCGCAATGCTTTCAACTCGGCAAGCTGGCCATCCATTGTAAAAGCCTTGCACGAGCTCAGGATCTCCGAGTACATCGTGAACTTGATATGCAGCTACTTCAGGGACCGAACTTTGCTGTTCGACACCTCCAATGGACGAATGCAGCACAGGATCACAGGTGGCGTCCCTCAAGGCTCAGTGCTGGGACCAACAATGTGGAACGTCATGTATGACGCGGTGCTCCGGCTGCCCATGCCACCTGGCACCCGCATCATCGGTTTCGCGGATGACATAGCCATCGTCACAGTGGCAAAGGAGCTAAGAGACGTGGAAACTAACACAAACAGGGAAATTGCTGAGGTCATAGATTGGCTAGAGAGCAATTCCCTTTCCATTGCGGCCCACAAAACGGAAGCTGTGCTCATAAGTAGCAGGAAGGCTATTGAAACCGCTACCGTAGAAGTTGCTGGTTGCACAATAGCATCAAAACCGGCGATCAAGTACCTTGGAGTGCAGCTTGACCATAGGCTGACCTTTAAGCACCACTTGGAGTACACGGCGAAGAAAGCGGCAAAAGCGACGACTGCGCTAAGTGGCATAATGGCAAACATCGGAGGGCCACGACAGCGAAGCCGGTGGCTCATTGCCAATGTAGTGCGATCAATAATCCTATATGCAGCACCAGTATGGGCACCGGCAATGGCAGTCACGGCATACAGCAGATCCTGTAAGGCAGCATATCGCACTTGTGCTCTGAGAGTACTTAGTGCCTTTCGCACGGTTTCCGACGACGCAGCTCTGGTGCTAGCTGGGATGGTCCCACTGGATCTACTTGCCGAGGAGACCAGATGCAATGGAGATCCGGCTTCCAAAAGGAATGTGACGATGGCGAGATGGCAGGAGAGATGGAGAGCTGCTACCAACGGCAGCTGGACCAAACGTATTGTCCCGGACATACGGCCGTGGGTGAGTAGGAAGTACGGACAAACTGACTTTTACTTGACCCAACTACTGACAGGACATGGGTGTTTTAAATCCTATCTATATAGGTTTAATCACGAGACGAACCCGTTTTGCACACACTGTGCAGGGGTTATTGAAGACGCAGAGCATGTCCTTTTTGTCTGTCCTAGATTTTCTGCTGAACGGGAAGAGCTAAGCCTAATTATTGGGAGGAATTTCATAGTCACCGACTTTATAGATATCCTACTTAGCTCGCAAAACAATTGGGTCGCTGTAACCCACATGGCTGCAGATATCATGAAAACGTTGCGTCGCGCTGAAAGACAGCGCAACTCGAATTCAAACTCTAGATGAGACTCTAGAAGAGGCCTTCATGCCATCTCCCCCTCGTGAGGTAATACTTAGCGGTGGTTCCGCGAGAGGGAAACGGAGAGTAGGGGTTCTTTTAGTGGGTGCAAGTCCCACACTTTTCGGCTTTTAATGCTTTTTTCACCTATACAAAAAAAAAAAAAAAAAAAAAACACACACACACACACACACACACACACACACACACACACACACACACACACGCACGCGCACGCTCACACGCGCACGCACACGCACACACTCTGCTCAGTGGAGTGTCGTTGTGGCACAGGTACTCACTGTGGTTGTAGTTTGATCCCGCCGACGTCTCACCAGGCTTCGGTGGCCTATAATTGTTTGCACACACGTAGGAGAAGGGGGCGATCGCATTTTTGGCGCCTTCCCAACAGCAATTGTGTTGGTAATTGCAAAAACAAAACTTTCAAGTTTGTTTGTTTGCTTCTGCTACGGCTGGTCAGCTGATCGCAGAGTTGGAGTTGCCGGACCCCCGCTGCTCTCCTTGGGGCTGCCAGACTGCTCGTGATCGCAGAAACGGCAACACTACTTGAGCGTAGTTGCCGGACACCTGCGACTCCAATTGGTGTTGCCAGACCGCTCAGGATCGTCCAAACGGTTATAAGGAGCGCGCCAATTTTAAAATTGCACTGATTAGTACGATTTTAAAATTCATAACCGTGGGGAAAATTATACTGTATTAGATCTACTAATCTCTAGCGCAAAAAAAAGAGATAAGGTCACGGAACCGGCCAGATTCCAACCCCTTCCGCCCAGGCGGTGCTCATAGCAAGGGGCCCTGGATACCGAATCGGGGCGGTATAACCCCCACCGGTTAAAAGCCGAGAGAAATCTTTGGCCACCGAGGGATTGCCTAGAGATTCTGTAGATCTTTTCTGTAGAGTTTTCTGTCGCATAATGGAGGACTCGGCGCAAGCGTTTCAACGACGTCCGTTGGTGCAGCGTACTCCAGAAGCCCACCAGAAGCAGCAAGCTCCGCTGACGCAGTCACCCATACATGAGGATGTGGAAACTGGAAAGAGCACGGAGTTCCAGAGAACATTAATGTCAATGGGAACTGGACTCTATGGTCTCTCAGCGCTCTTTGGTGGCCAACGCCACATAAACACGTTGATGAAAGATGAGCTGGCGAAAGTCATTGAGCTCTACAGGCTGCTAACAAGCCTGTACCCGCCATCCCTTGTTACGGCCGAAGTGCAAACTACGCCATCACTAGCGCAGCGGTATAGAGCACCTGTGGGAAAGAATTTCGAAGTACTGGATAGTGCAGACACACCTAAAAGATCCAGAGATTCCCTGTCAGAGCCACGAAAAACGCCTTCGAAAAAAGCTAGGCGTCAGGCGCATTTACCGAAGGGGACGACAACAACGGTCTCGCACAACGCAGCAACTCAGCAAGCGGAGAACTGGACAGTGGTACAAAATCGTCAGCCAAATAGCAAGCGTGCTAAATCGGTGCAGCAGCCCAAGAATAAGCGGCAGATTAAACCTCGCCCAGACGCTATTCTAATTGAGGCTAAAGGAGACACATCGTATAGCGATATCCTGAAAATGGTCACACGGAGCCAGAACGAGAAGCTGCAATCCGTTGGCGAGTGTGTTCAAAAAGTGAGGCGAACTGCAAAAGGCGACTTGCTCCTGGAGCTGAAAAGTTCATCGTCTGAAAATTTGGGTCAGCTCAGAGATGACATTGGACAAGCACTTGGAGGCAACCTAGAGACACGTGCTCTTACACAGGAAGTGTCGATTGAGGTGAGACACCTAGACGAGATGACCTCGGTAGATGACCTCATATCTGCGTTCAAGTCCCAGCTTGATGTCGATCTTGGCGCCAAGTCCATAAAAAGGCTACGCCCAGGTTTCGGTGGAACCCAGAGCGCGATCATGAGCTTGCCTCAAGCTGCAGCTGAAAAAGTTCTTCAGGTTGGGAAAGTCAAGATTGCGTGGTCAGTGTGCAGGATAGTGCCACGAAACGTGCCAACTAGGTGTTACCGCTGTCTTGAGATTGGCCATATTGCAGCTAGGTGTCAGTCACCAACCGATAGAAGTGGCTGGTGTCTTAAATGTGGCGACTGTGGACACAAGGCGCGTGAATGCACGAACCAGGCAAAGTGTTTTCTCTGCGCTGCAAATGGTATGCACTCAAGCCACATAGCCGGAAGCCAGCGATGCCCTGCTGCAGCAGACAAAGGAGGAAAAGTGCACACCAGTCATGACTAGATTCCTGCAGCTGAATCTCAATCATTGTGAGGCAGCCCAGGATCTTCTCACGCAGACCGTGCACGAACTAGACGTAGATGTGGCTCTCATCAGCGAGCCTTATAGATGTAACCCCGGTGGAAATTGGATATGGAGCACTTCAGGAAAGGCGGCAATCTGGAAGAGTGGTGAGCCTGCCCTGCAGCTCGAATCGGTTTCGAGAGCAACTCACTTTGTTAGAGCAAGGCTTGGTGAGCATTGGATTTATAGCTGCTACCTCCCCCCGAGTCTCAGCTTTGAGGATTTCAGCTATGTGTTGGACGAGATTGCGATTGATGCCCAGAACCACAGCCCGGTCATCATTGCGGGAGATTTTAACGCGTGGGCCTTAGAGTGGGGGAGTACTCTCACTAATGCTAGAGGACGATGTCTACTCGAAGCATTCGCGACTCTTGATTTAGCCCTATTAAATCAAGGTTGTAGACACACCTTCAGCCGCGCCGGAGCAGGGTCGATCATCGACCTTACCTTTGTCAGCAGTTGCCTGTTTTCCACATCAAACTGGCGAATCGGAGATCATTATACAGCGAGTGACCACGAATCGATCTTGTTTTCCATTGGAGTGTCGAGTAGGCGAGACAGGAGTCCAGCGCCGAGGGACTTGTCATACAAGGAGGACACACTCAACTGTCATACCTTTGCTGGCATGATGAGCAATGTTGCTTTTTCCGGCACAGCAGAACATATGTCAGAGCAGCTGTCACAGCTCCTTATACATGCATGTGACGCCAGTATGGTGAAAAGTAGGCCATATAAGAGGCATCACAGGCCAGCCTACTGGTGGAATGACGAGATTGCCGAAGCACGCAGGAGATGCCTTTCCATGAGACGACAATACCAGCGCGCGAGAAGAAGGAACGACGTAAACTGGCAATCACTCCAATTGCGATTTAGAGAAGCTAGGAGGGCTTTAAATAATGCGATTCGTATTAGCATGAGAGAGTGTTTCCTCAATCTGTGTGACTCGGCGGAACACGACCCCTGGGATAAGGCGTAGAAGATGGTCGTCAAACGAATTTACGCCAATAGGCAAGAATCTCCGAGCGACCCCGCACAACTTAGAGCGATTGTAGAGAAACTCTTCCCGCTTCGAGAGGACAGTCTTGAGCACAGAAGCGTCGACCCAGTGGCACCTTTTGAGGTTGAGGCTGAAGAAGTTCTCGCAGCCGCCCGGAGGATGAAGCCTGGAAAAGCTCCTGGTCCAGACGCCGTACCGAACCGCGCCGTGAGGCTTGCCATCTCTCTGCGACCAGATTTGTTTGCGAAGGTGTACACGCAATTCTACGCGAAGGCACTTTCCGGATAGATGGAAAATCCAAAGTTGGTGCGATTCCGAAGCCCGGCAACCAAGGGAAGCTCTCGTACAGACCGATCTGCCTGATCGATGCAATGGAAGCTGCTAGACGACTTACTGCTCGAGATTGAGATAGCAACGTGAGCAACCTTTCGGGACGGCCTATAAGGTGGTAATGGGTAAGCTGGCAAGACGCCCAATGCCCATGGAACCGGATCAGCTGGTAGACATCGTTTCAACCCTATTTCCGGAGCACCCACACACCAACCTCACGGCGGGCACCATGCAAACAACAGCACCGAGATATGCAGACAGAGCTGAAATACTGGAGGCAGCGGCACGCATACATGGCAACAAAGCGCCAGGACCAGACGGAGTACCCTCCAAGGTAATCAAGGTCATTGCATCAAGCCACCCAACGCTCTTTGCAAACCTCTTTAATGTTTGCATACAACAGCGGACAGTACCGAGGAGATGGAAGCTGCAACGGTTGGTGCTTCTCCCAAAGGGGGTAATGTCGATGACCCGTCTGCCTACAGACCCTTATGCATGTTAGATGTCGTCGGGAAGCTGTTTGAACGCATCATCTGCAACAGGTTGGAAGATGAGTTAGAAGCAAGGAGAGGCATCTCTGACTGGCAATCGATGCCATCAATGCAGTGGTGGAGATAGCTAGAAAAGCCATAGAGGGAGAACGTTGGAAAGGTGGTAAGAAGCAGTACTGCCTCATCACAACACTGGATGTGCGCAATGCTTTCAACTCGGCAAGCTGGCCATCCATTGTAAAAGCCTTGCACGAGCTCAGGATCTCCGAGTACATCGTGAACTTGATATGCAGCTACTTCAGGGACCGAACTTTGCTGTTCGACATCTCCAACGGACGAATGCAGCACAGAATCACAGGTGGCGTCCCTCAAGGCACAGTGCTGGGACCAACACTGTGTAACGTCATGTATGACGCGGTGCTCCGGCTGCCAATGCCACCTGGCACCCGCATCATCGGTTTCGCGGATGACATAGCCATCGTCACAGTGGCAAAGGAGATAAAACAGGTGGAAACTAACACAAACAGGGCAATTGCTGAGGTCATAGATTGGCTAGAGAGCAATTCCCTTTCCATTGCGGCCCACAAAACGGAAACTGTGCTCATAAGTAGCAGGAAGGCTATTGAAACCGCTACCATAGAAGTTGCTGGTTGCACAATAGCATCGAAACCGGCGATCAAGTACCTTGGAGTGCAGCTTGACCATAGGCTGACCTTTAAGCACCACTTGGAGTACACGGCGAAGAAAGCGGCAAAAGCGACGACTGCGCTAAGTGGCATAATGGCAAACATCGGAGGGCCACGACAGCGAAGCCGGTGGCTCATTGCCAATGTAGTGCGAGCAATCATCCTATATGCAGCACCAGTATGGGCACCGGCAATGGCAGTCACGGCGTACAGCAGATCCTGTAAGGCAGCATATCGCACTTGTGCTCTGAGAGTACTTAGTGCCTTTCGCACGGTTTCCGACGACGCAGCTCTGGTGCTAGCTGGGATGGTCCCACTGGATCTACTTGCCGAGGAGACCAGATGCAATGGAGATCCAGCTTCCAAAAGGAATGTGACGATGGCGAGATGGCAGGAGAGATGGAGAGCTGCTACCAACGGCAGCTGGACCAAACGTATTGTCCCGGACATACGGCCGTGGGTGAGTAGGAAGTACGGACAAACTGACTTTTACTTGACCCAACTACTGACAGGACATGGGTGTTTTAAATCCTATCTATATAGGTTTAATCACGAGACGAACCCGTTTTGCACACACTGTGCAGGGGTTATTGAAGACGCAGAGCATGTCCTTTTTGTCTGTCCTAGATTTTCTGCTGAACGGGAAGAGCTAAGCCTAATTATTGGGAGAATTTCATATCACCGACTTTATAGATATCCTACTTAGCTCGCAAAACAATGGGTCCTGTAACCCACATGGCTGCAGATATCATGAAAACGTTGCGTCGCGCTGAAAGACAGCGCAACTCGAATTCAAACTCTATAGACTCTAGAAGAGGCCTTCATGCCATCTCCCCCTCGTGAGGTAATACTTAGCGGTGGTTCCGCGAGAGGGAAACGGAGAGTAGGGGTTCTTTTAGTGGGTGCAAGTCCCACACTTTTCGGCTTTTAATGCTTTTTTCCCCTATACAAAAAAAAAAAAAAAAAACACACACACACACACACACACACACACACACACACACACACACACACACACACACACACACACACACACACACACACACACACACACACTCTGCTCAGTGGAGTGTCGTTGTGGCACAGGTACTCACTGTGGTTGTAGTTTGATCCCGCCGACGTCTCACCAGGCTTCGGTGGCCTATAATTGTTTGCAGCACACGTAGGAGGAGGGGGCGATCGCATTTTTGGCGCCTTCCCAACAGCAATTGTGTTGGTAATTGCAAAAACAAAACTTTCAAGTTTGTTTGTTTGCTTCTGCTACGGCTGGTCAGCTGATCGCAGAGTTGGAGTTGCCGGACCCCCGCTGCTCTCCTTGGGGCTGCCAGACTGCTCGTGATCGCAGAAACGGCAACACTACTTGAGCGTAGTTGCCGGACACCTGCGACTCCAATTGGTGTTGCCAGACCGCTCAGGATCGTCCAAACGGTTATAAGGAGCGCGCCAATTTTAAAATTGCACTGATTAGTACGATTTTAAAATTCATAACCGTGGGGAAAATTATACTGTATTAGATCTACTAATCTCTAGCGCAAAAAAAAGAGATAAGGTCACGGAACCGGCCAGATTCCAACCCCTTCCGCCCAGGCGGTGCTCATAGCAAGGGGCCCTGGATACCGAATCGGGGCGGTATAACCCCCACCGGTTAAAAGCCGAGAGAAATCTTTGGCCACCGAGGGATTGCCTAGAGATTCTGTAGATCTTTTCTGTAGAATTTTCTGTCGCATAATGGAGGACTCGGCGCAAGCGTTTCAACGACGTCCGTTGGTGCAGCGTACTCCAGAAGCCCACCAGAAGCAGCAAGCTCCGCTGACGCAGTCACCCATACATGAGGATGTGGAAACTGGAAAGAGCACGGAGTTCCAGAGAACATTAATGTCAATGGGAACTGGACTCTACGGTCTCTCAGCGCTCTTTGGTGGCCAACGCCACATAAACACGTTGATGAAAGATGAGCTGGCGAAAGTCATTGAGCTCTACAGGCTGCTAACAAGCCTGTGCCCGCCATCCCTTGTTGCGGCCGAAGTGCAAACTACGCCATCACTAGCGCAGCGGTATAGAGCACCTGTGGGAAAGAATTTCGAAGTACTGGATAGTGCAGACACACCTAAAAGATCCAGAGATTCCCTGTCAGAGCCACGAAAAACGCCTTCGAAAAAAGCTAGGCGTCAGGCGCATTTACCGAAGGAGACGACAACAACGGTCTCGCACAACGCAGCAACTCAGCAAGCGGAGAACTGGACAGTGGTACAAAGTCGTCAGCCAAATAGCAAGCGTGCTAAATCGGTGCAGCAGCCCAAGAATAAGCGGCAGATTAAACCTCGCCCAGACGCTATTCTAATTGAGGCTAAAGGAGACACATCGTATAGCGATATCCTGAAAATGGTCACACGGAGCCAGAACGAGAAGCTGCAATCCGTTGGCGAGTGTGTTCAAAAAGTGAGGCGAACTGCAAAAGGCGACTTGCTCCTGGAGCTGAAAAGTTCATCGTCTGAAAATTTGGGTCAGCTCAGAGATGACATTGGACAAGCACTTGGAGGCAACCTAGAGACACGTGCTCTTACACAGGAAGTGTCGATTGAGGTGAGACACCTAGACGAGATGACCTCGGTAGATGACCTCATATCTGCGTTCAAGTCCCAGCTTGATGTCGATCTTGGCGCCAAGTCCATAAAAAGGCTACGCCCAGGTTTCGGTGGAACCCAGAGCGCGATCATGAGCTTGCCTCAAGCTGCAGCTGAAAAAGTTCTTCAGGTTGGGAAAGTCAAGATTGCGTGGTCAGTGTGCAGGATAGTGCCACGAAACGTGCCAACTAGGTGTTACCGCTGTCTTGAGATTGGCCATATTGCAGCTAGGTGTCAGTCACCAACCGATAGAAGTGGCTGGTGTCTTAAATGTGGCGACTGTGGACACAAGGCGCGTGAGTGCACGAACCAGGCAAAGTGTTTTCTCTGCGCTGCAAATGGTATGCACTCAAGCCACATAGCCGGAAGCCAGCGATGCCCTGCTGCAGCAGACAAAGGAGGAAAAGTGCACACCAGTCATGACTAGATTCCTGCAGCTGAATCTCAATCATTGTGAGGCAGCCCAGGATCTTCTCACGCAGACCGTGCACGAACTAGACGTAGATGTGGCTCTCATCAGCGAGCCTTATAGATGTAACCCCGGTGGAAATTGGATATGGAGCACTTCAGGAAAGGCGGCAATCTGGAAGAGTGGTGAGCCTGCCCTGCAGCTCGAATCAGTTTCGAGAGCAACTCACTTTGTTAGAGCAAGGCTTGGTGAGCATTGGATTTATAGCTGCTACCTCCCCCCGAGTCTCAGCTTTGAGGATTTCAGCTATGTGTTGGACGAGATTGCGATTGATGCCCAGAACCACAGCCCGGTCATCATTGCGGGAGATTTTAACGCGTGGGCCTTAGAGTGGGGGAGTACTCTCACTAATGCTAGAGGACGATGTCTACTCGAAGCATTCGCGACTCTTGATTTAGCCCTATTAAATCAAGGTTGTAGACACACCTTCAGCCGCGCCGGAGCAGGGTCGATCATCGACCTTACCTTTGTCAGCAGTTGCCTGTTTTCCACATCAAACTGGCGAATTGGAGATCATTATACAGCGAGTGACCACGAATCGATCTTGTTTTCCATTGGAGTGTCGAGTAGGCGAGACAGGAGTCCAGCGCCGAGGGACTTGTCATACAAGGAGGACACACTCAACTGTCATACCTTTGCTGGCATGATGAGCAATGTTGCTTTTTCCGGCACAGCAGAACATATGTCAGAGCAGCTGTCACAGCTCCTTATACATGCATGTGACGCCAGTATGGTGAAAAGTAGGCCATATAAGAGGCATCACAGGCCAGCCTACTGGTGGAATGACGAGATTGCCGAAGCACGCAGGAGATGCCTTTCGATGAGACGACAATACCAGCGCGCGAGAAGAAGGAACGACGTAAACTGGCAATCACTCCAATTGCGATTTAGAGAAGCTAGGAGGGCTTTAAATAATGCAATTCGTATTAGCAAGAGAGAGTGTTTCCTCAATCTGTGTGACTCGGCGGAACACGACCCCTGGGGTAAGGCGTACAAGATGGTCGTCAAACGAATTTACGCCAATAGGCAAGAATCTCCGAGCGACCCCGCACAACTTAGAGCGATTGTAGAGAAACTCTTCCCGTTTCGAGAGAACAGTCTTGAGCACAGAAGCGTCGACCCAGTGGCACCTTTTGAGGTTGAGGCTGTAACCGCTGAAGAAGTTCTCGCAGCCGCCCGGAGGATGAAGCCTGGAAAAGCTCCTGGTCCAGACGCCGTACCGAACCGCGCCGTGAGGCTTGCCATCTCGCTGCGACCAGATTTGTTTGCGAAGGTGTACACGCAATGTCTACGCGAAGGCATCTTTCCGGATAGATGGAAAATCCAGAAGTTGGTGCTGATTCCGAAGCCCGGCAAGCCGATAGGGGAAGCGTCATCGTACAGACCGATCTGCCTGATCGATGCAATGGGGAAGCTGCTAGAGCGACTTATCTGCTCGAGACTTGAGATAGCAATCAGTAGCAGCGGAGGGCTATCCCCTCATCAATACGGCTTCAGGAGGTCATTCTCAACTATTGACGCCATCCGGAAGGTGACGGAGATCGCTTCCAAAGCAAAGGAAGGTACCAGATGGAGAGGCGGATCCAAGCAATATTGCCTGATTGCTACCCTGGATGTCAAGAATGCATTCAACACGGCGGACTGGAGAAGCATTCTGGACGCGCTAAGATCCTTTGGCGTCCCACCGTACCTCTATACCCTGGTGATGAACTACTTCGGTAGCAGACAACTGCGGTACTCAACTACGGTCGGTACTGTGTCACATAGCGTCACAGCAGGAGTGCCTCAAGGATCAGTCTTAGGGCCCCTGTTGTGGAACGCTATGTATGATGGGATTCTTCGGCTGCCACTCCCAGCTGGCTGTCAAATAATCGGGTACGCGGATGACGTTGCTCTTGTGGTCGTTGCCAAGTACCTAGGAGAGGCAGAAGTCATCTGTAGTGCGGCAATTGCACTGGTGATGCAGTGGCTCCGGTCAGTAGGCCTGGATCTTGCCACCCATAAGACAGAGGCCGTGCTCGTCAGCAGCCGAAAGAGGGTGGAGACGGCTCGCATCAGAATTGGAGACAGCGTTGTCATATCGAAAAGAGCCATCCGGTACCTGGGAGTTATGATTGACACCCGCTTAAGCTTCCGGGAACACCTAGCATCCGTGCAGGAAAAAGCAGCACACTCGAGTCGCGCACTGGCCAGGATTATGCTCAATACCAGGGGACCCAAGCAAGAGAGACGGATGCTGTTAATGAGCGTCGTTCGCTCCATCACGATGTATGCTGCGCCGATTTGGGCAGACGCTATGAAGGTGAAGAGCTATGCCAGAGGTATAAAAGCGACATACCGGCTCTGTGCATTGCGTGTATGCAGTGCATTCAGAACTGTGTCAGACGATGCGGCCCTGGTCATTTCTGGCATGGTACCGATCGACTTGCTGGCCGCCGAGGAAAAATCCGTAGATGCTGAAGTATTAGCTGGACAGACGAGAAGGAGTTCACGCTTGGAGGCAAGGGATGCGACCTTGTCAACCTGGCAGGCGCGTTGGGACGCATCGTCCAAGAGCCGCTGGACGCACCGCCTCATACCCAACATCAGGCGATGGACCAAGCGAAAACACGGAAGGGTCAACTTTTATCTGACGCAGCTTCTGAGTGGACATGGATGCTTCAGGCAGTATCTCCACAGGTTTGGCCACGAGGCTTCTGCCTGCTGCACCTGGTGCGAGGACGAAGTCAGCGAAGACGCCGCGCATGTCACGTTCTACTGTGGACGTTTTAACGGTCAGAGGCAGCGACTATCTGTGCTGGCTGGAACAGAGATAACCCCCGAGAACTTGGTGGAGCTGATGATAGAACGCTTCGAAGTCTGGGAGGAAGCCTGTAACTTTGCGGCTACCATCATGCAGGAGCTACGCAGAGTCGAGAGAGAGCGAAACAGACGGGAGTAGAAGTAGTCTTTGTCCCTGCGACGCAGTGATTAACATCAGTTCCGCAGGGATAGGCTCCTCCACTTTCAGCGTTACCCAACGTTATTTGTATTATTATGTTAATTTTTAGAGTAATTTAGCAAATAGAAGTAAATAAAAATGAATTAAAAAAAAAAAAAAAAAACAACACACACACACGCACACGCACACACGCACACACGCATTTCGATTTTGCTTTACTTAACGTAACGTAAATGATATATATTATTCAATTTAAAATCACCTTTACCTCAGCTGTCTCCCCCAGCGCTTTTCGAACAGCTTCGTGCAGCTTGCTTGTGGCATCATCAGCAGTCTTGCTCATTTGGCAGAGAACTTCCCCTGCAGCAGTACGCCGTTGTAGTATGCATATATATTGAGTATCCACTGTACCAAGAGTACTTAAAGCGTACACACTGTAACACTTTGTTGCAATGATTACATAAACAAAACCCAGGTCATTAAACCAAGTGGTCGAATATTGAACCGATCAGCGCGCTCACAGAAAGTGCAAGTGTCAGCATTCTGTTAGACGCGCCGACCACATGACCCAACTCAAGTGTATGCTTATACCCTCGCGCTCCAGCTTAAGAGAGCATATTTACATATATATATAATACATAATATACATAACCGTCTCTCTGCTGTCCAACTGTGGGCAGCGCAGCAACGAGACCTAGGTTTAATTAGACCTTAAGGAACTATGTAAGAACAGATTCAACTGAACGTTGGAAGCGGCACCTTCGCTGCTTCCTAATCAATAAATAACTATAAACAAAAGCATTGTTTTTGACATACTACATGGCGACCGTGACAGTTTCACTGTGTCACTAAAAAAAAAAAAAGTGAAAAAAGTGAAGTGACAGGAAGACCAACAATCAAGAGACCAGAGATCAACGAGGATCATCGATGGAATAAATGCAAGAGGGCAACGACAACCGCAACAACAACAACAAGCAACAAGCGCCAGCACGGATTGGATGGAAACCGAAAAGTCTGAGTGAGTAGAGTGCAGTAATGGGCAAACGCGGAGGTCAGAAAAATAAGATCAATAAAAGAATAGCACACATTAAGTGGCTATTATATACAAAAAAGCCGCCGCCCGCATGGGCAACAGCGCAAAAACTTACCGAACAACTTGATTTTCTGAAAGAAAGCCTCCAGCAACGAAAGCCAAATACTGCCACTCACTCAGCAAATATTAAAGTTATCAATAACAAAATAACTAATAAACCACCATCTCCAAAGCCGTTGCCGAAGAAGCCCAACCTCTGCCCAAACGACTGCAAGGGACCACTAGACGCCCCAGCATGCAAATCCACATGCAGGAAACCAAAGACCAGTGCGAAGACCGGCATCGGCCCCGCCTGAGCCAATAGGCCCCGGACATCAGCAGCAGTAAAGTCAACAGCAAGAGGGGCACTCCGCCACTTTCGCCTACGAAGGAGCGTCAGCGTAGCCAAACCGGAGACGACCAGCTGACGCGGAGGACATCCGGAACATCTATAACGCCTGAAGAAACTGGAACAACATTACTTCTAAATTAAAATTAAAATTATTTAATAAGATTTGTAAAATTGCGCGGAACCATTTCCGTCCAATTACACTAGGCAACAAAATCGCACTTTTTGCGAGTTACAGAAACCAAACCCACTTTTTTGGATAGATTTGGGGCCAAAACCGACGAAAAACATTTTTTTTTTTTTATGGTGAGATTTTTTTTTTAGAATTTTTCAAAATTTGGCTTTTTTTTAAATACTTTTTTTCAGAGGTGCGCCCACATTTGTCATCATTGCATGAAAATGCCGAAACCGATTTATCAAAGTAGTAGTAGTTTAGTAGTTAAGAGATATCAATTTTTGAATTAAGAAAATGATGATTTTTTCTTAGCTTTTTTCACTAAAAAATTCGAGGAAAATTCGAAACAATTTTTTTACATTTTATTAACTATTTTATTTGCGTAGGTGTTGTAATTACGCGTTGTTTTACTTTAGATAAAGTAAAGCTTTGATAAATCGGTTTCGGCATTTTCATGCAATGATGACAAATGTGGGCGCACCTTTAAATAAAAGGAATAAAAATAAACCAGATTTTTGAAAAATTCTAAAAAAAAAATCTCACCATAAAAAAAAAAAAAATGTTTTTCGTCGGTTTCGGCACCAAATCTATCCAAAAAAGTGGTTTTGGTTCTTGTAACTTTTGGGCTGTTGCCTAGTGTTAGAAGTGTAGCCTGTGAAGCTATACGAAAAAATAGGAAATTGTAAACGTAGATGCAAAATAATGCAATTGACAAATTTTTGGATGACATAAAAAATAATTTCAAACACAATTTTAAAATATATATAGTGACATATTCTATGTCTCGTTATACATAATATATTCTATGTCCACGTTATACATAAGTCTAGACACCAAATTCCTCATTCTAATAATATAAACTTTCACAGGCTACAATTGTAAACAAGCCACCCCAAATTTCGCGTACCAATAATGTAAACTTTCACAGGCTGCACTTGTAAACAAGCCACCCCAAATTTCGCGTACCGATAATGTAAACTTTCACAGGCTGCACTTGTAAACAAAGAGCAGCTAAGCCGGGCTTCTCCCCCATCGATCAGCATTGATCGAAATAACTCACTGTCAGCAGATTTGCGTTCCCAGCCAACGCTGAGTTCGTTCCCAGCCTTTATAATATTGTAAACATTTAAATGCCCAAAATTAGCTTTCGTTATAACGAAATGCACAATTATCTGTTAGTCTTAAGTTGTTCTTCAATAAATGAACTTGTCGTGAAATATCGCCTTGCCTTTTATTTTATAATAAATTCAACTTAACCGTTAGAGCTGTGCGCGGTTTTTATAAGATTCAAACTCACAGTAAATAAAGAAAAATCTAATTGGCGCAGTCGGTAGGATAACAATAAATTGTGGATCCTGATGCAATAGCTAAGTTATTAATTCTTGTGTCCCGTTTACTGTTATCCGCTAAAACAACCAACGCGAAGGCAACCCAAGCGACGGTCAATATCGCGTCAAGTTTTTATTAAACCTCGACAGTGACGTGTAAACCAAAATTCGCATATTGTCAAAGCCGCGGATTGTGCAAAAAAAAAAAACTTGAAAAACAATTCAAGAAGACGCGATAGAATTCGAAGAGAAAATAATTCCAGAAACTTCTGGTTATCTCAAAAAAATTCGAAAGTGCTATCTGTGCAAACAAATCAAACATTTTAAACTATAAGTTAACAAATTAAGTGAAAACAATAAAAATATAATCAACAACCAAAAGAAACTGAACCTAAAATAAGAGAAGCTGAAGTGAAACAACAAAAAACTAAGAGATAAGAAAAATTAAAAATAAAACCAAATAAATAAAAAATAATTAAATAAAAAAAAACAAAAATTTATTATAATAAAACCAACAAACAAAAAAAAAAAAAAAAAAACAACAACAACAATAATGGAAGGCAACGCAGAAGAACCCCTGACCGATGCCAACATGACACAAGTGATCAACCAACTTAAAAACGTTGAGAAGTTCACTGGAGATAAGAACGCTTTGTACACGTTCATCAGCCGGAACGACTACCTTTTGGCCCTCTACACCACCAATGATGCAAGACAGAGGTCAATTCTCTTTGGACTTGTGGAACGCTGCATCAGCAGTGAAGTGATGTTATCCCTTGGCGTAAACAACTTGATGACCTGGACGGATCTTCGGAAGCAACTAGTATTGAGGTACAAGACGCAAACTAAGAACCACACCCTACTGGAGGAATTCAGGAGCACTCCGTTTAAAGGCAACGTGCGAGCTTTTCTGGAAGAAGCAGAACACCGTAGGCAGACATTAATCAGTAAGCTGGAACTAGAAAATAACTTTGACGAAAAAACATTGTACGCGCGACTAATCAAAACTAGCATTGACGACCTTATTCAAAAATTACCCACAAACATTTGCATTCGAATTGTAAATTGCGAAATTCCCGATTTAAGATCTCTAATTAATATTTTGCAAGAAAAAAATCTTTATAACGAACCCTGTCTTAATCCAACCCCAAATAAAGTAAGACAAGAAAAATATTTGAAGCCATTGTATCAACCAAACCCGAATATTCAAAGATTCCCCACTTTTCTTCAACCAAATCAACCCTATGTCCCATATCGACCCCATCAACCTTACATTCAACAACCATATCATCAACCATCACCCAACTATACTAACAACAACACTTTTAAACCTAAAAATCATTCACCTCAACCAATGCAACAAATACCTAGTCCAATCAGACCAACATACTTTACACCCAGACCAATCATTCGACAGAACCAATTCGACAACAATCGTTTCGGACAAGTAACTCCACAACAAAACTCTTTCAATAACTCTGGCGAAGCCAACCAACCGACTAAACGAGTTACACCTGCAGAAAGTGGACAGAGTAAGATGAGTATTGACCAAGAAACTAGAAATCAGGAAGAGCTAAACTATCATGAATACATGCAAAAAGAATACGATAATCAATGTGCTGCTTATCCTGAATATTATCCACAATATTATCAAGCAGAAAGTTACCCACAAAACCCAGACTTTACATACACACAATCAGCCGAACACGAGACAGAACAACCAAATGAAATAGAAATCGAGCAAGCCGAAAATTTTCAGCAGCTAGCCTTGGAAACCAACAGTACATAGTAATCACTTATAAAGGAAAAAATCTGAAATGTTTAATAGATACAGGATCTACTGTAAATATGATGACATCAAATGTTTTCAATTTACAAGTTCATGACACCGACTGTTTAATTCAAACCAGCAACGGACCTTTAACTATCACAATGAAAGTTAACGTCCTTTCCAATAACCTATTCAAGGCAATAATGAATTTCTTCTACACCAATTCTCCTCAGACTATGATCTATTAATTAATAGAAAATTGCTTTCAGAAGCACAAGCCGTTATAGATTATAAAGCCCAAACTGTTACTTTATACAATAGAAAGTATAAACTAACCAACGATATTCCAATCACAAATCAGAACCACTTCCTAGCCCAACCAAATCCTGAAACTAATCAACATTTTAAAAATCCAATTAGAGAAATTTCCGATAACCAAGAATCTGCAATCACAAGCCCTTACCGATTAGATCATTTAAATGAAGAAGAAAGAATCAATTTAATCAGTTTGTTGAAACAATATCAACACATACAATATAAAGAAGGCGACCAACTTAGTTTCAGTAATCAAGAAAAACACATTATAAATACTACCCACAATTCAGCCTTACATACAAAACCATACAGTTATCCACAAGCATATGAACAGGAAGTTGAACATCAAATTCAAGACATGCTTAATCAAGGTATCATACGGCCTAGTAATTCTCCTTATTGTACATGAGATTTTAGCTGATACGGAATGACCTGATCCATCAACCTTCACATGCTCTGAGGTGCATTAATCAAGCCGAATGGCATTCGTTTAAACTGGTATAATGGTCGATTGGGAATTGTAAAAGGAAGAAGTGCTTCCGATAATTATATCGTCAATTCTGATGATCGCATTCAGCAAATAATAGCAAGTTCTTTGGAAAGCTATAGAGCAAGTATCGCCGCGACAGTATCTGAACAGATCAGTACTGCCTTACGAAATTTAAGTTTGTCCGCTTTGCGACGAGAGTCCCGAGACGAGTCACAACTCGAATGGGATAATGAAATTCATTTGAATGTGCCGGGCTAACACGATCGATTATTCCACTGATCGTCCTGATAGAATCTCTAACGTTATTTCCAACTGGAAGGTTAAATTCTCTGGTTCTGCTAGTGACCTTCCAATTGAAGACTTTATATATCGTGTTAATTGTCTTACTTCTCAATATTTTAACAGCAATTTCGACTAATTGTATCAGTTTGCGAATTTACTCTTCTCTGGTTCTGCTCTTACATTTTATTGGCGAGTTCATAGAACCACCGGTTATATGAATTGGTTTGAATTGTGCAACAAGCTGCGTGAGCGATATCAAGATAAACGAACTGATCGAGATATCAAACAGGTCATGAGACATCGTAAGCAAGGAAGCAATGAATCTTTTTATGAATTCTTAGACGCAATGGTAGCGATTGCCGATTCTCTCAGAGATCCCATGTCAGAAGCTAACATTATCACAGAAGTTAGACAAATCCGAATTAAGACATGAACTACTTCACGTAGATATTCCAAAGAGTGTCATAGACACGAAGAATTCTTCCCACGAAACTTCGTGAAAATGATTCTAAACGAATAGTTAATGCAATCCGTCACGAAGAGGAATCTGAGGAAGAATCTGAATCAGAGTCCGAAGTAATTGACGAAGTTTGTGCAGTGAGCCTAAATGATAAATTAAAGTGCTGGAACTGCGACGAACAAGGTCATAGGTACCATGATTGCTTGAAACCCCGCCGAATTTTCTGCTATGACTGCGGCTTGCCGGATATATATAAACCAAATTGGGTTAAATGCAAACCAACTGCGGAAAACTCAGCGCAGGATGTTCTCAGAGTTCAGAGAGGGGATGTCCGACGAAAGCCTTGGATCTTAATTCAGCTACTTCTCCATTACCAGACTTACCATATCATTTACCTGACGTATCAATTCACTCCTCAGATTTGACAAATCCCTGATCTTTCAAAAATTGTCACAACAATAAATAAATATATTCTGGTATGGTATGTATATAGTGCAGAAACATTAGCTGTGATATATTCTAATCCGCTTTGAAATTCACACAGCAAACCCTTCGTCTTCAGGCCTGTCGACATCGTGGGAATATTGAGATGCTGAATTAAGTAAGTCTATATAACAGCGAATTTTTAAGTATTACCGTAACATATAACTAACAATCAGAATCAAATTATGAGCATTAACGTATCTCAGTATTGTTTGTGAAGATACTTATATAATTCTGGAATTGTAATAAAATCCTCAAATGGGGGTAAAAAAATTGAAATGTATTATTATCGAACAAAAAAAAATAAATTAAACTAAATTGTTAAATTGGCACCTGAAATAAATTTTGTTGCATTGATTTAGGGTAAAGGCAAAGAATTAAGAGTCTTTACATGGTTGGGTGGGTAAAGAAGAAGAGCTGTAACATCTGAGTTCTTCACTTGTAGATATATATCATTTTTGTTTTCTCTTTTCTTGCTTATTCGGTCGTTATCCATTCCTAGTATAACTCTGTCCTAGTTATGTGTCTTTAGTTATGTGACTCGGTGGCTTTCTAGGTGGCAAAAGAACCCCCCCATTTTCCCTGAGCTCAAGTCGGCACCCGTAGGCAGAGTACGCCTCCAGATTGCTGCACACACCACGTGTTCGTTACAAATTTCATAATAACAGACACTAAAAATAAAAAAAAAAAGTAAATAAGGATAGGTTAAAAATGTTTAATGTTTAATCATGTTTTTAGTATGGCCATCATAAGCAAAAGCTGATCAGCATATTCTCACTATACAAAATCAAAAAAAATAAATAAATTTTTAAATACTTGTAAATCTAATATAAAGGGTTTTTCAATAAGGGCGGGAAATGTTTAAATGGAATAAAACAAGCTGTGTGAGGTATTGACAAAATTATTTTTTTTTATTTGAAAGGCGCATATATGCCATTAAGTGTGGAATATGACATCATTCAAATGCCCGCCTCGGCTTCTTACAGTGGAACGTATTCGAGTGGCCAATTCACATCACCCCTGCGAGAGATAACCTTGCCCTCAAACGTTCATGCAGAATGTCAATCGTGGCGTTTGTAGCAAGTAGCGCCGTCCTTCTGGAACCACATAATGTCTTGGTCCATTTGGTTCAACATGGGCCTTAAGAAATTGGTTATCATCGTTGTGTAGCGCTCGTTGTTGACGGTGACCGCCTCACCAACGTCGTTTTCAAAAAAGTCCGGAACAATGACGCCGCCGTCCCAAAATCCACACCCAACGGTAACTTTAGGATGTATTATCACCTGGTGAACCCTTTATTACTAAAAATAATTTTGAAATAAAACCCTAAAACAAAAATATATATTCGTAATCAAAATAAAATCAATCTACATATAAATATACATATAACACACAAATAAAATATTATATTATATACAAAAATATATATTCGTAATCAAAATAAAATCAATCTACATATAAATATACATATAACACACAAATAAAAATATTATATTATATACACAGAAATATTAATTTAACACTATAAATTCATATTTTTATAAAATAACTTTACTATGTTACATTATTTTTCAAAAGGAGGGAGATGTAGTATGCATTCATAGCTAATAGACACTGTACTCAGTGTCTTTCATAACAAGCACATTGTAACACTTCATTGAAATGTTTATGTAAACATAAGTGCCACGATTATTTCAAGTGCAAAGTAATATGATCGCACTTAAATGCAGTGGGCAACATATGTGTCAAATCGGCATGTTTAGCTTGTCGAGCATGACGCACTCTTTGTGTGCACATAACACTCTCTCTCTCTCAGCGACATCTATGTTGTGTCTATGTCTATGTCTATGCCGGCGTATCTATTAGCGCAGCTGCGCTTAAATCAATAATTAGAGACGTCATTGACGTATTGACTTAAAGTAGTCTAATGTCTATGATACAACAATAATAATAATACATGGCGTCCGCGACAAGGTCTCATAAACTAAAAAAAGTACATATATGTGAATATACACAAGTATCAAAATGGGCAAAATCTCAGATTACCATAATTAACCCTCTAACAGGAAAAATCGAAATAGTCATTCAATCAAGCTGATATTTATTTTATAAGTAGATATTGGTTAAGTAAGCTTAAGTTTGAAATTTCATAATTTTTCGTTAGTTGGAACGACCGTCAGGTGCAAAATACTGAAGACCGTCTGTAGACGGTCTTGTCGGTTTGAGCGTGAAAAAATATGGCCGCTCGCTTACATCACAAGCGAATATCGCTCGCAACTTTTGGCGATAGCTTTAGCTATTTATTGCTTCTAAAGCTATTTTTGAGATAGTAATCACAAATATAATCATAATAATATGCAATTTATTTAAATTTAAATAATTATTATAAAATTTATTAGCAGTTTTTTATGAACAATTGCTTTAGTTGATCGTTACTATGTAATATGTTCAAAATCCCAACTAACAGTTATTTTTTTAAGTTAGATGTCTTAAAATATATTTATTTTTGTAATGGTTGTCTCAAACAAAAATATTTGGTGACTGATTTGTATAAATTGAGCATTCACTTCTACCAAAACACTAAACATATACATAGTTTTCCTTTTTATTCAGCCAAATTGAAAAATGTTTTACATTATATCTTTATCTGATATCAGGTGAACTGCTCTTTTCCAGTGATTGCTAAGCCGGCCAAAGCATTTCATTCCATTCCTTGAAGGAAACAAGTCCTGCTGCTGTTTTTGTAAGGAACTCTGCATGCTTTAGCTGCTCTCCCATTTTCTGAATCGGAAACTTTATATACAAGAACCCACTTGTATAATATGTTTGCATTATTGGTATTCATTTATTTATTTATTTATTTATTTATGCGCGACTAAAAGCAGTCGGCAAGAAACAAAATAATTTATATAAAAATTAAATTAAAGATTAAAAAATAAAGATAAAATTAAATATAAATATAAACTGTAAAGAAAAGATTTAAATTAGAATTAGAATTAGATCTGGGGTATGCAAAAATTATAAATGATCCAACATTTGTTGCAAGGATTGGGGAAAGCCCAGAAAAACTCAATCAGATTAATAAGGATTAGTAAGTTATTAGTAATTGTAAGAATGTTAAACTATTAGAATGTAATAAAACAAGTTATTAGTGTTACTTAGGTCAGGAATTAAACGAAAGGTAATGGAAAAGTGCGGATTTTAGGAAAGAGAGAGAGAGCTCTGAGGAGAAAACGTGAAAGAGGCTATTATATGTAGTGCATAAGACACGAAACGAATCGTGTGAAGCGTAATCAGTTGTGCATGTAGATAAACATAAAGGCTTGTAATTTCTAGTAGACCTGAGGGGGACAGAAAAGGTGAGGCGGGCTAGAGGGGAACTAGAACGAAATGATAGAAAACGAAACGTTAACGAAATGATAGATAAGCGACTCATCATATAGTAGCTTATGTTTCCTTATGTTTCCTATCTTCGCCCATAAGGTCGTTCATCAAAGGGACTCCTTCAAATGTGATTATTATATTCCTCATTTATTGGCAGGCAACTGATTTCTACATATAGCTGCCATAACGCAGTGCTTTAGCTCTTTCCTCACTGTAATTGGCTCTGAGGAGTGGAGCTATTCCAAAATTTATAGATGCCAGCCTACCGCACTTGTTATGTTCCCACAATACCGAATTTACGATAACTCCTTGAATCTTGGAGCAGAACTGGGCAGGAATTAGACTCTATTTGGGAACTAGTTGGTTCAAGTATGAGCAATGAAGATCGAATGCTGTAGAAAGGTTTAGAGGACATAGTTGTTGATAAGGATAGTTCTTCTATATCGATGGGTATACGACCAACACTTCAGGTAAAACTGTTGCCTGAGTGTCTTGGGAAGCATTGAATGAAAGGCTTAAATCTTGAAGAAATGCATCGGAATTATCATTTTCAATAACACTAGGCAACAGCCCAAAAGTTACAAGAACCAAAACCACTTTTTTGCATAGATTTGGGGCCAAAACCGACAAAAACATTTTTTTTGTTTTTTTAAGGTGAGATTTTTTTTTTTAAATTTTTCAAAATTTAGCTCTTTCTTAATACTTTTTTTCAGTGGTGCGCCCACAATATTCATCATTACACGAAAATTCCAAAACCGATTTATCAAAGTTTTATTTCATTTATATACAGTCGTAGATTTAAACCAGTAGTTTAAGTGATAATAATTTTTGAATTAAGAAAATGATGATTTTTTTTTGTTCTCACTTAAAAATTCGACGAAAAGTCGAAGATAAAGTAAAGCTTTGATAAATCGGTTTTGACATTTTCGTGTAATGATGACAAATGTGGGCGCACCTCTGAAAAAAAGTATTAAAAAAGCCAAATTTTGAAAAATTCTAAAAAAAAATCTCATTATAAAAAAAAAAATGTTTTTTGCCGATTTTGTTGCCTAGTGTAATTTTCCAATTTTCTAATAGTTTTGGAATAGTATGGACTTCTAGATCAAATGATGTCGACAACATAATCGGAGACCCATCACTTTTATAACTGCTAAACTTATCATAGCTTCTACCGAATCTATCAACTCAAGCAAATGTTCATTAAAAATCGCTTACAAATTATAAGTTTTATAAAAAATAAACACTTAAATTTAAGTAAATTGCATATTTAGAGTTATATGAGTGATTACCAACTAAAAAAGTACTTTAGTAACAAGAAATTACAATACTTATCGTCAAAAGTCGCGTACGTTATTGCCTTGTTATGCAAGCGAACAGCCATATTTTTTTTCCGCTCAAACCGACAAGACCGTCTACAGACGGTCTTCAGTTTTTAGCTTTTCAAGAATATTTCTCGATGTATTTTTGTATTTATTTTTCTACAAATCATAAGAGAATAGTATTACCTACTAGCAGTCTAATTCACAAATCGATAGACTTAGTCAATATATATTTTTATGGCGATTGAAATTGCAATTTTTTTGGTCATAATTAAATTTGGTATTTTCCACAATTTCCATGTTTAGCGAAATTCTGTAAAATAACGGTTCATCGGAAAATAATCATATATTTTTTTAAACGTCAGTAAATCAATTCATAATATATAAGTAATATATTCTAAAAGAAATATTTATTTGTTTTCCATTTACATTTTAAAAACGGATGACCGTCTACAGACGGTCTTACCCGTTAGAGGGTTAATATATCTGAAACAGATTAATGTACCCTTCAATAATAGGGGTATTCCTGAAAGAGATTCGGATTTGCTTAAATGAAATCGAAACCAGGATTACTACTAAAACAGAAGCGGTAATAGTTTCGATTTCCGTTAAGCAAGTCCGAATCTTTATATAGCTGTCATAGGACCGATCGGCCGAGAATCAAGTCTTAATATGAAAATTTTGTTTTGTTTTGTGAGACACCATTACTTAACTTATGAAGTATTGATTAAAGTTGTCTTTATACATTCTGATCGAAGTTTGTTTAAATCGGACCACTATATCATATAGCGCGGACCGATTGGCCGAAAATTCAGTTTTAGGATGAAACTTATAGAATATGCAATTAAGTTAGTCTTATACATCCTTACCGAAGTTGGTTCAAATCGAACCTCTATATCGTATAGCTAGTATGAAAAACTTTTTTGTTTTTTGAGATATCGTAACCAAACTGATACAATATGTATCAAACTTTGTCGAAAATGTAGCTCTACAAGGGCGTAAAGTGATAAGAATTTTTTTTTTAAATTTTAGTAGTCTTAGCTTTATACATAGTAATTGGCCATGTCTGTTTGGCTCTTTTGCACCCTATTTGAATTTCCCATTTCTCATTTGCTAGGGCTGCGAGTTGACCGTGTATCTTACGGTTTATGCTGTTCAAATGCGGTCGTACCGCCTCCGGTGTTGTAGTTAGCTCTGACCATGATCTGGTCAGTGCGTTTGATTTTTTGGGCATGATCTCAATGCACCTGTGGCTCCAGCACATGCTGTACGGTGTATTCTAGTTAGATTCTCTATGTTATATTTCTTTGAGAGGGCTGGGTCTGACTACTGTGGTATACAACCACAATTTCATCCTTCTGAAGGCTTTCTTGCACGAGTAGTATGCATGCCTTCCTAACTCTTTCCTCAATATTTAGCATCCATGAAAGCTTTGGGACTAGAAGCACACCTAGATACTTTGCCTTGTACAATATCTGCAGCGTGCTTGCTCTGAGCCTTGGCAGGTTGAAGCTGGGAAATTTTGATTTAGAAGGCGGCCAGTGTGTACTGTTTCGCTGCAAGGGATGCTTCCGCCTGTCACACTACTTCGTGTAGTGCTGTCTCCGTGAATTTCTCTTTTGTATATGCATGGTGGGCTTTGCACTGCTTTCCCTCAATCTTATTGCGTATATGAATATCCAATATTCTTCCAACGTTTTAAGACTGAATGATGTAAGACTTATCGCTCTGAAGTCCTTTACAAGGGCATGCCCTCTTCTTTCTTGTTTCGAAATGAATATTACTTTCGCCTCCCTCCAGGCTCTTGGTACACAGTTCATTATAATGCAGGCCTTAAATATGTCATTCAGCCATGAGAGTGAGTCTTCCTCTATGACTTGTAGTATCTTTGGTATTATTCCGTCCGGTTCTGGACTTTTGTATGGATCAAAAGTGTCAATTGCCCAGATAAGTCTCTCTCTGGATATTATTTCTCCGTTGCCATCTTAAAAACTCCGTTCTATTGTTGCCTGGGAAGTGTGTGTCTACCAGTACCCCTAGTGATTCCCTGATAGACTTTGTACTATTTCCGTCCGCCTTGTTCAACAGGCTCGGGTTGTTGAATCAGCTGAGAGCATTCACAACTGCGACAAAAAGCAATTCCCGCCTTTTTAGACCCCGTACTTAAAAAAAGTACAGGGGTCTATTGGATTTGTTTTACCGAATATGTGCGTAACAGGCAGAAGGAGGAGTGGCAGACCCCATAAAGTATATATATTCTTGATCAGCATCAATTGCCGAGTCGATATAGCAATGTCCGTCTGTCTGTCTGTCTGTATGAAAGCCTAGATCTCGGAGACTATTAGAGATAGAGACACCAAACTTGGTATGTGGGTTCCTCTATATTGCAAGCAGATCAAGATAATTTCAAAATTTGGCCACGCCCCCCTATATCGCCCACAAATCGAAAAAATAAATTATAAGGGCAATTTAAAAGCTAGAGATTCCAGATTTTGCAAAGACAAAGAGAAAAGTGTCCTAGATTTTTGCTGATTTGTGCTTATTTAAAATGTAATATTAACATTAAATGTTAAAATATAATTTATTTCTTTTACTTTGTATTTGAGCACTAAAACAAACAATATGTCCATTTGCGAGGTTGAACGCAGAAGTGCGAGAGTGGCTCAACACGTTGAGCCTCAGTTAAAATTTTTTGCAACTTTGTTGCGGGTTCGATACCCGGCGGGAACAAATTTTTTTTTTCAGCTGATATTAAGCTATGTTTTTAATTTTTACAATTTATTGAAATTATTATTTATGAATGTTAAATTGACATTAAATATTGAATACATGTTTGAGCAAATTTTCAAGTCGGCACGCCCACCAGTTTTGGCGCCACTGGATGTTGCTTGTGAGCAACTTTGGGCCATAGTGGTAATATCAAAAGAAATCTTTAGATAGCAATTATTTTTATTTATCTTAAAATTTTAGTGTGATACGATATAAAACAGTTCTTATTAGTGTTGCAACATAGATGCACCTTACATTTAATGCATTCTGTAACGTCCTTTTTCACCAAATACCACCCAATGCCCCACATCGTCCTAACGCCAAGAATATTTCGGGTCTGGCTGAAACTTGAACTTTTTGAATTGCATCGATGACACACTGCTTGATGGAGAGCCCAAGGATATTACTGAGCTTTTTCTTTGTTCAATTAATGGTCGACCTATCTTTTTTGTAAACGATGTAGTGTGAGTAGATTGTAGCAGCTCATGAGCAACTTCCATTTGAAATTTTATAAGCGGTATATACTTTTGGTTTGTGTGCATCAAATGTAAATGCTTTCTGTACAGTAGCCATGCATTTGTCACTTTCTTGAACGATGGTTGACTTTGTACAACTCCATGAGCATGTCCGCTAAGTCTACTCCACCCATTCCCTTATTATAGGAAGCTACAATTGCAGGCCTTGGTACATCAATGTAAACTTTTTACTTTGGGCTCCATCGTTTGCATATCCCAACTGGTTGATGGTCTTCGCACGAAGATAGTACTAGAACTGACTTATTGTCAAACCATTTTACACAAACCAGATTATTGTTCACTTCGTATTTAGTATCGAAAGATCCTCTTCCACGATTTTTCAATTGAAGATAAAGTTTTCAGTAAAATTTTAATTTGAATACCTTTTTACGCAATGATTTGCTCATCAACGCTTAGATGTTCTACTTGGGGTAATTTACCAAAACTTTCATTGAGAATATCTAGTAAAGGACGTATCTTGTACAGCTTATCATAGTTTAAATTGGGATCAACTCCTGGTTACATTCTTTTTCGATCAAATTTTCAATAAGTTCAACCTCTAGTGATTCTCCTTTATCCACAATCCCTTTTAAATTCTTATCCAGCATTGCAGAGATATCTTCCATTTCATCTCCATTTTCTTCGTCAGTGGAGACATCCCAATCGAAGTTGAGAATCTTCTCATGTCATCATTAGATAAACCTTTATCTTTGGGTTTCATAATATAGAATATACTCGCAATGGCCCAAGGTTGCCCACAAGCAACTTTACAACTTTAAAAATTCGACAACTGTTTATTATTGAAAATAAATTAAATTTAACATTAACATAGTTTAGTTGAATCATTGATTAACAATATTGCATTTATACTTTTTACCTTTTTATATTAATTTTAGAAGTAAATCACTCACTTTTAAAAAGTCTCAGAATTTCACAACAATTTTTTTTCGCACGTTCAGCTTGTTGAAAATATTTACGTCAACTGACGTTCACATTAAAATTTTTTAATAATAGAAGAAACGATTACCGTTTAATTCAATTAAAAAAATTTTTTTTTTTTTAAGAACACGAAAAAAATTTCTGAACAACTCTAATTGAACTATACAAATATATCATCGTTAGTTTTTTGTTATGTAGGGCATTTGGTTGGCTAATAATTTTTAGACCCCGTACTTAAAAAAGTACAGGGGTCTAAAGTATATATATTCTTGATCAGCATCAATAGTCGAGTCGATATAGCAATGTCCGTCTGTCTGTCTGTCTGTCTGTCCGTCTGTCTGTATGAACACCTAGATCTCAGAGACTATAAGAGCTAGAGACACCAAACTTGGTATGTAGGTTCCTCTATACTGCAGGCAGATCAAGTTTGTTTCAAAAATCAGCCACGCCCCCTTAACCGCCTGCAAATCGACATTGAAAATTTCATATCCAAATTATAAGAGCATTTTGAAAGCCAGAAACTCCAGATTTTGCACAGATGAAGATATAATTGTCCTAAATTTTTGCTGAAAATTTCATTCTGATCGCACAGTAAATAGCGAAAATATTCAAATAATAAATTTTGCTGTTCAATTCGTTGATGGCGTGTTGGCAGTAATTAAAACTTGAATATCTTGATAAAACAAAAAATTGATATTAACATATTATATAACAAATTGGCGTCCATTCAGACGTGAGCTTCGGTGGCGTAGTGTACTGAGTCACGTAGTCGGACAGTGTTCGTGGGTTCGAGTCCTGCCGTGGGTGACAGATTTTTAATTTATTTATGTTCGAATTCAATTTCATTTTATATTAAAACAAACTTAGTGCTTATTTAAAATGTAATATTAACATTAAATGTTAAAATATAAATTATTTCTTTTACTTTTTAATTGAGCACTAAAACAAGCAATATGGCCATTTAGGAGGGTAGAGACATAAGTGCGAGAGTGGCTCACACGTTGAGCCTTTGTCTTTTGTAATAAGCAATGCAGCTGCAAATTTTAATTCAAAGCTTGCGCCAGTCGGAATAAAAGCCCGAATTAAGAAAAGTTGTGCTTATACGTTGTATCTTTCAACGAAGGGTATATGGTAAATCCATGCTCACCGTCTGTTTTCAGCTCCAAACTTCGCCGTAGAGGCTTAGTTTAAATCTGATGGGTGTAGGGATGAGCATGTCGCGCAACTCAATTTTTGCTATTTGCACATTTGTTTGTTGTTATTACATTTTTTTGGACGTTACTGTTAAGATCATTAACAGATGTAAGAAACAAAAAATGTTAACCTTCAGTGCATGCATCTTCTATCGGTAATGACGCCTAGCATTTCCGTCGATCTGTCTCTTTTTTGGCATCGAAGTGATTTATAAATCATGAAACATCCACCTGAGTGAACAAACTTTTTTGCGGAACTAAAAGTGCATTTTATTTGTGTATCGTGCAAACGTGCACATAGTAATATAATAAAGGTACGTTGTACATAAAGTAATTGTTTTGTGTCTAATTACGTGCTACGTTTGGCGAGAATAATATTTAACATCGTTCTGCAGCAATCCTTAGTTGCAACACAGTTACAACGACGCTACTGAGACGCCAGCGCAGAGACGTTGCGATCGGTTACTCGTAGCCAATACGCCACCAATTGTACAGACACACCCCCGGTGTGCACACTCTCGTGGCAGAGACGCTGCGCGCACCCCCATATTTGAGTCACTGCCTCTGTTGCTTGCTCAAACACGCTGCAGCCGACACACACAGTCAACGACGACGTGGCATACAATCTGCTATACCCGCCGTTGTTGTACCTGTGGCCTTGTGGCTCTTGTTGTTCTGACAACAAGGAAGTGGAACTAACCTCTTGGAAGACCTAACCTGAAAAGATGACCCTGATGATATAATATCGCTTTGGAAGCGAGTATGCTGATTTTGATTTTGCTTTTGATTTTGCGTGTCTATTGAATTTCACCCAATGGCACTTAACGTAACGTAAATTATATATATTATTCAATTTAAATTTCTTTAAACCTTTTATTTGAAATATTTAAAACCTGATGACATAAATTGTTCACAACAAAAACAAACGTATTGAGACAATTTTGAGATGCTGAATTAAAGTATGTGAGTAGGCATGGCCGAATAATAACAATGAGTAAGTATATATAACAGCGAATTTTTTAGTATTATCGTAACATATGCCTACCACTCAGAATCAAATTTATGAGCATTCACGTATCTCAGTATTGTTTGTGAAGATACTTATATAATTCTCGAATTGTAATAAAATCCTCAAATGGGGGTAAAAATATGAAACGTATTAATATCGAACCAAAAATTAATTAAACTAAATTGTTAAATGGGCACCTGAAATAAGTTTTGTTGCATTGATTTAGGGTAAAGGCGAGGAATTAAGAGTCCTTACAAGAAGAAGAGCTGTAACATCTAAGTTCTTCACATGTAGATATATCATTTTTGTTTTCTCGTTTCTTGCTTATTCGGTTGTTATCCATTCCTCGTATAACTCTGTCCTACAAGTTTTAGTTATGTGACACGGTGGCTTTCAAGGTGGCAAAAGAACCCCACCATTTTCCCTGAGCTCAAGTCGGCACTCGTAGGCAGAGTACGCCTCCAGATTGCTGCACACACCACGTGCTCGTTACATAATTAAATGGCGCCCAAACGTATGGGGCCCAAGATCGTTGAAATTAAAACAAGTAACACTTACGTTGAGTTACGCCGCGCATCCAGTTACCTTCCTCTAATTCCCACTTCCTTCCACAACCACCATCCAAATTTTGTATTAGATCAGAGCGTATGTTTGATTATAAGGTTTTCTGTAAGATTAACGCGGAGCCTGACCAACAAACAAACATTTCGTAAGAATTTTAGCTAACAACCGTTAGTTAAACATTATTTTGATTTCACTTCATTTTGGAATTTAGTTGATCTTGACTTTACGTTGATCTAAACCAGATGATAGACTTCTAATATCTGCGTATCCCTATTTTGTTTTAATGAAAATGAGATTGCTCTTGGTGGACGTCTTCGTCAAGTTCCTCTTTTCCGAAAACAATTCATCACCTTATTTTTATTAGATTCATTTTAGACACCGAGAGAAGCTCGAATGATATATCTTTATACTATGCAACAATCTTATGAATGAATAAGTCCCAAATTAACTTATGAAAATCTATCGTTTATCGCAAATATATATCGTTTAACTTTTGAAATAATCTGCTCGGATTTCAATTTTTTTCAAATCCTTAAAGGCATTTTCGTTAAGTATACTCAAAACCATTAGCGATCTGCGTTAGCAAATGTTTCAGATAACTCAGTGTCCTGTACAATTTGCAATGATTCCACTTCAGAAACCGTCTTCACTGAAACAGGGTGTAGGCATAAGTTTCACAGGGCCTGTTTATCTGAGTGGTTAAACAATAATACCAAATGTCCAAATTGTCGACAACCGTGCAGTCTTGCACAGAGTTCTGAGAACTTGGCAAGTGCAGCCACGACCAATACTAGAAATACAATAGGTAGACCTCGGGGTGCAACTGGAAATAATTCCACAGGAACTATCCCAAGAACTCGACAAGCAACTAGGTCTAATAATCGAAATAATATCCAAAACATGCGTCCGCCAGCAAGTGTTGCCACCAGACGTGACTCAGGAAGAAGTGCTTCAGATAATTATATCGTTAATTCTGATGATCGCATTCAGCAAATAATAGCAAGTTCTTTGGGAAAGCTATAGAGTAAGTATCGCCGCGACAGTATCTGAACAGATCAGTACTGCCTTACGAAATTTAAGTTTGTCCACTTTGCGACGAGAGTCCCGAGACGAGTCACAACTCGAATGGGATAATGAAATTCATTTGAATGTGCCGGGCTAACACGATCGATTATTCCACTGATCGTCCTGATAGAATCTCTAACGTTATTTCCAACTGGAAGGTTAAATTCTCTGGTTCTGCTAGTGACCTTCCACTTGAAGACTTTATATATCGTGTTAATTGTCTTACTTCTCAATATTTTAACAGCAATTTCGACTAATTGTATCAGTTTGCGAATTTACTCTTCTCTGGTTCTGCTCTTACATTTTATTGGCGAGTTCATAGAACCACCGGTTATATGAATTGGTTTGAATTGTGCAACAAGCTGCGTGAGCGATATCAAGATAAACGAACTGATCGAGATATCAAACAGGTCATGAGACATCGTAAGCAAGGAAGCAATGAATCTTTTTATGAATTCTTAGACGCAATGGTAGCGATTGCCGATTCTCTCAGAGATCCCATGTCAGAAGCTAACATTATCACAGAAGTTAGACAAATCCGAATTAAGACATGAACTACTTCACGTAGATATTCCAAAGAGTGTCATAGACACGAAGAATTCTTCCCACGAAACTTCGTGAAAATGATTCTAAACGAATAGTTAATGCAATCCGTCACGAAGAGGAATCTGAGGAAGAATCTGAATCAGAGTCCGAAGTAATTGACGAAGTTTGTGCAGTGAGCCTAAATGATAAATTAAAGTGCTGGAACTGCGACGAACAAGGTCATAGGTACCATGATTGCTTGAAACCCCGCCGAATTTTCTGCTATGACTGCGGCTTGCCGGATATATATAAACCAAATTGGGTTAAATGCAAACCAACTGCGGAAAACTCAGCGCAGGATGTTCTCAGAGTTCAGAGAGGGGATGTCCGACGAAAGCCTTGGATCTTAATTCAGCTACTTCTCCATTACCAGACTTACCATATCATTTACCTGACGTATCAATTCACTCCTCAGATTTGACAAATCCCTGATCTTTCAAAAATTGTCACAACAATAAATAAATATATTCTGGTATGGTATGTATATAGTGCAGAAACATTAGCTGTGATATATTCTAATCCGCTTTGAAATTCACACAGCAAACCCTTCGTCTTCAGGCCTGTCGACATCGTGGGAATATTGAGATGCTGAATTAAGTAAGTCTATATAACAGCGAATTTTTAAGTATTACCGTAACATATAACTAACAATCAGAATCAAATTATGAGCATTAACGTATCTCAGTATTGTTTGTGAAGATACTTATATAATTCTGGAATTGTAATAAAATCCTCAAATAAGGGTAAAAAAATTGAAATGTATTATTATCGAACAAAAAAAAATAAATTAAACTAAATTGTTAAATTGGCACCTGAAATAAATTTTGTTGCATTGATTTAGGGTAAAGGCAAAGAATTAAGAGTCTTTACATGGTTGGGTGGGTAAAGAAGAAGAGCTGTAACATCTGAGTTCTTCACTTGTAGATATATATCATTTTTGTTTTCTCTTTTCTTGCTTATTCGGTCGTTATCCATTCCTAGTATAACTCTGTCCTAGTTATGTGTCTTTAGTTATGTGACTCGGTGGCTTTCTAGGTGGCAAAAGAACCCCCCCATTTTCCCTGAGCTCAAGTCGGCACCCGTAGGCAGAGTACGCCTCCAGATTGCTGCACACACCACGTGTTCGTTACAAATTTCATAATAACAGACACTAAAAATAAAAAAAAAAGTAAATAAGGATAGGTTAAAAATGTTTAATGTTTAATCATGTTTTTAGTATGGCCATCATAAGCAAAAGCTGATCAGCATATTCTCACTATACAAAATCAAAAAAAATAAATAAATTTTTAAATACTTGTAAATCTAATATAAAGGGTTTTTCAATAAGGGCGGGAAATGTTTAAATGGAATAAAACAAGCTGTGTGAGGTATTGACAAAATTATTTTTTTTTATTTGAAAGGCGCATATATGCCATTAAGTGTGGAATATGACATCATTCAAATGCCCGCCTCGGCTTCTTACAGTGGAACGTATTCGAGTGGCCAATTCACATCACCCCTGCGAGAGATAACCTTGCCCTCAAACGTTCATGCAGAATGTCAATCGTGGCGTTTGTAGCAAGTAGCGCCGTCCTTCTGGAACCACATAATGTCTTGGTCCATTTGGTTCAACATGGGCCTTAAGAAATTGGTTATCATCGTTGTGTAGCGCTCGTTGTTGACGGTGACCGCCTCACCAACGTCGTTTTCAAAAAAAGTCCGGAACAATGACGCCGCCGTCCCAAAATCCACACCCAACGGTAACTTTAGGATGTATTATCACCTGGTGAACCCTTTATTACTAAAAATAATTTTGAAATAAAACCCTAAAACAAAAATATATATTCGTAATCAAAATAAAATCAATCTACATATAAATATACATATAACACACAAATAAAATATTATATTATATACAAAAATATATATTCGTAATCAAAATAAAATCAATCTACATATAAATATACATCTAACACACAAATAAAAATATTATATTATATACACAGAAATATTAATTTAACACTATAAATTCATATTTTTATAAAATAACTTTACTATGTTACATTATTTTTCAAAAGGAGGGAGATGTAGTATGCATTCATAGCTAATAGACACTGTACTCAGTGTCTTTCATAACAAGCACATTGTAACACTTCATTGAAATGTTTATGTAAACATAAGTGCCACGATTATTTCAAGTGCAAAGTAATATGATCGCACTTAAATGCAGTGGGCAACATATGTGTCAAATCGGCATGTTTAGCTTGTCGAGCATGACGCACTCTTTGTGTGCACATAACACTCTCTCTCTCTCAGCGACATCTATGTTGTGTCTATGTCTATGTCTATGCCGGCGTATCTATTAGCACAGCTGCGCTTAAATCAATAATTAGAGACGTCATTGACGTATTGACTTAAAGTAGTCTAATGTCTATGATACAACAATAATAATAATACATGGCGTCCGCGACAAGGTCTCATAAACTAAAAAAAAGTACATATATGTGAATATACACAAGTATCAAAATGGGCAAAATCTCAGATTACCATAATTAACCCTCTAACAGGAAAAATCGAAATAGTCATTCAATCAAGCTGATATTTATTTTATAAGTAGATATTGGTTAAGTAAGCTTAAGTTTGAAATTTCATAATTTTTCGTTAGTTGGAACGACCGTCAGGTGCAAAATACTGAAGACCGTCTGTAGACGGTCTTGTCGGTTTGAGCGTGAAAAAATATGGCCGCTCGCTTACATCACAAGCGAATATCGCTCGCAACTTTTGGCGATAGCTTTAGCTATTTATTGCTTCTAAAGCTATTTTTGAGATAGTAATCACAAATATAATCATAATAATATGCAATTTATTTAAATTTAAATAATTATTATAAAATTTATTAGCAGTTTTTTATGAACAATTGCTTTAGTTGATCGTTACTATGTAATATGTTCAAAATCCCAACTAACAGTTATTTTTTTAAGTTAGATGTCTTAAAATATATTTATTTTTGTAATGGTTGTCTCAAAAAAAAATATTTGGTGACTGATTTGTATAAATTGAGCATTCACTTCTACCAAAACACTAAACATATACATAGTTTTCCTTTTTATTCAGCCAAATTGAAAAATGTTTTACATTATATCTTTATCTGATATCAGGTGAACTGCTCTTTTCCAGTGATTGCTAAGCCGGCCAAAGCATTTCATTCCATTCCTTGAAGGAAACAAGTCCTGCTGCTGTTTTTGTAAGGAACTCTGCATGCTTTAGCTGCTCTCCCATTTTCTGAATCGGAAACTTTATATACAAGAACCCACTTGTATAATATGTTTGCATTATTGGTATTCATTTATTTATTTATTTATTTATTTATGCGCGACTAAAAGCAGTCGGCAAGAAACAAAATAATTTATATAAAAATTAAATTAAAGATTAAAAAATAAAGATAAGATTAAATATAAATATAAACTGTAAAGAAAAGATTTAAATTAGAATTAGAATTACATCTGGGGTATGCAAAAATTATAAATGATCCAACATTTGTTGCAAGGATTGGGGAAAGCCCAGAAAAACTCAATCAGATTAATAAGGATTAGTAAGTTATTAGTAATTGTAAGAATGTTAAACTATTAGAATGTAATAAAACAAGTTATTAGTGTTACTTAGGTCAGGAATTAAACGAAAGGTAATGGAAAAGTGCGGATTTTAGGAAAGAGAGAGAGCTCTGAGGAGAAAACGTGAAAGAGGCTATTATATGTAGTGCATAAGACACGAAACGAATCGTGTGAAGCGTAATCAGTTGTGCATGTAGATAAACATAAAGGCTTGTAATTTCTAGTAGACCTGAGGGGGACAGAAAAGGTGAGGCGGGCTAGAGGGGAACTAGAACGAAATGATAGAAAACGAAACGTTAACGAAATGATAGATAAGCGACTCATCATATAGTAGCTTATGTTTCCTTATGTTTCCTATCTTCGCCCATAAGGTCGTTCATCAAAGGGACTCCTTCAAATGTGATTATTATATTCCTCATTTATTGGCAGGCAACTGATTTCTACATATAGCTGCCATAACGCAGTGCTTTAGCTCTTTCCTCACTGTAATTGGCTCTGAGGAGTGGAGCTATTCCAAAATTTATAGATGCCAGCCTACCGCACTTGTTATGTTCCCACAATACCGAATTTACGATAACTCCTTGAATCTTGGAGCAGAACTGGGCAGGAATTAGACTCTATTTGGGAACTAGTTGGTTCAAGTATGAGCAATGAAGATCGAATGCTTTAGAAAGGTTTAGAGGACATAGTTGTTGATAAGGATAGTTCTTCTATATCGATGGGTATACGACCAACACTTCAGGTAAAACTGTTGCCTGAGTGTCTTGGGAAGCATTGAATGAAAGGCTTAAATCTTGAAGAAATGCATCGGAATTATCATTTTCAATAACACTAGGCAACAGCCCAAAAGTTACAAGAACCAAAACCACTTTTTTGCATAGATTTGGGGCCAAAACCGACAAAAACATTTTTTTTGTTTTTTTAAGGTGAGATTTTTTTTTTAAATTTTTCAAAATTTAGCTCTTTCTTAATACTTTTTTTCAGTGGTGCGCCCACAATATTCATCATTACACGAAAATTCCAAAACCTTGTTATGCAAGCGAACAGCCATATTTTTTTCCGCTCAAACCGACAAGACCGTCTACAGACGGTCTTCAGTTTTTAGCTTTTCAAGAATATTTCTCGATGTATTTTTGTATTTATTTTTCTACAAATCATAAGAGAATAGTATTACCTACTAGCAGTCTAATTCACAAATCGATAGACTTAGTCAATATATATTTTTATGGCGATTGAAATTGCAATTTTTTTGGTCATAATTAAATTTGGTATTTTCCACAATTTCCATGTTTAGCGAAATTCTGTAAAATAACGGTTCATCGGAAAATAATCATATATTTTTTTAAACGTCAGTAAATCAATTCTTAATATATAAGTAATATATTCTAAAAGAAATATTTATTTGTTTTCCATTTACATTTTAAAAACGGATGACCGTCTACAGACGGTCTTACCCGTTAGAGGGTTAATATATCTGAAACAGATTAATGTACCCTTCAATAATAGGGGTATTCCTGAAAGAGATTCGGATTTGCTTAAATGAAATCGAAACCAGGATTACTACTAAAACAGAAGCGGTAATAGTTTCGATTTCCGTTAAGCAAATCCGAATCTTTATATAGCTGTCATAGGACCGATCGGCCGAGAATCAAGTCTTAATATGAAAATTTTGTTTTGTTTTGTGAGACACCATTACTTAACTTATGAAGTATTGATTAAAGTTGTCTTTATACATTCTGATCGAAGTTTGTTTAAATCGGACCACTATATCATATAGCGCGGACCGATTGGCCGAAAATTCAGTTTTAGGATGAAACTTATAGAATATGCAATTAAGTTAGTCTTATACATCCTTACCGAAGTTGGTTCAAATCGAACCTCTATATCGTATAGCTAGTATGAAAAACTTTTTTGTTTTTTGAGATATCGTAACCAAACTGATACAATATGTATCAAACTTTGTCGAAAATGTAGCTCTACAAGGGCGTAAAGTGATAAGAATTTTTTTTTAAATTTTAGTAGTTTTAGCTTTATACATAGTAATTGGCCATGTCTGTTTGGCTCTTTTGCACCCTATTTGAATTTCCCATTTCTCATTTGCTAGGGCTGCGAGTTGACCGTGTATCTTACGGTTTATGCTGTTCAAATGCGGTCGTACCGCCTCCGGTGTTGTAGTTAGCTCTGACCATGATCTGGTCAGTGCGTTTGATTTTTTGGGCATGATCTCAATGCACCTGTGGCTCCAGCACATGCTGTACGGTGTATTCTAGTTAGATTCTCTATGTTATATTTCTTTGAGAGGGCTGGGTCTGACTACTGTGGTATACAACCACAATTTCATCCTTCTGAAGGCTTTCTTGCACGAGTAGTATGCATGCCTTCCTAACTCTTTCCTCAATATTTAGCATCCATGAAAGCTTTGGGACTAGAAGCACACCTAGATACTTTGCCTTGTACAATATCTGCAGCGTGCTTGCTCTGAGCCTTGGCAGGTTGAAGCTGGGGAATTTTGATTTAGAAGGCGGCCAGTGTGTACTGTTTCGCTGCAAGGGATGCTTCCGCCTGTCACACTACTTCGTGTAGTGCTGTCTCCGTGAATTTCTCTTTTGTATATGCATGGTGGGCTTTGCACTGCTTTCCCTCAATCTTATTGCGTATATGAATATCCAATATTCTTCCAACGTCTTAAGACTGAATGATGTAAGACTTATCGCTCTGAAGTCCTTTACAAGGGCATGCCCTCTTCTTTCTTGTTTCGAAATGAATATTACTTTCGCCTCCCTCCAGGCTCTTGGTACACAGTTCATTATAATGCAGGCCTTAAATATGTCATTCAGCCATGAGAGTGAGTCTTCCTCTATGACTTGTAGTATCTTTGGTATTATTCCGTCCGGTCCTGGACTTTTGTATGGATCAAAAGTGTCAATTGCCCAGATAAGTCTCTCTCTGGATATTATTTCTCCGTTGCCATCTTAAAAACTCCGTTCTATTGTTGCCTGGGAAGTGTGTGTCTACCAGTACCCCTAGTGATTCCCTGATAGACTTTGTACTATTTCCGTCCGCCTTGTTCAACAGGCTCGGGTTGTTGAATCAGCTGTGAGCATTCACAACTGCGACAAAAAGCAATTCCCGCCTTTTTAGACCCCGTACTTAAAAAAAGTACAGGGGTCTATTGGATTTGTTTTACCGAATATGTGCGTAACAGGCAGAAGGAGGAGTGGCAGACCCCATAAAGTATATATATTCTTGATCAGCATCAATTGCCGAGTCGATATAGCAATGTCCGTCTGTCTGTCTGTCTGTATGAAAGCCTAGATCTCGGAGACTATTAGAGATAGAGACACCAAACTTGGTATGTGGGTTCCTCTATATTGCAAGCAGATCAAGATAATTTCAAAATTTGGCCACGCCCCCCTATATCGCCCACAAATCGAAAAAATAAATTATAAGGGCAATTTAAAAGCTAGAGATTCCAGATTTTGCAAAGACAAAGAGAAAAGTGTCCTAGATTTTTGCTGATTTGTGCTTATTTAAAATGTAATATTAACATTAAATGTTAAAATATAATTTATTTCTTTTACTTTGTATTTGAGCACTAAAACAAACAATATGTCCATTTGCGAGGTTGAACGCAGAAGTGCGAGAGTGGCTCAACACGTTGAGCCTCAGTTAAAATTTTTTGCAACTTTGTTGCGGGTTCGATACCCGGCGGGAACAAATTTTTTTTTTCAGCTGATATTAAGCTATGTTTTTAATTTTTACAATTTATTGAAATTATTATTTATGAATGTTAAATTGACATTAAATATTGAATACATGTTTGAGCAAATTTTCAAGTCGGCACGCCCACCAGTTTTGGCGCCACTGGATGTTGCTTGTGAGCAACTTTGGGCCATAGTGGTAATATCAAAAAAAAATCTTTAGATAGCAATTATTTTTATTTATCTTAAAATTTTAGTGTGATACGATATAAAACAGTTCTTATTAGTGTTGCAACATAGATGCACCTTACATTTAATGCATTCTGTAACGTCCTTTTTCACCAAATACCACCCAATGCCCCACATCGTCCTAACGCCAAGAATATTTCGGGTCTGGCTGAAACTTGAACTTTTTGAATTGCATCGATGACACACTGCTTGATGGAGAGCCCAAGGATATTACTGAGCTTTTTCTTTGTTCAATTAATGGTCGACCTATCTTTTTTGTAAACGATGTAGTGTGAGTAGATTGTAGCAGCTCATGAGCAACTTCCATTTGAAATTTTATAAGCGGTATATACTTTTGGTTTGTGTGCATCAAATGTAAATGCTTTCTGTACAGTAGCCATGCATTTGTCACTTTCTTGAACGATGGTTGACTTTGTACAACTCCATGAGCATGTCCGCTAAGTCTACTCCACCCATTCCCTTATTATAGGAAGCTACAATTGCAGGCCTTGGTACATCAATGTAAACTTTTTACTTTGGGCTCCATCGTTTGCATATCCCAACTGGTTGATGGTCTTCGCACGAAGATAGTACTAGAACTGACTTATTGTCAAACCATTTTACACAAACCAGATTATTGTTCACTTCGTATTTAGTATCGAAAGATCCTCTTCCACGATTTTTCAATTGAAGATAAAGTTTTCAGTAAAATTTTAATTTGAATACCTTTTTACGCAATGATTTGCTCATCAACGCTTAGATGTTCTACTTGGGGTAATTTACCAAAACTTTCATTGAGAATATCTAGTAAAGGACGTATCTTGTACAGCTTATCATAGTTTAAATTGGGATCAACTCCTGGTTACATTCTTTTTCGATCAAATTTTCAATAAGTTCAACCTCTAGTGATTCTCCTTTATCCACAATCCCTTTTAAATTCTTATCCAGCATTGCAGAGATATCTTCCATTTCATCTCCATTTTCTTCGTCAGTGGAGACATCCCAATCGAAGTTGAGAATCTTCTCATGTCATCATTAGATAAACCTTTATCTTTGGGTTTCATAATATAGAATATACTCGCAATGGCCCAAGGTTGCCCACAAGCAACTTTACAACTTTAAAAATTCGACAACTGTTTATTATTGAAAATAAATTAAATTTAACATTAACATAGTTTAGTTGAATCATTGATTAACAATATTGCATTTATACTTTTTACCTTTTTATATTAATTTTAGAAGTAAATCACTCACTTTTAAAAAGTCTCAGAATTTCACAACAATTTTTTTTCCGACGCACGTTCAGCTTGTTGAAAATATTTACGTCAACTGACGTTCACATTAAAATTTTTTAATAATAGAAGAAACGATTACCGTTTAATTCAATTAAAAAAATTTTTTTTTTAAGAACACGAAAAAAATTTCTGAACAATTCTAATTGAACTATACAAATATATCATCGTTAGTTTTTTGTTATGTAGGGCATTTGGTTGGCTAATAATTTTTAGACCCCGTACTTAAAAAAAGTACAGGGGTCTAAAGTATATATATTCTTGATCAGCATCAATAGTCGAGTCGATATAGCAATGTCCGTCTGTCTGTCTGTCTGTCTGTCTGTCCGTCTGTCTGTATGAAAACCTAGATCTCGGAGAATATAAGAGCTAGAGACAGCAAACTTGGTATGTAGGTTCCTTTATACTGCAGGCAGATCAAGTTTGTTTCAAAAATCAGCCACGCCCCCTTAACCGCCTGCAAATCGACATTGAAAATTTCAAATCCAAATTATAAGAGCATATTGAAAGCCAGAAACTCCAGATTTTGCACAGATGAAGATATAATTGTCCTAAGTTTTTGCTGAAAATTTCATTCTGATCGTACAGTAAATTGCGAAAATATTCAAATAATAAATTTTGCTGTTCAATTCGTTGATGGCGCGTTGGCAGTAATTAAAACTTGAATATCTTGATAAAACAAAAAATTGATATTAACATATTATATAACAAATTGGCGTCCATTCAGACGTGAGCTTCGGTGGCGTAGTGTACTGAGTCGCGGAGTCGGACAGTGTTCGTGGGTTCGAGTCCTGCCGTGGGCAAAAGATTTTTAATTTATTTATGTTCGAATTCAATTTCATTTTATATTAAAACAAACTCAGTGCTTATTTAAAATGTAATATTAACATTAAATGTTAAAATATAAATTATTTCTTTTACTTTTTAATTGAGCACTAAAACAAGCAATATTGCCATTTAGGAGGATAGATGCATAAGTGCGAGAGTGGCTCAACACGTTGAGCCTTTGTCTTTTGAAAATTTTTGCAATTTTGTCGCGGGTTCGATTCCCGGCGGGAACAACTTTTTTTCCAGCTGATTTTAAGCTATTTTTTTTAATTTTTACAATTTAATGAAATTGTTCTTTATGAATGTTATACTGACACTTAATTTTGAATACATGTTTAATCATTTTATTTAAATAATTTTATATTGGTATTTATATAAACGTTAAGTTAAAATTCTATGTTAAATTCATGTTTATTATAAATTTACTGTGTAAATTTGAACGGCGAAAAATTTAATATATAAGAGTTTATGATAATCTTAAATATTATTTAGTTTTTAGAAGTGACTGATTTTGGATAGTAAGTACGGGGTCTCCGACAGTCGAGTATGCTCGACTGTAGCACCGGCCGACTAGTTATTTATACAATTTATGGTCCAACCGTATGTGTTAGACGCTCTATGTGCCGTTGTCGGTCCTCCTCGAATAATGTCGTTGCAAGCAGGTACTTCAGCAGACGTCTCTGCCGAAGGAGCTAGATTCGCTTACCGTTACTGTTACTTTTTTCCTTGGTTGTGGTTGCTGCGGGCCCTGTACTCTGCTTTCGTAAGTAGGACCTATCGTCTATCGTTGGGACACAACTCCAAGGCTTCTTGTAGGGTAGTAGCGTCCCTTTACTTGACAGGAGCAGTAGAGAGCAGAGCTGTTTGCTCTTGTTGGTGTTGTCTAGACATCGAGATGTAGTCCGGGGCCTATGAGCTCATGCGGTACCGGTGCTGGTCATCGGACAGATCGATATTATATTTTATGCTGTTTGCACATTTGATTAATTAGTTTTTAAAATTTTTATTCAATAATATTTGGCACTCGACAACAATTTGTATTGACTGTTTGTTTTTCGTATACATTTTCATTCACTTGTTATTTATGTTGTTTCGGTTTTACTTTCTCTCGGAATAAAATTATTGTTTAAGGCACTTTGAGTATATATGCTTAGACTTTTTTTGTGTTTTGTTTTAGCGGTTATTGACAAGGGCTTGTCCATCGCTGGTTTAAGCTATCACTTTTTTCACAACAACATTTTTAATACCCTGAACCTATTTAAAAATGGGCAAAAAAGGGTAAAATGTGTTTGGCAGAATGTATGTAACAGGTAGAAGGGGACGTGGCAGACCAAAAGTATATATAATTAACTGTTCATCAATTAATCATCAATAAAAAAATATTGATTTATTTTAGTTTTATATTCATGTTCTTTATTGGTTCAAGATATCTTAAAAACTAACTACAAGATTTGTGATCTGGGCACAACAAACCTTCAAAGCTCTGCTGCTCTTTGTTTTCAATTGTTTAATTATATCGATTCTGTTAGTTTACATTTGAGTTCTAGGAGTTTACATTTGAGTTCTACAAGTTTACATTTGAGGTTCTTTGATAGGCTTTGAAAAGTAGTGTGTCTTTGATAAGCTTTGAAAAGTAATGTGTCTTAGATAAGCTTTTGGAAAGTGAAGCTTTGCAAAAGATCGTTTGATTTAATTACGGATTTATTTTGTTACTATGGCAGATATGTCACTATATATATAATAACGAGTTCCGACTTTAGTTTATTTTTAAAAAAAATATAACTTTATTAAAATAAAAACTTAAAGCGAGTTGAACATCGGAGTTTGATAATAATTCAAGACTAATTGTAAAATAGTTGGACGTCGCTTAACAAACCTCGGCTGTGGGCTTTTGGAGATGAGCTTTGTGCTCTAATATAAACAGAGAGAGATCTTAGAGATCGCTCTTATCGAGATGACGAATATTTGGGTGCTAAGCAACAGCCTGGATTTGTGCCGCGTCGGCAGATTTGACCCTTGGTGGGAATAGCAATTCTAGCGGATGTTTATATTAACTGTTTCGATCGTGGGAGCGCTTGAATTGTTATTTTCACCAGTTTGTTATTCTTATTGATATCTTATTACTTGATAGGGGGAATATGTGCGAGAATATTTAAGTTGCTATGTGCATTACATATGTTATTTCCCCATCCATAAGAAATTAGCCTGTCCTCAGGTGGTAATATTAGGGTATAGTGTTGGCTCGGGTTTGAGAACAATATTTGCGGTTTCATTTGATATGGGGTTTAATTTAACATTATTTGATTGTGGGATTGTTTCTGTTTGTTTCTTATATTTAACAATTATTTTGCGTTGTATGCTTTTATACTTATAGCTAAAATATAGTACTAGTATAATTACAATAATTATAAGTGTTGTTAAAGTAATAATTTGAACTGTGTTGTGAAGTTTAGTTTGTTGTTGTACAATTTATTTTGCTTGGATATATGAGAGTGGTTCTAGTTTAGTTACATTATTGTTTACATAAATAGTTTGTGTGTAATCTAAAATAGTACTTGTGATCAATATTTCTTCCAATTGAATTGAACAATTTAATGGTTTTATAATATTATTACTTTCTATTGTTATTTCTCGGTTTATACAATTTTGATTTAAAATAGTCTTAGGTAAGTTCCAAGTTAACATTACATTAGGCTACACACTTTATTTCAAAAGATTTATGTGTTTTTGAATATTTACATTCAGTTGTGTCTTGGTTTAAAATTCTTGTTATACATTTGTTCATTACTAGATCCTTTGTCTTTTCAGTATATACTTTATTATTTTGTATAAAATATTTGTCATGTATAATTTCAGTTAAAATGTTTCTGTTTACGTCTGGGTACGGGACTATTTCAAAAATTGGCGTATTGATGATTTCGCGTGGAATATGGGAAATTATCAAAATTTTATTTGTGGTTGTTTTTAACCATATAGAAGTCTTAATATTTAAAATTTTTTCAGAGTTTATGTGGGATAATGGACTGTGTTTAAGTAATTTTGTGTTAAATATACCTTATCTTGTTAACTGCATTCCTAGCTCTATGTCTTCGATATATTCTGTAAATTCTTGTAGATTAAATGTAATTATTGCTAATTTGTTGTCTGCTTGTTTTGTTAAAGTATTTGTAACTTCCATTCCTCTATTTATTACATCGATTATTTGGTTAAGCTCATTTGCTTGAACGCTATTTTCTGATAAGTTATTTATTTTGGATTCTAGTTCTTCTTTATCTTCTTGATCTAACGTGCCAAATAGGTATTTATAAAATGTTCCCATAAAATTGATAAGGCCTCTTTTGTTGCGTTTTGCTATTCTTATGCCGTTCATTTCTCTTTCCAATTTTTCTGTTAAATATTGAATTTGGGATAATGTTTCAAATTCTTTAGCTTGTTTTATTAAATAATTGAATGTATTTTCGATTTTTGTAAGATTAACAGCTAGATAGTGGTATTCATAATTTATTGGTAAGTTAATAGTTCCTGTTTTAAATATAAGGTAACCGTTTTTCGATTGGATTGGGTTTACTTCTAAACTTTGGCCATTGGTTTGTTGAATGAAATACATTAGTAAGAATTGTATTATAAAAGGAATTATTTTATGTTGTAGTTTCCTGATTTTGGTTGTCATTAGGCGATGATCTGGATTTATCATATTTGCTCTTGCTAATTTTCTTTTTATACCCTGAGCCCATTCAAAATGGGCAAAAAAGGGTATAATGTGTTTGACAGGATGTATGTAACAGGCAGAAGGAGGCGTGGCAGACACCACAAAGTATATATATTCTTGATTAGGATCAACAGCCGAGTCGATTGAGCCATATCCGTCTGTCCGTCTGTTTGAACGCGTCGATCTCAGAAACTATAAAAGTTAGAGACTTCAAACTTGGTATTGAGGTTCCTGGATACCATACGCAAATCAAGTTTGTTTTTATTTTTGAACCGGACAACTATATCATATAGCTGCTATAGGAACGATACATCGAAAATAAAGTTTTAGTATGAAAAAGTTTTGTGTTTGTTGAGATATCAGAACCAAACTGATAGATTATGTATCGAAGCCGGTATAATACATCCTGACCAAATTTGGTTAAAATCGGTTAAAAATACTATATCACACAGCTGCCATAGGAACGATGCATCGGAAATGAAGTTTTAGTATGAAAAAGTTATTTTCTTTTTGATATATCTTAACCAAACTGATAGAATATTTATTAATGTTGGTTTTGTACATTCTGACCAAATTTGGCTCAAATATTTATCATATAGCTGCCATAGGAACAATTGATCGAAAATAAACTTATATTGAAGAGTACCTGTGCTCAGGGTATCCTACTGTCGAGCGTGCTCGAATGTAACTGCCCACTTGTTAAATTTAGATTGGTAGTGTATTATTTTTCTCCTTCTGTTAGTCTCTTCGAAATGTTTTTCGTCTACTTGTCTCAAATTACCGGTTTTTTTGAATGGATTTGTTGATTTTGAACGTTCCAAAGGTGATTCTCTATAGTTAGTATCAATTTGAAAATCTGAACGTTTTTCATTTAATTTATCTATTTGAAATGTTTTGTTTAGTTGTGCGTTATACTCTCGGGTTCCCGCGTATATAAAAATGTCTGCTGGTGTTCTACCTGTTGTATTATGAGTGGATTTGTGATTATATGTGTAAAATATTATTTCGAATCTAGTAAGCTTATTTTCTGGATCTGATTCGCTGTTTATTAATTTTAATTTTTTATTAATAGTTTTATGAAATCTTTCTACGTCAGAGTGCCATTTTTACTTGTTGTGATATTTATATCTACTCCTTCAGTTTTAAGCCATAAGATTTGCAGTGCTGAGCACATAAATGCTGAATCTTTATCTGCTTTAATTTCTTTTGGTTTTCCCATTTAATTAATAAATTTAAGTAATGCTCTTTTAGCTTCTAACCAATATCTACCGTTTACTTCGATAAGGGACGCGAATTTTAAATAAATGTCTATGCAAGAAACGAATTGTTTATTATCTACCACATAAAAATCTATGAAAGTTTCTGACGTTAGCTTTGAGATAGCTATCGACGAATCACCGTGGCAAAGAGATCTGCTATCTTTTAATGACGCAGCTAAGAGAGGAGATCGCCGGGATAGGGTCGCCCGAGGACGGCCTTAATCTTGAGGGGAGGGTAGAAACCTAACGTCAACAATCTCTGGATTGTTGACCGTAACCCGATGCCAGCTAAAATTGCTGAATAAGCTTTTGGCCGGATATCGTCGTATATATATATATATATATATATATATATATATATATTATAGTGACATATTCTATGTCTACGTTATACATAATATATTCTATGTCCACGTTATACATAAGTCTAGACACCAAATTCCTCATTCTAATAATGTAAACTTTCACAGGCTACAATTGTTAACAAGCCACCCCAAATTTCGCGTACCGATAATGTAAACTTTCACAGACTGCACTTGTAAACAAAGAGCAGCTAAGCCGGGCTTCTCCCCCATCGATCAGCATTGATCGAAATAACTCACTGTCAGCAGATTTGCGTTCCCAGCCAACGCTGAGTTCGTTCCCAGCCTTTATAATATTGTAAACATTTAAATGCCCAAAATTAGCTTTCGTTATAACGAAATGCACAATTATCTGTTAGTTGTTGTTCAATAAATGAACTCGTCGTGAAATATCGCCTTGCCTTTTATTTTCAACTTAACCGTTAGAGCTGTGCGCGGTTTTTATAAGATTCAAACTCACAGTAAATAAAGAAAAATCTAATTGGCGCAGCCGGTAGGATAACAATAAATTGTGGATCCTGATGCAATAGCTAAGTTATTAATTCTTGTGTCCCGTTTACTGTTATCCGCTAAAACAACCAACGCGAAGGCAACCCAAGCGACGGTCAATATCGCGTCAAGTTTTTATTAAACCTCGACAGTGACGTGTACACCAAAATTCGCATATTGTCAAAGCCGCGGATTGTGCAAAAAAACTTGAAAACAATTCAAGAAGACGCGATAGAATTCGAAGAGAAAATAATTCCAGAAACCTCTGGTTATCTCAAAAAAATTTTGAAAGTGCTATCTGTGCAAACCAATCAAACATTTTAAACTATAAGTTAACAAATTAAGTGAAAACAATAAAAATATAATCAACAACCAAAAGAAACTTGAACCTAAAATAAGAGAAGCTGAAGTGAAACAACAAAAAACTAAGAGATAAGAAAAACTAAAAATAAAACCAAATAAATAAAAAATAATTAAATAAAAAAAAACAAAAATTTATTATAATAAAACCAACAAACAAAAAAAAAAAAAAAAAAAAACAACAACAACAATAATGGAAGGCAACGCAGAAGAACCCCTGACCGATGCCAACATGACACAAGTGATCAACCAACTTAAAAACGTTGAGAAGTTCACTGGAGATAAGAACGCTTTGTACACGTTCATCAGCCGGAACGACTACCTTTTGGCCCTCTACACCACCAATGATGCAAGACAGAGGTCAATTCTCTTTGGACTTGTGGAACGCTGCATCAGCAGTGAAGTGATGTTATCCCTTGGCGTAAACAACTTGATGACCTGGACGGATCTTCGGAAGCAACTAGTATTGAGGTACAAGACGCAAACTAAGAACCACACCCTACTGGAGGAATTCAGGAGCACTCCGTTTAAAGGCAACGTGCGAGCTTTTCTGGAAGAAGCAGAACACCGTAGGCAGACATTAATCAGTAAGCTGGAACTAGAAAATAACTTTGACGAAAAAACATTGTACGCGCGACTAATCAAAACTAGCATTGACGACCTTATTCAAAAATTACCCACAAACATTTGCATTCGAATTGTAAATTGCGAAATTCCCGATTTAAGATCTCTAATTAATATTTTGCAAGAAAAAAATCTTTATAACGAACCCTGTCTTAATCCAACCCCAAATAAAGTAAGACAAGAAAAATATTTGAAGCCATTGTATCAACTAAGCCCGAATATTTAAAGATTCCCCACTTTTCTTTAACCAAATCAACCCTATGTCCCATATCGACCCCATCAACCTTACATTCAACAACCATATCATCAACCATCACCCAACTATACTAACAACAACACTTTTAAACCTAATAATCATTCACCTCAACCAATGCAACAAATACCTAGTCCAATCAGACCAACATACTTTACACCCAGACCAATCATTCGACAGAACCAATTCGACAACAATCGTTTCGGACAAGTAACTCCACAACAAAACTCTTTCAATAACTCTGGCGTAGCCAACCAACCGACTAAACGAGCTAGACCTGCAGAAAGTGGACAGAGTAAGATGAGTATTGACCAAGAAACTAGAAATCAGGAAGAGCTAAACTATCATGAATACATGCAACAAGAATACGATAATCAATGTGCTGCTTATCCTGAATATTATCCACAATATTATCAAGCAGAAAGTTACCCACAAAACCCAGACTTTACATACACACAATCAGCCGAACACGAGACAGAACAACCAAATGAAATAGAAATCGAGCAAGCCGAAAATTTTCAGCAGCCAGCCTTGGAAACCAACAGTACATAGTACTCACTTATAAAGGAAAAAATCTGAAATGTTTAATAGATACAGGATCTACTGTAAATATGATGACATCAAATGTTTTCAATTTACAAGTTCATGACACCGACTGTTTAGAAACAAAGAAAGTTAACGTCCTTTCCAATAACCTATTCAAGGGCAATAATGAATTTCTTCTACACCAATTCTCCTCAGACTATGATCTATTAATTAATAGAAAATTATAGATTATAAAGCCCAAACTGTTACTTTATACAGTAGAAAGTATAAACTAACCAACGATATTCCAATCACAAATCAGAACCACTTCCTAGCCCAACCAAATCCTGAAACTAATCAACATTTTAAAAATCCAATTAGAGAAATTTCCGATAACCGAGAATCTGCAATCACAAGCCCTTACCGATTAGATCATTTAAATGAAGAAGAAAGAATCAATTTAATCAGTTTGTTGAAACAATATCAATACATACAATATAAAGAAGGCGACCAACTTAGTTTCAGTAATCAAGAAAAACACATTATAAATACTACCCACAATTCAGCCTTACATACAAAACCATACAGTTATCCACAAGCATATGAACAGGAAGTTGAACATCAAATTCAAGACATGCTTAATCAAGGTATCATACGGCCTAGTAATTCTCCCTATTGTAGTCCTATATGGATCGTACCGAAAAAGCAAGATGCTTCAGGTAAACAGAAATTCAGAATCGTAATTGACTACAGGATATTAAATGAAGTAACCATAAGCGATAGGCACCCAATACCAAATATGGACGAGATTTTAGGAAAACTAGGTAGATGCAATTATTTCATCACAATCGACCTTGCAAAAGGATTCCACCAACTTGAAATGCATCCAGATTCCATTCAAAAAACAGCTTTCTCTACTAAACATGGCCATTATGAATATCTTCGTATGCCATTTGGATTAAAAAATGCACCCGCAACCTTTCAACGTTGCATGAACAATGTTTTACGACCGTTACTAAATAAACATTGTCTGGTATATCTTGATGATATAATTGTATTCTCAACATCCCTAGAAGAACATTTGCAATCACTCCAATTAGTTTTCGAGAAGCTTTCTAAAGCAAATCTCAAATTACAACTTGATAAATGCGAGTTTTTAAAACAAGAAACTTCATTCCTAGGACATGTCATAACGAAGGATGGAATAAAACCCAATCCTGATAAAATCAAAGCAATTCAGAAATATCCAATTCCCACAAAAACCAAAGAAATAAAAGGTTTTCTTGGATTAACCGGTTACTACAGAAAGTTCATTCCAAATTTTGCAGACATAGCCAAACCAATGACAGCAGTACTTAGAAAAGATTCAAAAATTGACATTAAAAATTCTGAATACATTAGAGCTTTTGAAAAATTAAAACAACTAATTTCTACTGACCCAATTCTAAAAATTCCAGACTTCAAAAGTAAATTCGTTTTAACCACTGACGCAAGTAATGTAGCTCTTGGAGCAGTACTCTCTCAAGACGGACATCCCATTAGTTTTATTAGCAGAACTCTCAATGACCATGAAACTAACTACAGTGCCATAGAAAAAGAGCTTTTAGCCATTGTATGGGCAACAAAAACTTTTAGACATTACCTAATAGGACGACATTTCAAAATCAATAGTGGCCATCAGCCATTATGTTGGCTGTACAAAATGAAAGAACCAAATTCAAAACTAACCCGATGGAGAGTTAAATTATCTGAATATGACTTTGACATAAAATATATAAAAGGAAAAGAAAACCACATAACTGACGCTCTATCACGAGTAAAAATAGAACAGACTTATTTCGGAGAAGAAACACAACATAGCGCTGACGAAGACAATAGTAATTTAATATTCACTACAGAGAAACCAATAAACACATTTAAAAGACAAATTATATTTTCTAAAGGCATTCCAAACATAAAGAAAGAAAACTACTTCAAAAAATTAATAATTCACATTACATACGATAACATGACTAAAGATAAAGCCGAAAAATATTTAATAGACCATTTTTGCACAAAAACCAGTGCAATGCTTATAGAAAATGATGCAGATTTTGAAATAATTCAAAACGCACACAAGGAAATTATTAACACTAGCCATACTAAAATTCTTCGAAGTCTCATTCAATTAAAAAACATTAACTCCTATGCCGAATTCAAACAACTTATTTTGAAAACCCATGAAAAACTCCTACACCCCGGAATTCAAAAAACAAATAAACTTTTTTGTGAAACCTATTATTTCCCTAACAGCCAAATAATAACACAAAACATAATAAACGAATGTCATATTTGCAACTTAGCAAAATCAGAACATAGAAACACAAAAATGCCAATGAAAATTACACCCAAGCCCGAACACTGTCGTGACAAATTCGTAATTGACATTTATTCTTCTGAAGGCAAACATTATCTTAGCTGCATGGACATTTATTCAAAATTCGCTATTCTTAAAAGCTGACCGAGACGGCGCATTTTCCAGCTTAGCACTAAAAAAATGGCTTGAAAGTGAAGGAGTAGAAATACAATTAAATACAACAAAAACAGGAATAGCAGACATCGAAAGACTACATAAAACAATAAATGAAAAAATCAGAATAATTAACACTTTAAATGACGAAGAAAATAAACTCAGCAAAATAGAAACAATTCTTTACATTTACAATCACAAAACAAAACATGACACAACTGGACAAACTCCTGCACACATTTTCTTATATGCCGGACAACCAAATTTAGATACCCAAGAAAAAAAAGAAAAAGTAATAAATAAAATTAACAGTGACCGACAAGAATACGAAGTTGATACTAGATATCGAAAAGGACCATTACAAAAAGGAAAATTAGAAAACCCTTTCAAAGCTAATAAAAACGTTGAACAAACAGACCCAGACCATTATCAAATTACTAACAGAAATAGAGTTACACGCTACTATAGAACACAATTTAAAAAACTAAAGAAAATTAATAAAATTCACCCTCTTTAACATATGTCACTCATACTACTAATTAAAACATCCACTTGGATTAACTAACAAGATAATATCATACTAATTATATCCCATATCCCAATTGACTTTCAGTCCACTAACACTATCAAAATTATCCCATATCCCGATCATAATGGCTATCAACTTGATTATATTAGTACTACTTCTTATTTTGAAAAAGATAATAAAATTTATATTCGAGATAATAAACCAGTAATTAACAAATACATAACAAAAATTTTACTACACACAACACCAATTTGTAACTTTGAACGCATAAATAACAAAGAAATGATAAAATACATTGACCCAAATACCATTGTAACTTGGAACATAACTAATACAACTGTAAAACAAAATTGCCAGAAAAATAATGTTGATCTTAATATTCAGAGCAATAAAATTATAAGTATAAATCAATGCAAAATGCAAATAAATGACATAATTTTAAGCGACAACTATCTACAGCCAGAAGTTGATCTTACACCATTGTATTCCCCCTTAGAAATAATTAAAATTAAACCTATCAAGCATGATGACATTGTAAAAATTGTATCACAAAATAATATCATTACATATGCAGTCATCATAATCATAACTATCATATTCATAAATTTATTCTTATATCTAAAATATGTATCTTGTAATCCCATAATGTTAATCCATAAAAAGTTTAAGAAATTCACGAACCCAAAAACCAAACAACGCCATAGGTTCAACCAGAAGAAGAAGAACAAAGAGACACAATTATCGAGATGACACAAACAACATTGCCTAAACTTTACCCTTCAGTGTCACCTTGACTCGCAGGCTCGCCTCTTAAGGAGAGGGAAGTGACATATTCTATGTCTACGTTATACATAATATATTCTATGTCCACGTTATACATAAGTCTAGACACCAAATTCCTCATTCTAATAATGTAAATTTTCACAGGCTACAATTGTTAACAAGCCACCCCAAATTTCGCGTACCGATAATGTAAACTTTCACAGGCTGCACTTGTAAACAAAGAGCAGCTAAGCCGGGCTTCTCCCTAGAGGTGCAGAAACATCGATGTTCGTGTCCATCGATGTTTTCGATGTTTTCAAAAAAAACATCGAGTGAAACATCGATGTTTAAAAAAAAAAAAGAAAATGCAAAAAGAACAGAAACAGCACAAACAGTAACATGAGATTTATTTGAGATCATTTAAAGTGTCTATTTCTATTCAGGAACAAAAGTTGATCAACAACTTCAGGTTTAAGCCTTGTCCTGCGGTCAGATATGGTTTGTCCAGCTTTGCTGAATACTCGTTCAGACTCACAGGACGAGGCTTGTATACAGAAAAATTTTTTTTGCAACCAATTTCAGTTCGTTGTCAGCAGTCATCTGTAAAAAATATTTCTTATTTAACATGTTAGTCATGATTATTTAAAAATCATACCTCCCAATACTTCAAGGGGTCGCAAGTGTCAGAAATGTTTTCTTTTTCCATATATTGCCTTGTGGCAATAATGGCATCGGCTCTGGTAGACTTTACTTTAGGCTTATTTTGCAAAAATGAAAATTTGCTGCTTGCCTCGTTTGAAGTTGATTCTGGTGTTGGAGGACGTCGTGGAGTTGTTGATTTAAGAGAGAGCAATTCCAGCTCCAACGCTTTAGCTGCTTGGTCTGCGTTTGAACTTCGGAGAAAGCCATCTTTTTTGAAGCGAGGATCAACGAGAGTAGCTATGCGAGGAATTGTGCGCGTTTCAAAGGAATCAAGTCTTTCCACTAAGCGTTTCTGAACAAGGTCATATATATCTTTTCCTTCCTGTGTTCGCAACTGTGCATTTACTTGATTCATTTTATGATGAATCTCGGCAATGACTGGAATAATTAGCGACACAGACACTTTTGTGTTAGTCGACACCGAAAGAGTCGCTTCCTGAAAAGGTGACAGCAAATCCGACAAGTCATTCAAGACGTCGAGTTCTTCATTTGTGATCGGTGAAGGGCCATTTCGCAGTTTTAGCAAAGTCAAAGTAACATACTCATTTATTTGGAGTATTCTTTTTACCATGGCGTATGCACTGTTCCACCTAGTGCTCACTTCCTGAATTAAGAGAAGCGGCTCATTTGTATTTTGCGCTTCTTTTAATTTAGCTGTGGCTATTGTGCTTTGCTTGAAGTATGTTACTATCCGTTTGCACTTTGAGATAATCACATTTACTGCTGAAAGTTTTAAAATGTCCTGAGCAAGCAGATTTATCGTGTGTGCCAAACAGGGTAAATGCTTGAATTCCAAAATATCACACGCTTTTTTCATTGTACTATCATTGTCCGTTGTAACGGTGACAACCTTCGACAAGAGACCCCACTTAGCCAACATTAAACTTATTGAGTCTGCGATGTTTTGGGCGTTATGATTTGTGGGGGTCATCAAGGGTGCTGTCGATAGCAGTGCAGACGTCAATTTAAAGTTTTCTGTTATAAAATGACACGTGATTGTGATGTAGCCTTCGTTAGCTGCAGATGTCCATAGATCAGTTGTCAAACCAACATGCTTAACGGTCTCCAAAGCTGCACGCAACTTAAGGCTTAGCAGATCATATTCCGTTGGAAGCATCACATCGCGAAAATACGTTCTGCTTGGCAACTTGTAGCGCGGGACCGCTTCTTGCATGAGTTCGACAAATCCTTCGTCATGAACGCAACTAAACGGACGCACGTCTTTGGCAATCATATCCATCACTTTTTTATCCAGTCTTTTTTTTATATTTGAGTCACTGCCATAGAACGGCTCCTTGTTCAAAAAAGTTGCCATCATTTTAGGCATTGGTTCCTTATCAGCGGTCATGCGACTCGGATGCAAGCGCTTAAGATGGTCAAGCAAGTTTGAGGTATTGCCAGCTGTCTTAAGATGTTTTCCACAGTAGTTGCAAATGCCATACGCTTTGTCACTGCTCTTTTTGAAGTGGTCCCAAACAACCGATCGCTCTCGCTTACGTTTTTGTGCTGACTCCGTCTCCACTTCCTCTGTCGGTTCCACTCCTATTACACCAATAAATAAGAAAAGCATGTTACTAAACTGTATGTAAATTTCTATTCACTAAACAACATAACAAAACAAGAGCTACTTTATTTTAAGGCTTGCGCCAAATTTTTGCGGCATTAGTAGCCAATTTATGAATGTATGTGTGTACATACACATACATGCACACATATCTAAAGGAAGCGTGGGCTTGTAAAGATATATAACTTACTTTTCAGGTAATTCTCCATCTTGCCTTCGTCATCCATCAACGTCCACCAACACCATCAACTAGAAATCCTAAATATTATCAACAATTTTGTTAGTTTTTAGAAAAAACAATAAGAAATTCATTTACTTACAATTTTTTCTCACCGAGCGCACCGTTGCTTGTCAAAACATCGATGGTGGTCACGAACCATCGATGGTTCCGATGTTTTGAAAACATCGATGTTATCGATGTCAGCAGATTTATAATATTGTAAACATTTAAATGCCCAAAATTAGCTTTCGTTATAACGAAATGCACAATTATCTGTTAGTCTTAAGTTGTTCTTCAATAAATGAACTCGTCGTGAAATATCGCCTTGCCTTTTATTTTATAATAAATTCAACTTAACCGTTAGAGCTGTGCGCGGTTTTTATAAGATTCAAACTCACAGTAAATAAAGAAAAATCTAATTATATATCAATTTAAAACAAGTGGGCAGTTAAAGTTGAGCACGCTCAACAGTAGGATATCCTGAGCCCATGTACTCTTCAATAAAAGATTATTTACGACCAATTGATATATGGAGCCGATTTGAACCAAATCTGGTTAGAATGTACAAAATCAACACTAATGCATGCTATAGTAAACAGATTTTAACCAAATTTGGTCAGGATGCAAAATACTAGCCCAGATGAATATTCCATTAGTTTGGTTCTAATATCCGAACAAACACAAAACATGTTGATACCAAAACTTAGTTTTTAATGTATCGTTCCTATGGCAGCTATATGATAAAGCTAACCGATTTTAATATAATTTAGTCAGGATGTATAATATCAGCTCCGATACATATTCCATTTTTATTGGTTTTGATATCTCAACAAACACAAAACTTTTTCATACTAAAACTTCATTTTTGATGTATGGTTCCTATGGCAGCTTTATGATATAGTGGTTCGATCCATAAATAAAAACAAACTTCATCTGCGTATTGTATCCAGGAACCTACATACCACGTTTGAAGTCTCTAGCATATTTCAAATTGCATATGTGTAAGTATTACCAAGTACACTTCAATATTTGTAATCAGAGCGATTAAAAACAAGTAGGAAAGGCTATAGTTTAGATCCCGACAATAGGTTACCCGTAACTTAATTTAAATATATATAAAAGTATTGTAAGCAAATTTAAGAAAAAAAAAATGTTTTTTTATTATTATTAAAATTTTTTATTATAGGCCCTGAATCCCCATTGGGGCATGTCTTGTTGCTCAATTTGCCTCGTCCTCCTAATTATGAGACTCAAAAAGGAAGGTTTTTTTTACAAATTTGAAAATTAGCAGCTTCGTCTGATTAAAAACTGATTTTGGTTATCAACTGCTTCATGTTCACAATTGTTTCAACATCCTCAGGTTATCAACTGCTTTATATTAGCAACTGCTTCAGGTTTAATTCAAGTAGCAATTGCTTTAGGTCTAAAAAAAAAATGTGCATAGTTTGAAATACACTTAAGCTTTTATAGTTTACAAAACATAGAATGAGATAAATTAGGCAATCACAAAAATTGTGTCTTTTGTTGGTTTACTGACGATATGACATATTCTACATATGCTTAAATGCAAGGAGCATGATTTCAAGAGATGCTAATTTTCCGTCCTCAGTACCGTTTCTGCTAGTTGAACAACATTTTAAACTGAATATCATCTTTGCGTGACTAGAACTAGTTGCTTAGCTTAAACCTAATACATAAGATTTTAGGCCAACACCAAACACCTGTTGGCCTAAAAATATAAATTAATAAAAAAAAACAATTGGCCTTGTGCACTGTGCGCAAAAAGGGTGAGCTTCTTTGTACATAAAAATTACTTTTTGCGCAGTGCCGAATGCCAATTGTTTTTTTTTATTAATTTATATTTTTATTTAAAATTTTTATATTAAACTCAATTTTGTTCGTCACAAAATTGGATATCAGAAATTTTGGGGCTGGAAATTGCTTTCGTCACTAGACTTTTACCTTGTTTAGAGGTTTTTTTGTGGGATATCAGAAATTTTTGCAATTGCTTTTGCTTTTGACATTGTAAATTTATCATTGTTGAATATTTTTTCATATTTAAAAAACAATTTTTTTTAATTATAAAGAAAAGTAGGGGGCTCCGCCCCCTGCTCGCATCGCTCAAGTTGCTACTCTACTGTCGGAAGACCCGTACCTACTGTGAGAAAAAAAAGTTTCTCAGACTAAGACTTAGACTTCGCCCGATCGGTCCTATGACAGTTATATGATATAGTGGTTCGATTAGAACCAACTTTCTTCAGGATCTATAAGTCTAACTTAAATGCATATTCTATTAGTTTTGTTACGATATCTCTTGTAAAAAAAAGTTTTTTATGCTAAGACTTGATTTTCGCCCGATCGGTCCTATGACAGCTATATGATATAGTGGTCCGATTTGAACCAACTTTGGCCAGGATATGTAAAACGAAGTTAAATGCATATTTTATCAGTTTGGTTGAGATATCTCATAAAACAAAAAAGTTTTTCGTACTAAGACTCCATTTTCCCCCGATCGGTCCAATGACAGCTATATGTTATAGTGGTCCGATTTGAACCAACTTTGCACAGAATATATAAAACCAAGTTTAATGCGTATTGTGTCAGTTTGTTTGAGATATCTCATACAACCAAAAAGTCTTTCGTACTAAAACCTGATTTTCGACCGATAGAAAAATGTATACATTCAGTTAACAAGCAATATCTTCCAAGCCCCTTGGTCAAAGTTTATGTTTCATATACTAAAAAACGCAAAATTCTACGTACTACAACATACTAAAATTTAATAAAAATCGTTAGAGCCGTTTTGTCAGAAATCGCCAAAATGTAAGCCCAACAAATTTATTTCACCTGTAAAATGTTACCTGAGTACTTTAGAAAAAAAGGTACGCCAAAAAGCTCTCAAGCACACCTTTCCAATGATACCCAGAACATATCTATAGCTTCTATGGTATGGAAACTGGTGAGGTTTCAAATTTAGCGGGATTTAGCGATTTCCCGCTAAACTAGCGGGAAATCGAAATAGTCGTAAAACAAACATTTCTAGATTTTCAAAAATGAACAAATCCCCATCATAACATCTACGCTTTTTTAGCGCTTTGATACAAACAGACAAACAGACAAACAAAGAAACTATCTTTTCACTTCATTTTTAGTATTCTACTAAAATTTATTTATCTTTTGAACCAGTTATCGGATTTGGGTCATCAAGGTATCAAACGACGCGTATTTTTGATAAGAATTTTTAAAAAATAAAAAATTTTACGTAAAAGCCCCAACGGCTCCATAGGCTGCGATCATAAAAATTTTTCCCCTCCCACTTACACCCCCGTATCTCATGACCCAGGTATGCCATTTTGTAGGTTAGGACTAAACCTTTCGATCGGTATATAACTCGATCTGATCGGACAGTCGTAGCAAATTTTCCAACTTGGTCAGAAACGGAGGTCAGAAAAATAAGATTAATAAAAGAATAGCACACATTAAGTGGCTATTATACACAAAAAAGCCTCCGCCCGCATGGGCAACAGCGCAAAAACTTACCGAACAACTTGATTTTCTGAAAGAAAACCTCCAGCAACGAAAGCCAAATACTGCCACTCACTCAGCAAACATTAAAGTTATCAATAACAAAATAACTAATAAACCACCATCTCCAAAGCCGTTGCCGAAGAAGCCCAACCTCTGCCCAAACGACTGCGAGGGACCACTAGATGACCCAGCATGCAAATCCACATGCAGGAAACCAAAAACCAGTGCGAAGACCGGCACCGGCCCCGCCTGAGCCAATAGGCCCCGGACATTAGCAGCAGTAAAGTCAACAGCGAGAGGGGCCATCCGCCGTTTTCGCCTACGAAGGAGCGTCAGCGTAGCCAAACCGACAACGACCAGCTGACGCGGAGGACATCCGGAACATCTATAACGCCTGAAGTGAACTGGAACAACTTTACTTCTAAATTAAAATTAAAATTATTTAATAAGATTTGTAAAATTGCGCGGAACCATTTCCGTCCAATTAGAAGTGTAGCCTATGAAGCTATACGAAAAAATAGGCAGGAAATTGTAAACGTAGATGCAAAGTAATGCAATAGACAAATTTTCCGATGACATAAAAAATAATTTCAAACACAATTTTAAAATATATATGCCCAAAATGGCAATAGTAGACGTTAAGTCAGTGGATTCCACTGCTAATATTATCAATAGAGTCAAATAGCAATGATTTAGAACTTAATAATAATTGTTGTTATAATGTGCGCAAACTGTTTTTATAAATTGTATAAATTGCACAACAAATGTATAAAGAAAAGATATATGAGCAAGGCAAATGATCTGGACAAAATTAAAAAAAAAATATTTAAAAGAAAAAAGAGCACAAACAACATAAAAAAATAAGCATTTAATTAATCTTATAACTCTAAGAAAATAAAATGAAATAAATAAAATTAATAAAAAAAAAAAATTTTTTTGATAAAGTATGGCTAAACTAAAGACAATTAGAAAAAGATATGATAAAGTTCAGTTTAGCCTCAGTTTAAAGAAAGAGTTTATATCCATAATAAAATGGAATGGAATGAACTATATAAAGAATTAAATAATATTAAAGCTGACTTTGATAAATCATACAAGTCACTTACACAGAATAGGCAAATTCAAAAGAATACCGTTAAAAAACATGTAGAAATACTAGTAGAATGCTTTAATGAAGCACGTTTACTAATACATGGCCAGAGAGAGAAATTAAATCAAGAACATTGGTCACAGGTATCAAAATTTTTAATCAGATTACGATCAAACTTAGTATCAATAAAGCTAAAGTTCAATTTAGATATAACAGTACCGACCATACTGAACACTTCTCTAACAGTTGAAACTAGTGATGAACCAGAATCAATCGAAGAAACTGACCAAATAGAATCAGAAGAATTTGCGAAGGCAAACATTAAAGTAGAAAAACAAGATTTAAATAATCTTACAATTCCAGCTGTTTTGATGTCAGATCTGGATAATTCTACAGATTCTGATACTTGTTCAAGCATAATTAAGAACAAATCAAGCGATATCACAATGGCACAAACCAATATACAGCAACCAAGCTTGTACCAGTTTTTGATGGTAAAGCTGAAAACTTAACAAGTTTTGTTGATGCATTACTCGACTGTCGGAGACCCCGTACTTACTATCCAAAATCAGTAACTTCTAAAAACTAAATAATATTTAAGATTACCATAAACTCTTATATACTAAGTTTTTCGCCGCTCAATTTTACACAGTAAATTTATAATAAACATGAATTTAACATAGAATTTTAACTTAACGTTTATATAAATACCAATATAAAATTATTTAAATGAAATGATTAAACATGTATTCAAAATTAAATGTCAGTATAACATTCATAAAGAACAATTTCATTAAATTGTGAAAATTAAAAAAAAATAGCTTAAAATCAGCTGGAAAAAAAGTTGTTCCCGCCGGGAATCGAACCCGCGACAAAATTGCAAAAATTTTCAAAAGACAAAGGCTCAACGTGTTGAGCCACTCTCGCACTTATGTCTTTATCCTCCTAAATGGCCATATTGCTTGTTTTAGTGCTCAATTAAAAAGTAAAAGAAATAATTTATATTTTAACATTTAATGTTAATATTACATTTTAAATAAGCACTGAGTTTGTTTTAATATAAAATGAAATTGAATTCGAACATAAATAAATTAAAAATCTGTCACCCACGGCAGGACTCGAACCCACGAACACTGTCCGACTCCGCGACTCAGTACACTACGCCACCGAAGCTCACGTCTGAATGGACGCCAATTTGTTATATAATATGTTAATATCAATTTTTTGTTTTATCAAGATATTCAAGTTTTCATTACTGCCAAAGCGCCATCAACGAATTTAACAGCAAAATTTATTATTTGAATATCTTGGCTATTTACTGTGCGATCAGAATGAAATTTTCAGCAAAAATTTAGGACAATTATATCTTCATCTGTGCAAAATCTGGAGTTCAAATGGCTTTCAAAATGCTCTTTTGATTTGGATATGAAATTTTCAATGTCGATTTGCAGGCGGTTAAGAGGGCGTGGCTGATTTTTGAAACAAACTTGATCCGCCTGCAGTATAGAGGAACCTACATACCAAGTTTGTTGTCTCTAGCTCTTATAGTCTCCGAGATCTAGGTGTTCATACAGACAGACAGACAGACGGACAGACAGACAGACAGACAGACAGACAGACGGACAGACAGACAGACGGACATTGCTATATCGACTCAACTATTGATGCTGATCAAGAATATATATACTTTAAAGGGTCTGCCACGCCTCCTTCTACCTGTTACGCACATATTCGGTATAACAAACCCAATAGACCCCTGTACTTTTTTTAAGTACGGGGTCTAAAAACAAAGCTAAAAGGTGTCGCCAGAAATCTAGTCGAAAATGAAACAACAATAACTTAAGTAATTTCCAGACTAAAAAGCAATGTCAAAGGCGAAACTGTAGAAGTATTGTCAGCAAAACTGATGTACCTACAGCAACGCAATAAAACTGCTAACCAGTATATACTAGAGGTCGAGCAGTTGACAAAAACTTTAGAAGGACGGCTTACCCCTAGAGTTAGCTAGAAGTTATTCCACCCAAAATGCTGTAAGAGCAATCACTAAAAATTGCACAATCGATAAGGTAAAACTTATCATGCAAGCCGGCACATTCAATACTATGAATGATGCCGTATCTAAATTTGTAATTAGTTGCACAGAAGCAACCGAGCAGCCAAACACTGTCCTATATTACAAAAATTACTCACAGCGCGGAGGAAACCGCGGACGTGGAAGTCACAGAGGTAACTTTCGCAGTCGCAATAATAATTACAACAATAATAGCCAATACAATAATGGACGAGGCCAATATAGAGGAAACTCAAGAGGCCATGGCAACTCGAGTCGAGGCCATAATAATAATAACCAAAGTAATGTGAGAGTAACCCAAAATACATCGGAAAACTCACAAAACCCTTTAGATACTCGACAGTAGAAAATGCAAGGGTTCGTACGATTAATCTCAGTCAGAATATATTTGTATCATTCAACCATGTGGCTACAGGAAAAGAACTTGTCTTTTTAGTAGACACAGGTGCAGACATTTCAATAGTTAAAGAAAATTCTGATGTCTTTCATGACTTACAAGAAAATTACATAATAGACATTAAAGGAATAAGTCAAGAGGTAACCAAATCCAAGGGGGTTAACTTCTATTGAGATACAGACCACTAAGTACATAATCCCACACGATTTTCATATCGTGGATTTACAATTCGCTATTCCTTGTGATGGCATATTAGGAATCGATTTTATAAAAAAATACAACTGTCAATTAATCTTCAATCCATCTGAAGAAGATTGGCTTATAATTAGACCTAATAACTTAAAATTTCCAATTCATGTTCCAATGACATACAGTTCTGGCAACAACTCAATATCCCAAGTTGTTAGAAAAATCCAACTAAATTCAGAAGAAGACAGTGTATTGATTCCAAATCAAGAAATCCAGCTTGGTATTTACATAGCAAGTACCATAGCAACATCTAAAAACGCTTTTATAAGACTACTCAATACAACAAATAAAGATCAAGTAGTCAGTACAAATAATTTAGCGCATGAATCACTTTCGAACTACGAAGTAGTCAAAACCAATCTAGAAAATAGAGAAGAATCTGTATTATCTCAACTTTCAAAAAACTTTCCTCCACAATTCAAATCACAGCTTTCAAGCTTATGCACCCAATATAGTGATATATTCGGATTAGACACTGAGCCAATAAGCACAAATAATTTTTATAAGCAACTCAAAACCATAACGGACTCCAACTTCCCATTGCATACGCATCAAGAGCTTTCACTAAAGGAGAAAGTAATAAGTGTACAACTGAGCAGGAATTAGCTGCTATTCACTGGGCAATATTACATTTTCGACCATATATTTATGGAAAACATTTTACAATCAAAACAGATCACAGACCATTAATATATTTATTTTCAATGATCAATCCGAGTTCTAAACTGACACGTATGAGGCTAGAATTAGAAGAGTATGATTTCACAGTCGAATACCTAAAGGGAAAAGACAATTATGTAGCTGATGCGTTATCAAGAATAACCATTAAAGAGTTACAATACATAAACGGAAATATAATGAAAGTCACTACAAGATATCAAAATAGACAGAAAATCCGCGCGGATAACAAAGAAATAGAATTGCCTACACAATCTATAGAAAAAGCTTCTAAGCCCAACGTATATGTAGTCATAAACAATGATGAGGTACGTAAAGTAGTGACCTTGCATGTAAAAGATACGCTATGTTTATTTAAGCATGGTAGAAAAATTACTGCAAGATATGATGTTAGCGATTTATATACCAATGGAATCCTAGACTTAGGTCAATTTTTCCAAAGGCTTGAAATGCAAGCCGGTATAAACAAAATCAGCTAACTCAAAATGGCACCTTGGGAAAATATCTTTGAACATGTTTCAATTGATCATTTTAAAGAAATGGGCAATAAAATATTGAATACATTAAGAGTAGCGCTACTCAACCCGTACTTATAGAAAAACAAAAAGAAAAAGAAGCTATACTGTCTAAATTTCATGACGATCCAATACAAGGAGGTCATAGCGGCATTGCAAAAACCTTAGCCAAGGTTAAAAGACATTATTTTTGGAAAGGTATGACACGAGATATTACTGATTACATACGAAAATTTCAAAAATGCCAAAAAGCTAAAATACCAAGCATAGTAAGACCGCATTAATAATAACTGATACGCCAATAAATGCTTTCGACAGAGTGATAGTGGACACTATTGGTCCACTACCAAAATCAGAAAATGACAATGAATATGCAGAAATAACATTATAATAACAGATAATATAAACAAAAAACAAACAGTACATAAGAATAGGTTAAAAAATTTGATTTCATAATTGTATTTAGTGTGGCCATGCTATATAACGAAAAAAAATCTTCTTTATATACGAATATTATTTGTAATTTCATTTTCTTGGAATATAAAAAAAATAAAAAAAAATTTTTATTTTGAGAAAATTTTCCGTTGTTAATTAAAAATTAATCTTTTAAGTAAAATATACTTTTAAAATAACTTCATAATATTACGTTATTTTTCAAAAGGAGGGAGATGTAGTATGCATATATATTGAGTATCCACTGTACCAAGAGTACTTAAAGCGTACACACTGTAACACTTTGTTGCAGTGTTTACATAAACAAAACCCAGGTCATTAAACCAAGTGGTCGAATATTCGCTCACAGAAAGTGCAAGTGTCAGCATTCTGTTAGACGCGCCGACCACATGACCAAACTCAAGTGCATGCATATACCCTCGCGCTCCAGCTTAAGACAGCAGCGCAGCAACGAGACCTAGGCTTACTTAGACCTTAAGGAACTATGTAAGAACGGATTCAACTGAACGTTGGAAGCGGCTCCTTCGCTGCTTCCTAATCAATAAATAATCATCAATCAAACAAAAGCAGAAGTTCTTTTGATTTACTACACTGCCTATTGTAATAGTTGATTGGTCTTTCTGTAATCAAGATATAATTTTGATTTCTTCACTGCACTGTGTATAGTTGCTGCTGTACTGTTGGGAGATTCTCCTAATAATTTTTTTCAAGTTTAATTCTTCAATTCTTTAATTCAAAGCATCGGCAACATAATTTTCTTTGCCAGGAACATATTTTATGTGATAGTCAAATTCATTTAATTTGATCTTCCATCTTTGAAGTTTCATGTTTGGCTCTTTAACATTGTTTAACCAAACTATGGGTTTGTGATCACTGAGGATTTCGAATTTCCTGCCAAAAAGATAGGACCTAAAGTATTTAGTGGCCCAAACAATAGCTAAAAGTTCTTTTTCTATTGCGGAATAATTTATTTCTTGTTCATTTAGTGTTCGACTTGCATAGCATATTGGCTTATGGTTTTGAGATTACACGGCACCTAAAGCAATATTGCTTGCATCTGTAGTTAACGAAATGGGTTTTTCAAAGTTTGGATAAATTAGTATTGGATCAGAAGTAATAAGTATTTTTAATTTTTCAAATGCTGAGATATATTCTTTGTCAATTGTTGCATTTTTCTTAAGTTTTAATTATTGGGTTTTACGATTTGGGCAAAGTTTGGTATAAATTTCCTATAATAACCACAGAGTCCTAGAAATGAATTGATTTCTTTCGTTGTTCTGGGTATTGGGAATTTTGTAATTGCAGTGACTTTAATTGGGTTTGGTTTTATACCCTCAGTTGTGACAATGTGACCGAGGAACTCAGTTTCTTTTTTCAAAAATTCACATATGTCCAACTGCAATTTTAAATTGGCTTCCCTGAGTTTATTAAAAACTCTTTTCAATTATAATATGTGTTCTTTATGAAGTGGAATACACTATTATGTAGACTAAATAATCCTTATAGATTAAAACTTCTAAAAGGTTGTTCATGCAACGTTGAAAAGTTGCAGGAGCGTTTTTGAGTCCAAATGGCATGCGAGTGTACTCGTAATGGCCATTTTTTGTCGAAAAAGCAGTTTTTGGGATTGAATCAGTATCCATTTGGATCTGATGAAAACCTTTCGCCAGGTCAATGGTAATGGTAATTTCTAATTTTCCAAGTTTTTCTAATATATCATCCATGACTGGTATTGGGTATTTATCGTCAACTGTGATTTCATTAAGGTTTCGATAGTCAATTACTATCCTAAACTTTTGTTTTCCTGATGCGTCTCTTTTCTTTGGTAGAATCCAAATTGGTGAGCAATAAGGAGAATTCGATTTTCTTATGATTCCCTGTTTTATCATTTCTTTCATTTGGATTTCGACCTCTTCGTCATAAGCTTGAGGATACTTATAAGGTCGCTTGTAAATGGCATCTTCGTGTTTAGTTTGAATGACATGCTTAATAGTACTGGTGAAAGTCAAATTTTCACTTTCTTTGTACTGTATGTCTCTAAACTCATGAAGGATTTAAGTTAATTTTGATTTTTCTTCCTCATTGAGGTGTTCTAATCTGTACTGATTACTTTCTAATGACTCATTTTCGATTGCGAAATTAAACGATTCGTCAGATGTGAATGCCGGATCAAGGCAATCAAATTCGGTGGATCAACACGATTGAAAGCGGTCTTGTTTTTTAAGATATCTTCATGATTGTATCTCATGATAAATGGATAATCGCTTTAAATAACAGTTTCCTCTTTATAATTTATGTTTACTTCGCAAGCTTCTAGATATTCCCTGCCTAACAATACATCGTAATTTTTTGAAAATTCGTGTATGTAAAATCTTTGGTGTTTACTTGGGGTAAAGGAAATATATTGGTTTAAACAAATATTTCCTTTTATCGTTTGGACTTCCAAATGACAGGTTTTAATTGGGAAATTCAAAAAGTTTTTTTTCATTAGGTTTATAGAGGAACCTGTGTCGATTACGCATTTGAGGTGAATGTTTTTCATAATTAATCGGATGAAGGGGTTTCGTTTTGTTCTTGGTCCGAGGCTTCGTGATGAAAATTTTCGGCAGTATGCATTTTGCATTGACCACTAGAACTTTCGCGTTGTCTTTTGACAGGCGGATTTGAAGTGTTGACTGAATTTCTGTTTTGTTGGTAGTTCATTGGGTTTTGAAATCTACCCTGATTTAGATTTTGTTGAAATTCTTTGTGCAACTGTGGGTTGCTTTGGTTTGGGGTTTAAAAGTTTTGATTGGCATTATTTGTGTTTGGTGGGCTTGCCACAGGATAGAAATTTTGATAGTTTCCTCTATACCTGCGAGCATCACTACTGTTTGACGTAGTTGAAGTGTTGGTTTTTGAACGGTCAGAAAAGTTGTTTTCTCTCTGAGTTACTTGCTTTAGTTTAGTTATTGTCGTAATATCGTACCTAGCCAGAGTCATAAAAATTCGGTCGGGTAGCTTTCTTGTTATAAAGTCCTTGATTGTGTTGTTCATTGCATTTGTGTATAAAAGTGTATTTGTGTGTATGCCTTCCAACATTAATTTGTTTGAAATTACAAAAGATTTAAATTCAAGGTCTTCTATAAACTTACGGATATTTCCGTTATAATTTGTATCCCATAAAAAAAACCTCTAAACGAGGTAATAGTCTAGTGACAAAAGCAATTTCCAGCCCCAAAATTTCTGATATCCAATTTTGTGACGAACAAAATTGAGTTTAATATAAAAATTTTAAATAAAAATATAAATTAAAAAAAAAAATTGGCCTTGTACACTGTGCGCAAAAAGGGTGAGCTTCTTTGTACATAAAAATTACTTTTTGCGCAGTGCCGAATGCCAATTGTATTTTTTTTATTAATTTATATTTTTATTTAAAATTTTTATATTAAACTCAATTTTGTTCGTCACAAAATTGGATATCAGAAATTTTGGGGCTGGAAATTGCTTTTGTCACTAGACTATTACCTCGTTTAGAGGTTTTTTTTTATGGGATATCAGAAATTTTTGCAATTGCTTTTGCTTTTGACATTGTAAATTTATCATTGTTGAATATTTTTTCATATTTAAAAAAAAATTTTTTTAATTATAAAGAAAAGTAGGGGGCTCCGCCCCCTGCTCGCATCGCTTAAGTTGCTACTCTACTGTCGGAAGCCCCGTACCTACCCTTCAGTAATGGGCACTAGTTCGAAACTGGTGAAATAAGTACTTACTAGGGAACCACCTCTACTTACTTTGCTAACCCTAAGCAATGCGTTTCATCATTTCGTTTTTTGTATGAAATGTCCGCAAAAAGGGTCAATCGCCACCACATCGTTTACCGCGAACTAGTGAAATGAGTACCCATGAAAGGGGTACTTACATGGCTACCCATGCTAGGGGTGGTGATATGAGTACCCATGGAAAGGGTACTTACATGGGTACCCATGAAAAGGGTACTTACATGGTTACCCATAAAAAGGGTACTTACATGGGTACCCAAGGGTATAAAATAGGTCCCCAAAAGTAAAAATTTAAATAATTTATAATTCAATTTTTTTATTATCTAAAATTCCATTTTATTTTCTTCAATAACCAATAGCTAAAATAAATAAAACTATTAATTATTTTAAAATATATATATTCTTATTATTATTTATACGTTTTTGTTGTTGTTGTTGATTTCATGTTCAATTTTGTTTTTGTTGCAGCTGGAATATATAAATGTATGCATATTTGATTAAGGTCTTAATAATTATACTTATACCTCTTAAAGATTGAATTTCTTCTACAAGAACTTTCGTCTCAGCTGAAAAAAAAAAAAATATTTTTTTTAGTTTTGATTCATTTATATAATTTATCGTAGCACACTTACCACGTGAGGAACGAACTTGTTCCACCAACTGAGCAACAATTTGCTCAAGGCGCTCGATTGTTCCTGAGCAGTTGCAGGTAGACTTTTGGTCTAAAATATAAACGATTTAAAGAATAATTAAAATTACATCAATGTATCTATATTTTGGCACTTACGGGTTTTAGACAACTCCAGTTGCTTAATTTTTCTTTCCGGACTGCCAGCCATATTATTTAATTAAATTTATTCTGACTTCTGCTGCACTCCAACAACTTGACAACTTCAATGCTCTCACAAAATTGGTCAACCGGCAAACGCAACAGCGTTCGATCATTGCAAAAGAGCAGAAAGCAAAACGAAAACAAACGGTACTAGCATCACAATTGTTTTTGTAAATTCATAAACAAACAGCGACAGAAAGCATAATCGAAGTTATGTTTTTTTCGGTCATCTATGTCCTACTCGCAAATTAACAAAAACAAATGTGATGCTAATCCGTTACTTTTCGCTTTCGAGCGCACATATTTTTTACTTGGTGGTTCGCCGTTCGCTTACCATAGGGTCAGTAAGTAAGTACCCATGTAGGAAGTAGTGGGGTAGGTAGTTCAAGCATGGCCAATCGCCACCTCCATTACTGCAGGGTACTGTGAGAAAAAAAGTTTCTCATACTAAGACTTAGACTTCGCCCGATCGGTCCTATGACAGTTATATGATATAGTGGTTCGATTAGAACCAACTTTCTTCAGGATCTATAAGTCTAACTTAAATGCATATTCTATTAGTTTTGCTACGATATCTCGTGTAAAAAAAAGTTTTATATGCTAAGACTTGATTTTCGCCCGATCGGTCCTATGACAGCTATATGATATAGTGGTCCGATTTGAACCAACTTTGGCCAGGATATATAAAACGAAGTTAAATGCATATTTTATCAGTTTGGTTGAGATATCTCATAAAACAAAAAGGTTTTTCGTACTAAGACTCCATTTTCCCCTGATCGGTCCTATGACAGCTATATGTTCTAGTGGTCCGATTTGAACCAACTTTGCACAGAATATATAAAACCAAGTTAAATGAGTATTGTGTCAGTTTGTTTGAGATATCTCATACAACCAAAAAGTTTTTCGTACTAAAACCTGATTTTCGACCGATAGAAAAATGTATACATTCAGTTAACAAGCAATATCTTCCAAGCCCCTTGGTCAAAGTTTATGTTTCATATACTAAAAAACGCAAAAAACGTACTACAACATACTAAAATTTAAAAAAAATCGTTAGAGCCGTTTTGTCAGAAATCGCCAAAATGTAAGCTAAAAAACTTTATTTCACCTGTAAAATGTTACCTGAGTACTTTAGAAAAAAAGTTTAAAGGTACGCCAAAAAGCTCTCAAGCACACCTTTCCAATGATACCCAGAACATATCTATTGCTTCTATGGTATGGAAACTGGTGAGGTTCAAATTTAGCGGGATTTAGCGATTTCCCGCTAAACTAGCGGGAAATCGAAATAGTCGTAACACAAACATTTCTAGATTTTCAAAAATGAACAAATCCCCATCATAACATCTACGCTTTTTTAGCGCTTTGATACAAACAGACAAACAGACAAATAAAGAAACTAACTTTTCACTTCATTTTTAGTATTCTACTAAAATTTTCAAATTTATTTATCTTTTGAACCAGTTATCGGATTTGGGTCATCAAGGTATCAAACGACGCGTATTTTTGATAAGAATTTTTAAATAAAATAAATTTTACGTAAAAGCCCCAACGGCTCCATAAGCTGCGATCATATAAATTTTTCCCCTCCCACTTACACCCCCGTATCTCATGACCCAGGTGAATTAGCAAAAGTTTTAGTATGCCATTTTGTAAGTTAGGACTAAACCTTTCGATCGGTATTTAGCTCGATCTGATCGGACAGTCGTAGCAAATTTTCCAACTTAGCTGTATATATTGTTAGTCGCCTTTTGCACCCTTCGTGCTGCTTTCGTCACTAACGCGAACTGCCGTCCGCAGTGATTATATAATCGACGAAGCACTTCCTCGAAGGGCGTCTGTGTTTTGAATTCGTCAATCAGCGCGTTCCTCAGTAGTGTCCAGTTTGTGGCTCCTGACAACTGTGCGACCCGCTGTGCTGCTCCAGAAGTTTGTAGCTCAATAGCTCCGAATAGAACGTTGTGTTGTCTCAGATCTTGAGTGGGGTACAGTTGCAATTTGTAGTCTACTCTTCTCACGAACGCCGTGAGTTCTTCAGGTTCTCCATCAAAAATCGGCACTTGTTTTATTTATCTAAGAGCTTGCTTTAGGAGAAGCTCTGACAAAACCATTGGTGGAGTTGATGGGGATGCGCTTGGGCTTGGTGGAGTTGCCAAGATTGATGTTGGTTGATTGGTGTCTTTATTTATTTTTCTTTTAGTATTTTTTGTTTTCTTTGTATTGTTGTGGCCTGGGATTACAATTATCCTTTAGCGGTCACAAAGCACAATTAACAAAGTTTGTCACGTTTATTTATGCACAAGCACTTGATTTTGTTTTGCCTAGGACTTCAGTTGTCCTTTAGTGGTTAACACTTTTCTTGTAACTTGCACACGCACATATGTTCTTTAGCGGATATGTATTTTGGTTTATTACAGTTCAACTTTTATTCTTGACTTTGGATTTTCCGATCCTTAGTAGTCTTTTAATATCGTTGATTAAAAACACTTAACATATCCTACCGGCTGCGCCAATAAAGAGCTCCGACTTTAGTTTATTTAAAGAAAAATATAACTTTATTAAAATAAAAACTTAAATCGAGTTGAACATCGGAGTTTGACTAATTGTAAAATAGTTTGACGTCGCTTAACAAACCTCGGCTGTGAGCTTTTAAAGATGAGCTTTGCGCTCTAATATAAACAGAGAGAGATCTTAGAGATCGCTCTTATCGAGATGACCAATATTTGGGTGCTAAGGCCTGGATTTGTGCCGCGTCGGCAGATTTGACCCTTGCACATTGGGCCCAATGGCCGTTTTTTTGGCATAAAGTCTAAAAATGATGTTAACGAGCTGAAACTTTGTATATATCACTAATACAAATAGCTTAGAACGTAGAAACAAAAGTTGAAAATTTTGGCCACGCCTACCCATACCGCCCATACAAGAACACATTGCGTATAAGTATGGTAATTATAAAAATAGATAAATTTTAATTTCTCTTTATATGGTATGTAAGAAGTTAGTTAGATATTAAATTAAAGCTAGTTTTCTTAACATTTAAAAAAATATAAAGATAAAATATTAAAAAAAAACAACTTATAAAAATTCGGATTCTTCTATCTTAAGCTTATCTACAAGTTCAAAATACCGCCAAAGCCGCAAAAAGCCGCAAACAAGATTATTACTAACTTTTTATACACACTCTCTACTTTGTTTTCACATACATTACATATCGCAAAAAACACGCAGAAGGTTAGTTTTTACTCCACAGAAGACGAACACATATGTTTAGTTTTCTATCTTTTTGGACAATACATAACAGTACACATATATAAAATATTATAAATTTGAACACCAAATTGTTTTGTTTTATCCATTCTACATACCTTGGCCTCCAAAATCTATTTTTTACAGTATCTTATTTGCCAAGCGCTCAAAGTGAATAAAAATTTCCCGCCAATTTTGTCGCAGGGATCAGCTGACTAATCACCTGACTTTGAAGCTTGATCAGAATGACAGGGTTGCATGTTTGGTAAAAGCGATCATCGATTTTTTCTATTTAGGGACTCTAGTTTAAATATACTTAATTATAATTATTATTTGCTTCCACAAAATTTTCGACTTTATGCCACTTATTTGGCAATTCAGCCCAGTGTGCCTTGGTGGGAATAGCAATTCTAGCGGATGTTTATATTAACTGTTTCGATCGTGGGAGCGCTCTAATTGTTATTTTCACCAGTTTGTTATTCTTATTGATATCTTATTACTTGGTAGGGGGAATATGTGCGAGAATATTTAGGTGGCTATGTGCATTAGATATGTTACTATATATATTTTTATTATTTTTAAATTATTATCTGTTATTTTGTTTTATTATTATTATTATTATTATTTTATTTTTATTGCTATATGTACATATATATAATTAACTGTTCAGCAATTAATCATCAATAAAAAATATTGATTTATTTTAGTTTTATATTCATGTTCTTTATTGGTTCAAGATATCTTAAAAACTAACTACAAGATTTGTGATCTGGGCACAGCAAACCTTCAAAGCTCTGCTGCTCTTTGTTTTCAATTGTTTACTTATATCGATTCTGTTAGTTTACATTTGAGTTCTAGAAGTTTACATTTGAGTTCTACAAGTTTACATTTGAGGTTCTTTGATAGGCTTTGAAAAGTAGTGTGTCTTTGATAAGCTTTGAAAAGTAATGTGTCTTAGATAAGCTTTTGGAAAGTGAAGCTTTGCAAAAGATCGTTTGATTTAATTACGGATTTATTATGTTACTATGGCAGATATGTCACTCCCCCACCCCTTAGATTTAAGCTTGTCCTCAAGCGTTTATGTTTGGATATAATTGTGGTGTTGGGGTTTCAATGGTGATCACTTCTGCAACTGTTTCTAAATTAGTTTCTTTTTCTATTTCTTTGTTAATTGTTTGGCTTATCTTGGTTGTCTTTGGTTTTAAGTATTTAATTATGATGTTATTTGGTGTTGCTTTGCATTTCTTGTAGACATAAAATATGCAACTTATGGCTAATGTGAATAAAATGATCATTAATAGATTTTTATAAATCGTGTAGTTCTTATTACTAAGCAAAATCATTTCCTTAATTTCTATGTGTGACATTGGTTCAATTTTAGTTACATTATGTTCAGTAAATATTGTTGAAAGCTATTTGATATTGAAACTTCTTTAAGTTCTGCAGTACAATTAAATACTTTAATAATTTTATTATTTTCAATGTAAATTTCTTGGTTATTACAGTCTTGATCAAGTTTTTCTCGGGTCAGATTCCATGTTATTAATATGTTTGGTTTGATATATTGAATGTAATGTTGCTTACGATATTTTTGGAAAGTGCAAGTTGGTTTTTCATGTTTTATAATATTGACAATACAATGGTCTTTAATAATATTTTTTGTAAGAGTGTTTATAACATAATTATTGTGAAAATAATATTTGCCTGCAGTATTTTCACTGATAATTTGTCCATTATTGTCAGGGTATGGTGTGATTAAGAAAGTTGATTTTTCAATTGTGTTAGTGGGAATGTGAGACATTAAGAATATATCATTAGTGGCTGTGTTATACCAGGCAGAGGTTTTTGTGCCCATGAGATTTTTGTAATGAATGTTGCCAAGCTGGTCATGTTTGAGTAACTTAGGGTTGAAAATTCTCAGTCGTGTGAGTTGTGAACCCATTTCGATGTCTTCGATATATTCAGTGAAATGCTCAATGTTAAATATTAAAAGGTTAATTTTTTGTTCTGTCCGTATAGCTTTGCTTTGGTTATTGATAATTTTTATGCCGTCATTAAGACTGTCTATGATGTGGTTTAGATTGCTGACTTGTATGGTACTTTGCGCTAGCGTATTAATTTGCTGTTCGATATGTTGTCTGTCGTCTTCGTCCAAAGTGCCAAAAAGAAATTTGTATGTTGAACCTACAAAATTGAATAATCCTCGTTTGTTTCGTTTTGTCAAGCGAATGCCGTTCATTTCTCTGTTTAGTTTTTGAATTAAATAATTAATTTGTGGGACATTATTGAACTTTGAACTTTCTTTTAACAGATTATTAAATGTTTCCTCAATTTGTGTTTTATTAATTGTGAGACAATGGTTTATAAATGTTATGGGGATCTGTATTGTTCCTGATTCGAACAAGATAAATACTTGGTTATTTTCGATTGGATTAACTTCTATAGTTCCTGCTGTTGTCAATGTAGTCATAGTTGTCATCAAGATTATTGTGAGTCCGATGAGTGGGAAGTGTCTGTTGACTGTAAATATTTACTGTCATTAGATTTTTTTTCTTTTTGAATTTACTTTTGTAGTGGACAATATTCTGTCCTTTGTTGTTTTCGTTATAGTGTTTGTCATCTAGTTGTTCTATTCTGCCAGTTTTTCTAAACGGATTCTTGGATTTTGAACGTGTTAAAGGTGCTTGTCTAAATTCTGTGTCAATCTCATAATCTTGCCTTTTTTCGTTCAATTTGTTTATTTTGTTTTCCTTTATCAGTTGGGTATTGTAAAAGGGTGTGCCTGCGTAAAGTAATATGTAAGCTGGTGTCTGTCCAGTTGTGTTGTGTTTCGTTTTATGGTTGTAAGTGTATAGGATCGTTTCCATTCTAGTCTCTTTGTTTTCCCGATTATTATCTGTATTAATAATTCGAATTTTTTCATTAATAGTTTTATGGAGACGTTCTACGTCCGCTATTCCTGTTTTACTTGTAGTGATATCAAGTTTTATTTCTTCTGTGTTCAGCCATAATTTTAAGGAATTGCTCATAAATGCTGAGTCTTTATCTGCTTTTATTTTTTGTGGTTTTCCCATGTCGTTAAAAATTCTAGTAAGGGCACGTCTAGCTTCTAACCAATCTATACTATTTGTTTTTATAAGTGATGCAAACTTGGAATATACGTCTATGCATGATAAATATTGTTCGTTATCGATTGCGTAGAAATCTATAACATAAAGCTCTCTAGGATTATTTATTTCTGGGGTTAGTTCAAAAGTTAAATTCGTGGGTCTGTGTTCTGTCTTTGCAAGATTGCAAGTCACGCATTCATTAATGATATTTTGAATTAATTTGTGGTAGTCTGGGAAATAATGAGTTTCTTTGAAAAGTCGGGTCATTTTTTCTATACCTGGGTGTAACAATTTAACATGTTGAGTGATAATTAATTCTTTGAATTCGGGGTAGGTTTTAATATCTTTTAATTTGATTATTGCTTTTAGGATTTTTACGTTACTGTGTGGGTTTATAGTGTCTTGATATGCTTTTTGAAAAATTAAAAAGTCTTTGTCATTTTCGATGTAAATTGCGCTTGTGTGATTTAGAAAATATTTCAAAAGGAGATTTTTTGCCTTTGAATCTGTAATTTCTGTGTATTTTTAATTTTGTTTTAGTGAAGTAATTTTCAATGTCTACTTGATCTACGGTATCTTTTATAAATTCAATTTGTCTCGCAAAATGATTTAAAGGTTTCTCTGTTATTTGAATATAATTTTCGCTACTGTCTGATGCGCTGTGAATTGTTGCCGCTGTTGAAATATTTTCCTCTTCCTCTTCTTCTTCTCCTACCATGTTCTCTTCTAGTTTAACGCGAGAGAGAGCGTCTGCTACGTAATTTAGTTTTCCTTCCAAATATTTTATTTTGAAGTTGTATTCGCTGAGTTTTATTCGCCAACGTTGTAATTTCATATTAGGTTCTTTAATGTTATTCAACCAAACGAGTGGTTTGTGATCGCTTAGAATATCAAAAGGGACTCCATATAAAAACGGACGAAAATATTTTGTTGCCCAAACAATTGCTAGTAATTCTTTTTCTATTGTGCTATAATTTTGTTTATGATCATTAAGAGTCCTACTTGCAAAACTAACGGGTTTGTTATCTTGTGATAACACGGCTCCTATTGCAAAATTACTAGCGTCAGTAGTAACTTGGAACGTTTTTGTAAAATCAGGGCAAATGAGGATTGGATCACTCATGACTAATGTTTTCAGTTTCTCAAAAGATTTGTTATATTCTTCGTTTTTAGTGTCGATTTTTGATCCTTTTTTCAAGAAGCCAGTCATGGGTTTTGCTATTATAGCGAAGTCTGGAATGAACTTTCGATAATAGCCACAAAGACCTAAAAACGATTTAATTTCCTTTGAGCTTTTTGGTATTGGAAATTGTTTGATTGCTTTAATTTTATCTTTATTCGGTCGTATGCCTTCAGGACTTATAGTATGTCCCAAGAAATCAGTTTGTTTCTTTAGAAATTCACATTTGTCCAATTGAAGTTTTAAATTTGCCTCTTGAAGTTTCTCAAAAACCTTTCTCAGTGAGTCTAGGTGTTCATTAAGAGACGTGGAGTAGACGATGACGTCATCAAAATATACAAGGCAATGCTTGTTAATGAGGTCTTTCAGGACAAAGTTCATGCAACGTTGAAATGTTGCTGGGGCATTTTTTAACCCGAAAGGCATACGAGTGTACTCGTAATGACCATGCTTCGTTGAGAATGCGGTTTTGGGTATTGATTTAGGGTCCATTTCGATTTGATGGAAACCTTTTGCTAGATCAATTGTCGTGAAGTACTGACATTTGCCAAGCTTGCCCAATATTTCATCCATATTCGGAATTGGAAATTTGTCATTTATAGTAATTTCATTTAAATTACGATAATCGACCACCAATCTAAATTTCTTTTTACCTGAAGCATCTGTTTTTTTTTGGTACGATCCATAAGGGGCTGCAATATGGGGAATCGCTTTCGCGTATGATACCTTGTTTCAGCATTTCGTCAAATTGTTTATTGACCTCGGTCTCGTATGCGAATGGGTAGGAGTATGGTCGTTTGTATATTGGGTTATCATGTGATGTTTTAATCTCGTGACGTATGACACTAGTGAATGTTAAATCTTCGTTTTCGGAATATTGGATGTCATCAAATTCTTTCAAAAGTTTTGTTAATTTATTTTTTTCTTCTTCGTTCAAATGTTCTAAGCGGTATGTACGTTCTGAATTAATGTCATTGTTTAATGCGTAGGAGATGTCATTTGTAAAATTATTTTCTTGCAAGATTCCATCAAAAGTTGTTAGGGAATTTGGTTCATTTAGTTGTAGTTCCTTGTGAAAGAATTTTCTGTCGTTAATTATTGTAGTTTTCTCAGTGTAATCTACTATGCCATTATACACATTGCGGATCTGATTGCATCTCAGTTTCTGTATGCTGTAATCGATCTTCGTGGTACTGTCCGTTTTGTTTATCGTATTGGTCAGTGTCGTCGTCGTAATCAGATTCGTACTGTTGATGACTCTCGTCAATTTGCATATGCGACTGTCCGCTCCCTTCTTTAAAACGCTTAGTTGGCACTCTTTGCTGCTGTGGAGGCTGGCTATAGTTTCGGGTGTCATTTTGTCGGTCGCGATTTAAGTCTTCTCTGAATTCATTATACAATTGCCTGTTCTGGTCGAATTGTTGTTGTCCAGTCTGTGGTGTTCGTTGATAAGGAGTTTGGTTACTGTTTACATTCAAGTTTTGGGGTTGCATGGGAAACCTGAATGGATTGAAGGGGCGACTGAATTGTTGTCTGGGATAAGTGTTTTTGTTGTGATCGATATTAGTTTTGTTGTTAGTACTTGGATTTAGGGAATTAACGCCTAACTTTGGACGATTATCAGCTTTCTTGTCTTTTTCAGAAATTGGGTCTTCGTATAGACCTTCTTGCTGACCAACTTGTCGTAACTTTTGAACTGTCGAGATATCATACCTTGCCAAGGTCATAAATAATCTATCTGGCAGTTTGCGTTGAATTGTATTGAATTAAATCATTTTGATTGTCTTCTAAGGCTAATTTGTTTATTATGATTGAACTCTTATCTTCTAATTCTTCACAGAATAGACGTAAGTTACCTTTGTAAGGTGTAGAATAGAGGCGTTGTAGTAGTTCTTCCAGCGGTGTTTGCGTCTTAGATTCATCGATTAGGGCACCTTTTAGAGTTGTCCATTCGTTGTGGAATCCGAACTGGGATACTTTTTGAGCATCTCCAATGATTTGTAATTCAATGGCTCCAAAAATTACGGCCTTCTGCCGTGCGTCACTGGTAGGGTAAAGGCGCAACAAGTACTCAATTCGCCTGATGAAAGGACTGAGGCTGCATGGATCTCCAGAAAATTGAGGTACTTGGCGGATTTGTCGAAGGAGTTGGGTTAAAGCTTCATTTGCCAACGCCATGTTTTCTGTTGTTTCTTGTTGGTTTGTTTGATCTAACGGGGGTGAGGTAGCGGTCACACTCATTGAGCGGGCTACTGTGCTATGTTCAATATAAATTGGGTGGCGGTCACACTTTGTCTAGCGGGTTACGACTTTTTGTTCACGTACTACTCAGTAAAATGAGACTTATGTATTAAGTGAACTGCACTGTGCACCTTTTGATTAATTAAAATTCACTGTAGTGGCGGTCACACTTTATGAAGCGGGCCACAAAATAGGTCTTTTAATTAATTTTAATACACACGGGTTCTTTTGCGGATATCGTCTCGTTATAAAATTGTAACTTTTACCGCCTCACTATTTCGCGGCAATTCGCGTGCTCATCTTGAAGAATTTCTTGGTTGTACAAGGATTCTTCGTCACTTGATTGAATAGTATCGCGGATATTACTAATAACTTTCGATATCCTACCGGCTGCGCCAATTAACTGTTCAACAATTAATCATCAATAAAAAATATTGATCTTTTTCAGTTTTATATTCATGTTCTTTATTGGTTCAAGATATCTTAAAAACTAACTACAAGATTTGTGATCTGGGCACAGCAAACCTTCAAAGCTCTGCTGCTCTTTGTTTTCAATTGTTTACTTATATCGATTCTGTTAGTTTACATTTGAGTTCTAGAAGTTTACATTTGAGTTCTACAAGTTTACATTTGAGGTTCTTTGATAGGCTTTGAAAAGGAGTGTGTCTTTGATAAGCTTTGAAAAGTAATGTGTTTTAGATAAGCTTTTGGAAAGTGAAGCTTTGCAAAAGATCGTTTGATTTAATTACAGATTTATTATGTTACTATGACAGATATGTCACTATATATAGATATATATATATGCATATACTTTTATCTGCGTAGATAGCAGATATAAACCATTTTTGGGGAACTTTGGGGTTGCTTTACGCAACTCAAGTCGACTTGAAGGTCCCCAAAAGTCTCTTTTGGATAAAGGGACCCCATTACAAGTGTAATGGCCTCCACGTGGTGGCCTCCCTGGGTGCCGATAAAATTTTTAATAATATCAGAAGCAAATTCGAGCGGCGACAAATTTAATATAAGTATGCTCGACTATAGCACCGGCCGACTAGTTAGACGGGGATATGTGCGTAACAGGCAGAAGGAAGCGTGACAGACCTTATAAAGTATTTATATTCTTGATCAGCATCAATAGCCGAGTCGATATAGCAATGTTCGCTTGTCTGTCTGTCCGTCCATCTGTTTGAACACAGATCTCGGAGACTATATAAGAGCTAGAGACACAAAACTTGGTATGTAGGTTCCTCTATATTGCAAGCAGATCAAGTTTGTTTCAAAATTCGGCCACGCCCCCATTATCGCCCACAAATCGAAAAAAAAATTTCATATTACAATTATAAGAACTATTTAAAAGCTAGTAGCACCAAATTTGGTGTGTAGATTCCTCTATATGACCGCAGATCGAATATTTTTTTTTTGAATCGGACCACTTGTATTATTATTATTCACTTATAGACATTAAACCACTTTAAGCAAATACGTCGATGACGTTGAATTTTTCTTTACTCTCTCATTCTTGGTTTTACATTTTAAGTCTTAGTAGCTAAAGGATACACAGCTGCTCCGCCAGATATATATATATATATTCTTATGTGTATACAGCAACATAGATGTCTCTGAAAAAGAAAAACTAAACTTGCCGATTTGGCTCTTGTGTTGCCTATTGCCTTCCTTGTGCGATTATATTACTTTGCACTTTAATTACACTAGGCAACAGCCCAAAAGTTACAAGAACCAAAACCACTTTTTTGGATAGATTTGGGGCCAAAACCGACGAAAACCATTTTTTTTTTATGGTGAGATTTTTTTTTTAGAATTTTTCAAAAATCTGGCTTTTTTTATTCCTTTTTTTTAGAGGTGCGCCCACATTTGTAATCATTACTCGAGAAAGCCAAAACCGATTTATTAAAGCTTTACTTTATCTAAAAGCTAATGAATATACCTATATTTCATTTATACACAGTCTTATGTTTAAACCAGTAGTTTAAGAGATATCAATTTTTGAATTAAGAAAATAATGATTTTTTTCTTGGCTTTTTTCTTACCTTTTTTCACTAAAAAATTGGAGGAAAATTCGAAACAATTTTTTACATTTTATTAATTATTTTATTTGCGTAGCTGTTGTAATTACGCATTGTTTAAGATATGAATCTTTAAAATCTATGGTGAGACGGCGATATGATATTATGTTGAATTGAGGCATGTTTTTGTCGACTTTTTTGACTTCGTTGTGGTGTGGCATGACCTTTAGTATGAAAATTTTTTGTGTTTTTTGAGATATTCCAACCAAACTTACAGAATTTGAATTTATAGTTTTACACATTGTGACCAAAGTTGGTTCAAATCGAACCACTATATTATATAGTTGCGATAGGAACGATCGGTCAAAAATCCATGCTTAGTATGAAAAACTTATTTGTATTTTGAGATATTTTAACCAAACTGACAGATTTTAATGAATCATATCTTAAACAATGCGTAGTTACAACAGCTATGCAAATAAAATATTAATAAAATGTAAAAAAATTGTTTCGAATTTTCTTCGAATTTTTTAGTGAAAAAAGCTAAGAAAAAGCCAAAAAAAACTTATGGTTTAAATCTAAGACTAAGCATAAATGAAATATAGATATATTCATTAGCTTTTAGATAAAGTAAAGCTTTGATAAATCGGTTTTGGCATTTTTGTGTTATGATGACAAATGTGGGCGCACCTCTGAAAAAAAGTATTAAAAAAAAGCCAAGTTTGAAAATTCAAAAAAAATAAAACTCACCATAAAAAAAACTAGTCGGCCGGTGCTACAGTCGAGCATACTCGACTGTCGGAGACCCCGTACTTACTATCCAAAATCAGTCACTTCTAAAAACTAAATAATATTTAAGATTACCATAAACTCTTATATATTAAATTTTTCGCTGCTCAAATTTACACAGTAAATTTATAATAAACATGAATTTAACATAGAATTTTAACTTAACGTTTATATAAATAACAATATAAAATTAATTAAATGAAATGATTAAACATGTATTCAAAATTAAATGTCAGTATAACATTCATAAAGAAGAATTTCAATAAATTGTAAAAATTAAAAAAAATAGCTTAAAATCAGCTGGAAACAAGTAGGCGGTTACAGTCGAGTACGCTCGACAGTAGGATACCCTGAGCCCAGGTCCTCTACACTTAGGTTGAATTTCTACCAATTGTTCCTATGACTGCTATATGATATAGTAGACCGATTTTAACCAAATTTGGTCAGGATGTAAAATAACAGCCCAGATGCACACTCTGTCTGTTTGGTTGTGGTATCTTAACAAACAAAAAACTTTTCCATACTAAAACTTCATTTTTGATGTACAGTTCCTATGGCAGCTATATGATATAGTTAACTGACTCTAACAAAATTTGGTCAAGATGTATAATACCAGCCCAGATGCATATTGTATAAGTTTGGTTCTGATATCTCAAAGAACAAAAAAGTTTATCATACTAAGACTTGATTTTCACCCGATCGGTACAATGGGCGCTATATGATATAGTTAACCGATTCTAACCAAATTTGGTCAGGATGTATAATACCAGCCCAGATGTACATTTTATCAGTTTGGTTCTTTTATCTCAACAAACAAAAAACTTTTCCATACTAAAACTTCATTTTCGATGTACCGTTTCTATGGCAGCTATATGATATCCCACAAAAATAACCTCTAAACGAGGTAAAAGTCTAGTGACGAAAGCAATTTCCAGCCCCAAAATTTCTGATATCCAATTTTGTGACGAACAAAATTGAGTTTAATATAAAAATTTTAAATAAAAATATAAATTAATAAAAAACAAGTAGGCGGTTACAGTCGAGCACGCTCGACAGTAGGATACCCTGAACCCAGGTACTCTGTACTGAGAGTTGATTTTCGATCGATTGTTCCTATGACAGCTATATGATATTTTAGACCGATTCTAACCAAATTTGTTCAGGATGTATAATACCAGCCCATATGCATATTCCATCAGATTGGTTTTGATATCTCAACAAATAAAAAACTTTTCCATACTAAAACTTCATTTTCGGTGTACCGTTCCTATGGCAGCTATATGATATAGTTATCCGATTTTAACCAAATTTGGTCAAGATGTATAATACCAGCCTAGATGCATATTATATCAGTTTGGTTTTGATATCTCAACAAATAAAAAACTTTTCCATACTAAAACTTCATTTTCGGTGTACCCTTCCTATGGCAGCTATATGATATAGTTATCCGATTTTAACCAAATTTGGTCAAGATGTATATTACCAGCCTAGATGCATATTCTATCAGTTTGGTTTTAATATCTCAACAAATAAAAAACTTTCCCATACTAAAACTTCATTTTCGGTGTACCGTTCCTATGGCAGCTATATGATATAGTTATCCGATTTTAACCAAATTTGGTCAAGATGTATACTACTAGCCTAAATGCATATTCTATCAGTTTGGGTTTGATATCTTAACAAACACAAAACTTTTCCATACTAAAACTTCATTTTCGATGTACCGTTCCTATGGCAGCTATATGATATAGTGGACCGATCCAAAAATAAAAACAAACTTGATCTGCCTATGGTATTCAGGAACCTACATACCAAATTTGATGTCTCTAGCTCTTATGGTTTCTGAGATCGACGCGTTCAAACATCCGGACGGACGGACGGACGGACGGACGGACGGACAGACAGACGGACATGGCTCAATCGACTCGGCTGTTGATCCTGAGCAAGAATATATATACTTTTGGGGGTCGGCCACGCCCCCTTCTGCCTGTTACATACATCCTGCCAAACACATTATACCCTTTTTTGCCCATTTTTAATGGGCTCAGGGTATAAAAATTGGCCTTGTGCACTGTGCGCAAAAAGGGTGAGCTTCTTTGTACATAAAAATTACTTAAAAAAAGTACAGGGGTCTATTGGGTTTGTTTTACCGAGTCGCGGAGTCGGACAGTGTTCGTGGGTTCGAGTCCTGCCGTGAGTGACAGTTTTCTAATTTATTTATGTTCGAATTCAATTTCATTTTATATTAAAACAAACTCAGTGCTTATTTAAAATGTAATATTAACATTAAATGTTAAAATATAAATTATTTCTTTTACTTTTTAATTGAGCACTAAAACAAGCAATATGGCCATTTAGGAGGGTAGAGACATAAGTGCGGGAGTGGCTCAACACGTTGAGCCTTTGTCTTTTGAAAATTTTTGCAATTTTGTCGCGGGTTCGATTCCCGGCGGGAACAACTTTTTTCCAGCTGATTTTAAGCTATTTTTTTTAATTTTTACAATTTAATGAAATTGTTCTTTATGAATGTTATACTGACATTTAATTTTGAATACATGTTTAATCATTTCATTTAAATAATTTTATATTGGTATTTATATAAACGTTAAGTTAAAATTCTATGTTAAATTCATGTTTATTATAAATTTACTGTGTAAATTTGAGCAGCGAAATATTATTTAGTTTTTAGAAGTGACTGATTTTGGATAGTAAGTACGGGGTCTCCGACAGTCGAGTATGCTCGACTGTAGCACCGGCCGACTAGTTTTCCAATAATAATACCGCTTTATTTTAGTTATTGATCTCGTTATTCCTGTATGGCCTCCTTAAATTAAATTATCATGATGTAGACCAGGGGTGATCAGTGCCTATACACAAGATGCACATTTGTTTTTGTTGTGCATATATCATATGGAAGTGTGTGAGCTTACACATTAGTAGGCTCCTAGTGCACATTGACAAATTACACAAACAATTTTTGACTTTTCGTTTTCCGTCCTTTTCGATCATTTTAAATCAAAAACAATTTTACGCATTCGCTCTCTATCTTTTAATTTTTTGACATGTCGCCGAGCTCAGCAACAACAATTTTATAGACTTTGCTGTTGCTTGAGTGACTCGTCACTTATCCGAATGTAATTTGTTGTTGCCTTATTGTTTCGTATACACTGCAAACGAAAAACTTTATATTGTTGTGAATCGTCTTACGCATCTATTCTATTCCCGTTTTTTTTATTTGTAATTTAATTTTTTACTTGAGGAAACATGTTCCAGTGTACACATTGAAACAAAAAAATGTTAGTTACATGTGTGCGTGCGATTTATTTTATTTGTATTGTTGCGGGCACATCCATAAGGCAGCTTTGAGCATCCCTGATGTAGACAGTATTTCTTCGATTTCTTTTTTATTACAATTTTGTAATGTAATCCCCGGCTGGAGTAGCGCTACTCTTAGACTTTTCAATATTTTATTAGCCATTTCTTTAAAGGAATCTATTGAAACGTATTCGCACGGTACCATTTTAAGTTGCTTGATGTAAGTATACCGGCTTTTAATTCAAGCCTTCGGAAAAATTGATCTAAATCAAAGACTTCATTGGTATAAAGATTATCAACTTTAATTCTTGCAGTAATCTTTTTTCCATGTTTAAGAAAACATTCAGCTAAGTTTATATGAAAGGTCACAACTTTTTTAGCATCTTCATTTCGAATGACGTAATATATTTTGGGCTTCGAAGTGCCCGTTTGATTTCTCAATTCGGATTCTTTTTCTTTTACTTGAATTTTACTTTGCAAATCTTTAAGATCGGATATTGTTATCCGAGAGAGAGCCTCTGCCACGAAATTATCTTTACCCTCCACATTGGCCCAATGGCCGTTTTTTTGGCATAAAGTCTAAAAATGATGTTAACGAGCTGAAACTTTGTATATATCACTTAAACAAATAGCTTAGAACGTAGAAAAAAAATGTTGAAAATTTTGGCCACGGCTACCCATACCACCCATACAAGAACACATTGCGTATACGTATGGTAATTATAAAAATAGATAAATTTTAATTTCTCTTTATATGTAATGTAAGAAGTTAGTTAGATATTAAATTAAAGCTAGTTTTCTCAACATTTAAAAGAATATAAAGATAAAATATAAAAAAACAACTTATAAAAATTCGGATTCCAAGGCCGGATAAAGCCGGATAATAGTTTATTACCAAAGGTTACTACACATATTCAACTTTAATTTAACATACATTTCATGTTGCGCAACCCTGCGCCAAGTTAGCTATGGTCTACAAAAGACGGACCCTTTGGGTTAGTTATTTCTGTTATTGGACATACAAATAACACAAATTTATAACATTAAAACAATAAGAAAACAAGTTTGGTTTTGCTATTCTACATACCCTGGCCTTCAATCTCCATTTTAAATGATTACTTTTAGCCCAAGGGTTAAAAAGTTAGACGCACACAAAGTGAACAAAAATTTCACGCCAATTTCATAAAAACAGACCGCTCTCTGAACAGCTGACTTTGAAAGTCCATAAAAATTTTAGGGCTTTAAAAAAATCGATTTTTCTTATCGATAATTTATATATAGACTATCTACTACAAATCTGTAACATTAGAAGTGATTTTCTTTTCAATGAATTTTTTGACTTTATGCCAAAAAAACGGCAATTGGGCCCAATGTGCCCTATAGATACTCTACTGTGATGTCGGACTTTTCTATTTCGAGCCGCATGCGTGTTAATTTAGAACTTGGATTGATCATGGAAAATAAATAAATTAAAGGTCTGTGGTCTGTTTTAACTAAGAAATGTTTTTCATAAATATATGGTCGAAAATGAGTATCCGCCAATTAAACTGCTGCTAATTCCTGTTCTGTTGTACTTTTGGAGTCCGCTATAGTTTTGAGTTAAAACCGCTCCACCGCTCTTGAATTTTCATCAAGGTCACCGACGGTTTGACGATTCCGTCGGAGATCAGTTTTCCAACTTGTCTCTGTATTTCGTTGACTCGGATATGCGGGCTTCGATAGTTCTTAATATATATTGGTTCATTATTTTTCAGTCTTAAATTTTGTTTATAAAAATTATTTAATTGATTCGGCATCGAGTCCGAATACATCACTATATTTGGTGCATAGATTTACTAACTTCGCTTTTAATTGTTTTGGGAAATTTTTGGATAATTGAGCAACAACAGTTTTTCTCTAGTTTAGTTTTTAAAATAATACGATTTTTGTGGGTATTAGAATTGCTAGTTGCTATTATCTATTATCCTATAAAATCGCAGCAAGATCGCACAAGTGGAACAGCAGTTATGGCGATGTAATGTTTTCAAAGTAATACAAGTAATTTCTTTAAACAAAACGATCTCAGAGACTAAAACAGGTAGAGAATCAATTTTGGCACGCAGATTTCTATGTACCCCACGCAGGTCAAGTTTGTTTTAAATTTTTGTCACGTCCCCCTCCGCCCTCGCAAATCGCGAAAAACCACTACACCCACAGTTTTTATGATAATACGTTTTTGTGGGTATTGGAGTTGCAAGTTGCTATTATCTATTATCTTATAAAGTAGCAGTAAGATCGGACAAGTAAAACAGCAGTATTAACGTGCCAAAGTTCTTGAAGTAAATTAAGCTTCTTAGAGTGTCAAATAGTTTTTATATTATTAGACTTAACAAAAATGCATCAAATAATTTTTAACTGGTTTTGACGACTCAAACATGACATTCGGCTTGAATCGCCAATCGAGGCAACCCAAATGGTACTGATAATAGGGACTGGCATCTCTATTAGCTTTACACAACAAAAAAAAAACCGAATTTTTGTTTTTGCCTTATTTATTTCATACAATATTTTGTAAACCATAAAAGTTTGAATTGATTTCGAACTATGCATAATTTTTTTCTTAGACCTGAAGCAATTGCTACTTGAATTAAGCCTGAAGCAGTTGCTAATATAAAGCAGTTTATATCTTGAGGATGTTGAAACAATTGTGAACATGAAGCAGTTGATTACCAAAATCAGTTTTTAACCTGTCAAAGCTGCTAATTTTTAAATTTGGAAAAAAATCTTTTTTTTCGAGTATCATAATTAGGAGGACGAGGGAAATTGAGCATCAAGACATGCCCCAATGGGGATTCAGGGCCTAAAACAATAAATTTTAATAATAATAGTTAATTCTCAAAAAACATTATTTAAGAAAAAATTTTTTAATTAAGTGACGGGTATCCTATTGTCGACTATAGCCTTTCCCACTTGTTTTTTTTTAAATACGTGTATGAAGTTAAGTATTTATACCCTATCCAGGTTGTTCGCCCTGCTCATGTATCGTCTTTTAATTATTTTGTTGTGTTGTACATAAATGGTCAAAAAAAATTGACAAACTGACACAATTGGTAAAATGAGCAAAAGAATCCACAGAGATTGTATACCTTCTGTTTGATCTATTATTTTGACATTATTGACCACATTGGCCGTATTGTCTTTAGTCTGACTATCGTCAGGACCGAACCAAACCATTTTATGTAAATTAATTCAATTAAAAAATTTTTTTTTTTAAGAACACGAAAAAAATTTCTGAACAATTCTAATTGAACTATACAAATATATCATCGTTAGTTTTTTGTTATGTAGGGCATTTGGTTGGCTAATAATTTTTAGGCCCCGTACTTAAAAAAAGTACAGGGGTCTAAAGTATATATATTCTTGATCAGCATCAATAGTCGAGTCGATATAGCAATGTCCGTCTGTCTGTCTTTCTGTCTGTCTGTCCGTCTGTCTGTATGAACACCTAGATCTCAGAGACTATAAGAGCTAGAGACACCAAACTTGGTATGTAGGTTCCTCTATACTGCAGGCAGATCAAGTTTGTTTCAAAAATCAGCCACGCCCCCTTAACCGCCTGCAAATCGACATTGAAAATTTCATATCCAAATTATAAGAGCATATTGAAAGCCAGAAACTCCAGATTTTGCACAGATGAAGATATAATTGTCCTAAATTTTTGCTGAAAATTTCATTCTGATCGTACAGTAAATTGCGAAAATATTCAAATAATAAATTTGTCTGTTCAATTCGTTGATGGCGCGTTGGCAGTAATTAAAACATATTATATAACAAATTGGCGTCCATTCAGACAGATTTCTAATTTATTTATGTTCGAATTCAATTTCATTTTATATTAAAACAAACTCAGTGCTTATTTAAAATGTAATATTAACATTAAATGTTAAAATATAAATTATTTCTTTTACTTTTTAATTGAGCACTAAAACAAGCAATATTGCCATTTAGGAGGGTAGAGACATAAGTGCGAGAGTGGCTCAACACGTTGAGCCTTTGTCTTTTGAAAATTTTTGCAATTTTGTCGCGGGTTCGATTCCCGGCGGGAACAACTTTTTTTCCAGCTGATTTTAAGCTATTTTTTTTTAATATTTACAATTTAATGAAATTGTTCTTTATGAATGTTATACTGACACTTAATTTTGAATACATGTTTAATCATTTCATTTAAATAATTTTATATTGGTATTTATATAAACGTTAAGTTAAAATTCTATGTTAAATTCATGTTTATTATAAATTTACTGTGTAAATTTGAGCGGCGAAAAATTTAATATATAAGAGTTTATGATAATCTTAAATATTATTTAGTTTTTAGAAGTGACTGATTTTGGATAGTAAGTACGGGGTCTCCGACAGTCGAGTATGCTCGACTGTAGCACCGGCCGACTAGTTATTTATACAATTAATGGTCCAACCGTATGTGTTAGACGCTCTATGTACCGTTGTCGGTCCTCCTCGGATAATGTCGTTGCAAGCAGGTACTTCAGCAGACGTCTCTGCCGAAGGAGCTTGATTCGCTTACCGTTACTGTTACTTTTTTTCCTTGGTTGTGGTTGCTGCGGGCCCTGTACTCTGCTTTCGTAAGTAGGCCACATCGTCTATCGTTGGGACACAACTCCAAGGCTTCTTGTAGGGTAGTAGCGTCCCTTTACTTGACAGGAGCAGTAGAGAGCAGAGCTGTTTGCTCTTGTTGGTGTTGTCTAGACATCGAGATGTAGTCCTGGGCCTATGAGCTCAGGCGGTGCCGGTGCTGGTCACCGCACAGATCGATATTATATTTTATGCTGTTTGCACATTTTGTTTTTCGTGTTTCTTCCTTTGATTAATTAGTTTTTAAAATTTTTATTCAATAATATTTGGCACTCGACAACAATTTGTATTGACTGTTTGTTTTTCGTATACATTTTCATTCACTTGTTATTTATGTTGTTTCGGTTTTACTTTCTCTCGGAATAAAATTATTGTTTAAGGCACTTTGAGTATATATGCTGCTTAGACTTTTTTTGTGTTTTGTTTTAGCGGTTATTGACAAGGGCTTGTCCATCGCTGGTTTAAGCTATCACTTTTTTCACAACAACATTTTTAATACCCTGAACCTATTTAAAAATGGGCAAAAAAGGGTATAATGTGTTTGGCAGAATGTATGTAACAGGTAGAAGGGGACGTGGCAGACCAAAAGAATATATAATTAACTGTTCATCAATTAATCATCAATAAAAAAATATTGATTTATTTTAGTTTTATATTCATGTTCTTTATTGGTTCAAGATATCTTAAAAACTAACTACAAGATTTGTGATCTGGGCACAGCAAACCTTCAAAGCTCTGCTGCTCTTTGTTTTCAATTGTTAACTTATATCGATTCTGTTAGTTTACATTTGAGTTCTAGAAGTTTACATTTGAGTTCTACAAGTTTACATTTGAGGTTCTTTGATAGGCTTTGAAAAGTAGTGTGTCTTTGATAAGCTTTGAAAAGTAATGTGTCTTAGATAAGCTTTTGGAAAGTGAAGCTTTGCAAAAGATCGTTTGATTTAATTAAGGATTTATTATGTTACTATGGCAGATATGTCACTCCCCCACCCCTTAGATTTAAGCTTGTCCTCAAGCGTTTATGTTTGGATATAATTGTGGTGCTGGGGTTTCAATGGTGATCACTTCTGCAACTGTTTCTAAATTAGTTTCTTTTTCTATTTCTTTGTTAATTGTTTGGCTTATCTTGGTTGTCTTTGGTTTTAAGTATTTAATTATGATATTATTTGGTGTTGTTTTGCATTTCTTGTAGATATAAAATAAGCAACTTATGGCTAATGTGAATAAAATGATCATTAATAGATTTTTATAAATCGTGTAGTTCTTATTACTAAGCAAAATCATTTCCTTAATTTCTATGTGTGACATTGGTTCAATTTTAGTTACATTATGTTCAGTAAATATTTTGTTGAAAGCTATTTGATATTGAAACTTCTTTAAGTTCTGCAGTACAATTAAATACTTTAATAATTTTATTATTTTCAATGTAAATTTCTTGGTTATTACAGTCTTGATCAAGTTTTTCTCGGGTCAGATTCCATGTTATTAATATGTTTGGTTTGATATATTGAATGTAATGTTGCTTACGATATTTTTGGAAAGTGCAAGTTGGTTTTTCATGTTTTATAATATTGACAATACAATGGTCTTTAATAATATTTTTTGTAAGAGTGTTTATAACATAATTATTGTGAAAATAATATTTGCCTGCAGTATTTTCACTGATAATTTGTCCATTATTGTCAGGGTATGGTGTGATTAAGAAAGTTGATTTTTCAATTGTGTTAGTGGGAATGTGAGACATTAAGAATATCTAATTAGTGGCTGTGTTATACCAGGCAGAGGTTTTTGTGCCCATGAGATTTTTGTAATGAATGTTGCCAAGCTGGTCATGTTTGAGTAACTTAGGGTTGAAAATTCTCAGTCGTGTGAGTTGTGAACCCATTTCGATGTCTTCGATATATTCAGTGAAATGCTCAATGTTAAATATTAAAAGGTTAATTTTTTGTTCTGTCCGTATAGCTTTGCTTTGGTTATTGATAATTTTTATGCCGTCATTAAGACTGTCTATGATGTGGTTTAGATTGCTGACTTGTATGGTACTTTGCGCTAGCGTATTAATTTGCTGTTCGATATGTTGTCTGTCGTCTTCGTCCAAAGTGCCAAAAAGAAATTTGTATGTTGAACCTACAAAATTGAATAATCCTCGTTTGTTTCGTTTTGTCAAGCGAATGCCGTTCATTTCTCTGTTTAGTTTTTGAATTAAATAATTAATTTGTGGGACATTATTGAACTTTGAACTTTCTTTTAACAGATTATTAAATGTTTCCTCAATTTGTGTTATATTAATTGTGAGACAATGGTTTATAAATGTTATGGGGATCTGTATTGTTCCTGATTCGAACAAGATAAATACATGGTTATTTTCGATTGGATTAACTTCTATAGTTCCTGCTGTTGTCAATGTAGTCATAGTTGTCATCAAGATTATTGTGAGTCCGATGAGTGGGAAGTGTCTGTTGACTGTAAATATTTACTGTCATTAGATTTTTTTTCTTTTTGAATTTACTTTTGTAGTGGACAATATTCTGTCCTTTGTTGTTTTCGTTATAGTGTTTGTCATCTAGTTGTTCTATTCTGCCAGTTTTTCTAAACGGATTCTTGGATTTTGAACGTGTTAACGGTGCTTGTCTAAATTCTGTGTCAATCTCATAATCTTGCCTTTTTTCGTTCAATTTGTTTATTTTGTTTTCCTTTATCAGTTGGGTATTGTAAAAGGGTGTGCCTGCGTAAAGTAATATGTAAGCTGGTGTCTGTCCAGTTGTGTTGTGTTTCGTTTTATGGTTGTAAGTGTATAGGATCGTTTCCATTCTAGTCTCTTTGTTTTCCCGATTATTATCTGTATTAATAATTCGAATTTTTTCGTTAATAGTTTTATGGAGATGTTCTACGTCCGCTATTCCTGTTTTACTTGTAGTGATATCAAGTTTTATTTCTTCTGTGTTCAGCATAATTTTAAGGAATTCTCATAAATGCTGAGTCTTTATCTGCTTTTATTTTTTGTGGTTTTCCCATGTCGTTAAAAATTCTAGTAAGGGCACGTCTAGCTTCTAACCAATCTCTACTATTTGTTTTTATAAGTGATCAAACTTGGAATATACGTCTATGCATGATAAATATTGTTCGTTATCGATTGCGTAGAAATCTATAACATAAAGCTCTCTAGGATTATTTATTTCTGGGGTTAGTTCAAAAGTTAAATTCGTGGGTCTGTGTTCTGTCTTTGCAAGATTGCAAGTCACGCATTCATTAATGATATTTTGAATTAATTTGTGGTAGTCTGGGAAATAATGAGTTTATTTGAAAAGTCGGGTCATTTTTTCTATACCTGGATGTAACAATTTAACATGTTGAGTGATAATTAATTCTTTGAATTCGGGGTAGGTTTTAATATCTTTTAATTTGATTATTGCTTTTAGGATTTTTACGTTACTGTGTGGGTTTATAGTGTCTTGATATGCTTTTTGAAAAATTAAAAAGTCTTTGTCATTTTCGATGTAAATTGCGCTTGTGTGATTTAGAAAATATTTCAAAAGGAGATTTTTGCCTTTGAATCTGTAATTTCTGTGTATTTTTTTAATTTTGTTTTAGTGAAGTAATTTTCAATGTCTACTTGATCTACGGTATCTTTTATAAATTCAATTTGTCTCGCAAAATGATTCAAAGGTTTCTCTGTTATTTGAATATAATTTTCGCTACTGTTGATGCGCTGTGAATTGTTGCCGCTGTTGAAATATTTTCCTCTTCCTCTTCTTCTTCTCTACCATGTTCTCTTCTAGTTTAACGCGAGAGAGAGCGTCTGCTACGTAATTTAGTTTTCCTTCCAAATATTTTATTTTGAAGTTGTATTCCTGAGTTTTATTCGCCAACGTTGTAATTTTATATTAGGTTCTTTAATGTTATTCAACCAAACGAGTGGTTTGTGATCGCTTAGAATATCAAAAGGGACTCCATATAAAAACGGACGAAAATATTTTGTTGCCCAAACAATTCTAGTAATTCGTTTTCTATTGTGCTATAATTTTGTTTATGATCATTAAGAGTCCTACTTGCAAAACTAACGGGTTTGTTATCTTGTGATAACACGGCTCCTATTGCAAAATTACTAGCGTCAGTAGTAACTTGGAACTTTTGTAAAATCGGGCAAGGATTGGATCACTCATGACTAATGTTTTCAGTTTCTCAAAAGAGTATATTCTTCGTTTTTAGTTCGATTTTTATCCTTTTTTCAAGAAGCCAGTAGGTTTTCTATTATAGCGAAGTTGGAATGAACTTTCGATAATAGCCACAAGACCTAAAAGATTAATTCCTTTGACTTTTGGTATTGAAATTGTTTGATTCTTTAATTTTATCTTTATTCGGTCGTATCCTTCAGGACTTATAGTATCCCAAGAAATCAGTTTGTTTCTTTAGAAATTCACATTTGTCAATTGAAGTTTTAAATTTCCTCTTAAAGTTTCTCAAAAACCTTTCTCAATCTAGGTGTATGAACGTGGAGTAGACGATGACGTCATCAAAATATACAAGGCAATGCTTGTTATGAGTCTTTCAGACAAAGTTCATGCAACGTTGAATTTTGGGTTTTTTAACCCGAAAGCATACGAGTGTACTCGTAATACCATCTTCGTTGAGAACGGTTTTGGGTATTGATTGGGTCCATTTCGATTTGATAAACCTTTTGCTAGATTTTCGTGAAGTACTACTTTGCCAAGCTTCCCATCATCCATATTCGGAATGAAATTTCACTTATATATTATTAAAAAATCGACACCATCTAAATCCTTTTACCTGAACACTTTTTTTGGTACGATCCAAAGGGGCTATAGGAATCGCTTCGCGTAACCTGTTTCTTCCATTTATACCTCGGTCTCGTATCGGGGTGGATTTGTTTTGGTATTGATTTTATCTCTGACGTAACACTAGTTAAATGTTTTGGATAAACTTTAATAATATTTTCTTCTCGTTCAATTCTACGTAGTTGAATAGTATGTTTAACTAGGAATATAAAATATTCTTGCAAATTCACAAAGATTTGGGAATGTTATTAGTTTTTTTAAGAATTTCTGTCGTTAATTATATTTTCTCAGAATCTACTACCATTATACAATTGCGGACTGATTCATCAGTTTTGTACTGTAATCACTTCGTGGTACTTCGTTTTGTTTATCGTATTGGTCGTGTCGTCGTCGTAATCAGATTCTACTGTTGATACTCTGTCAATTTCATATGCGATGTCCGCTCCCTTCTTTAAAACGCTTAGTTGCACTCTTTGCTGTGTGGAGGCTGGTATTTCGGGTTCATTGTCGGTCCGATTTAAGTCTTCTCTGAATTCATATACAATTGCCTGTTCTGGTCGAATTGTTGTTGTCCAGTCTGTGGTGTTCGTTGTAGGATTGGTTACTGTTTACATCAAGTTTTGGGGTCTGGGAACCTGAATGGATTGAAGGGGCGACTGAATTGTTGTCTGGGATAAGTGTTTTTCTTGTGATCAATATTAGTTTTGTTGTTAGTACTTGGATTTAGGAATTAACGCCTAACTTTGGACGATTATCAGCTTTCTTGTCTTTTTCAGAAATGGGTCTTCGTATAGACCTCCTTGCTGACCAACTTGTCGTAACTTTTGAACTGTCGAGATATCATACCTTGCCAAGGTCATAAATAATCTATCTGGCAGTTTGCGTTGAATTGTATTGAATTAAATCATTTTGATTGTCTTCTAAGGCTAATTTGTTTATTATGATTGAACTCTTATCTTCTAATTCTTCACAGAATAGACGTAAGTTACCTTTGTAAGGTGTAGAATAGAGGCGTTGTAGTAGTTCTTCCAGCGGTGTTTGCGTCTTAGATTCATCGATTAGGGCACCTTTTAGAGTTGTCCATTCGTTGTGGAATCCGAACTGGATACTTTTTGAGCATCTCCAAGATTTGTAATTCAATGGCTCCAAAAATTACGGCCTTCTGTCGTGCGTCACTGGTAGGGTAAAGGCGCAACAAGTACTCAACGCCTGATGAAAGGACTGAGGCTGCATGGATCTCCAGAAAATTAGGTACTTGGCGGATTTGTCGAAGGAGTTGGGTAAGCTTCATTGCCAACGCCAGTTTCTGTTGTTCTTGTTGGTTTGTTTATCTAACGGGGGTGAGGTACGGTCACACTCATTGACGGGCTACTGTGTTATGTTCAAATAAATTGGGTGGCGGTCACACTTTGTCTAGCGGGCCACGACTTTTTGTTCACGTACTGCTCAGTAAAATAGACTTAGTATTAAGTGAACTGCACTGTGCACCTTTTGATTAATAAAATTCACTGTAGTGGCGGTCACACTTTATGAAGCGGGCCACAAAATAGGTCTTTTAATTAATTTTAATACACACGGGTTCTTTTGCGGATATCGTCTCGTTATAAAATTGTAACTTTTACCGGATCACTATTTCGCGGCAATTCGCGTGCTCAATCTTGAAGAATTTCTTGGTTGTACAAGGATTCTTCGTCACTTGATTGAATAGTATCACGGATATTACTAATAACTTTCGATATCCTACCGGCTGCGCCAATTAACTGTTCAACAATTAATCATCAATAAAAAAAATATTGATTTATTTTAGTTTTATGTTCATGTTCTTTATTGGTTCAAGATATCTTAAAAACTAACTACAAGATTTGTGATCTGGGCACAGCAAACCTTCAAAGCTCTGCTGCTCTTTGTTTTCAATTGTTTACTTATATCGATTCTGTTAGTTTACATTTGAGTTCTAGAAGTTTACATTTGAGTTCTACAAGTTTACATTTGAGGTTCTTTGATAGGCTTTGAAAAGTAGTGTGTCTTTGATAAGCTTTGAAAAGTAATGTGTTTTAGATAAGCTTTTGGAAAGTGAAGCTTTGCAAAAGATCGTTTGATTTAATTACGGATTTATTATGTTACTATGGCAGATATGTCACTCCCCCACCCCTTAGATTTAAGCTTGTCCTCAAGCGTTTATGTTTGGATATAATTGTGGTGTTGGGGTTTCAATGGTGATCACTTCTGCAACTGTTTCTAAATTAGTTTCTTTTTCTATTTCTTTGTTAATTGTTTGGCTTATCTTGGTTGTCTTTGGTTTTAAGTATTTAATTATGATATTATTTGGTGTTGTTTTGCATTTCTTGTAGATATAAAATATGCAACTTATGGCTAATGTGAATAAAATGATCATTAATAGATTTTTATAAATCGTGTAGTTCTTATTACTAAGCAAAATCATTTCCTTAATTTCTATGTGTGACATTGGTTCAATTTTAGTTACATTATGTTCAGTAAATATTAGATTTGTGTATTGTTGAATGCTATTTGATATTGAAACTTCTTTAAGTTCTGCAGTACAATTAAATACTTTAATAATTTTATTATTTTCAATGTAAATTTCTTGGTTATTACAGTCTTGATCAAGTTTTTCTCGGGTCAGATTCCATGTTATTAATATGTTTGGTTTGATATATTGAATGTAATGTTGCTTACGATATTTTTGGAAAGTGCAAGTTGGTGTTTCATGTTTTATAATATTGACAATACAATGGTCTTTAATAATATTTTTTGTAAGAGTGTTTATAACATAATTATTGTGTAAAATAAAATTTGCCTGCAGTATTTTCACTGATAATTTGTCCATTATTGTCAGGGTATGGTGTGATTAAGAAAGTTGATTTTTCAATTGTGTTAGTGGGAATGTGAGACATTAAGAATATCTCATTAGTGGCTGTGTTATACCAGAAAGCAGAGGTTTTTGTGTCCATGAGATTTTTGTAATGAACGTTGCCAAGCTGGTCATGTTTGAGTAACTTAGGGTTGAAAATTCTCAGTCGTGTGAGTTGTGAACCCATTTCGATGTCTTCGATATATTCAGTGAAATGCTCAATGTTAAATATTAAAAGGTTAATTTTTTGTTCTGTCCGAATAGCTTTGCTTTGGTTATTGATAATTTTTATGCCGTCATTAAGACTGTCTATGATGTGGTTTAGATTGCTAACTTGTATGGTACTTTGCGCTAGCGTATTAATTTGCTGTTCGATATGTTGTCTGTCGTCTTCATCCAAAGTGCCAAAAAGATATTTGTATGTTGAACCTACAAAATTGAATAATCCTCGTTTGTTTCGTTTTGTCAAGCGAATGCCGTTCATTTCTCTGTTTAGTTTTTAAATTAAATAATTAATTTGTGGGACATTATTGAACTTTGAACTTTCTTTTAACAGATTATTAAATGTTTCTTCAATTTGTGTTATATTTATTGTGAGACAATGGTTTATAAATGCTATGGGGATCTGTATTGTTCCTGATTCGAACAAGATAAATCCTTGGTTATTTTCGATTGGATTAACTTCTATAGTTCCTGCTGTTGTCAATGTAGTCATAGTTGTCATCAAGATTATTGTGAGTCCGATGAGTGGGAAGTGTCTGTTGCCTGTAAATATTTACTGTCATTAGATTTTTTTTTTCTTTTTGAATTTACTTTTGTAGTGGACAATATTCTGTCCTTTGTTGTTTTCGTTATAGTGTTTGTCATCTAGTTGTTCTATTCTGCCAGTTTTTCTAAACGGATTCTTGGATTTTGAACGTGTTAACGGTGCTTGTCTAAATTCTGTGTCAATCTCATAATCTTGCCTTTTTTCGTTCAATTTGTTTATTTTGTTTTCCTTTATCAGTTGGGTATTGTAAAAGGGTGTGCCTGCGTAAAGTAATATGTAAGCTGGTGTCTGTCCAGTTGTGTTGGGTTTCGTTTTATGGTTGTAAGTGTATAGGATCGTTTCCATTCTAGTCTCTTTGTTTTCCCGATTATTATCTGTATTAATAATTCGAATTTTTTCATTAATAGTTTTATGGAGACGTTCTACGTCCGCTATTCCTGTTTTACTTGTAGTGATATCAAGTTTTATTTCTTCTGTGTTCAGCCATAATTTTAAGGAATTGCTCATAAATGCTGAGTCTTTATCTGCTTTTATTTTTTGTGGTTTTCCCATGTCGTTAAAAATTCTAGTAAGGGCACGTCTAGCTTCTAACCAATCTCTACTATTTGTTTTTATAAGTGATGCAAACTTGGAATATACGTCTATGCATGATAAATATTGTTCGTTATCGATTGCGTAGAAATCTATAACATAAAGCTCTCTAGGATTATTTATTTCTGGGGTTAGTTCAAAAGTTAAATTCGTGGGTCTGTGTTCTGTCTTTGCAAGATTGCAAGTCACGCATTCATTAATGATATTTGGAATTAATTTGTGGTAGTCTGGGAAATAATGAGTTTCTTTGAAAAGTCGGGTCATTTTTTCTATACCTGGATGTAACAATTTAACATGTTGAGTGATAATTAATTCTTTGAATTCGGGGTAGGTTTTAATATCTTTTAATTTTATTATTGTTCTTAGGATTTTTAAGTTACTGTGTGTGGTTTATAGTGTCTTGATATGCTTTTTGAAAAATTAAAAAGTCTTTGTCATTTTCGATGTAAATTACGCTTGTGTGATTTAGAAAATATTTCAAAAGGAGATCTTTTGCCTTTGAATCTGTAATTTCTATGTATTTGATTTTTAATTTTGTTTTAGTGAAGTAATTTTCAATGTCTACTTGATCTACGGTATCTTTTATAAATTCAATTTATCTCGCAAAATGATTTAAAGGTTTCTCTGTGATTTGAATATAATTTTCGCTACTGTCTGATGCGCTGTGAATTGTTGCCGCTGTTGAAATATTTTCCTCTTCTTCTTCTTCTTCTCCTACCATGTTCTCTTCTAGTTTAACGCGAGAGAGAGCGTCTGCTACGTAATTTAGTTTTTCTTCCAAATATTTTATTTTGAAGTTGTATTCGCTGAGTTTTTTTCGCCAACGTTGTAATTTCATATTAGGTTCTTTAATGTTATTCAACCAAACGAGTGGTTTGTGATCGCTTGGAATATCAAAAGGGACTCCATATAAAAACGGACGAAAATATTTTGTTGCCCAAACAATTGCTAGTAATTCTTTTTCTATTGTGCTATAATTTTGTTCATGATCATTAAGAGTCCTACTTGCAAAACTAACGGGTTTGTTATCTTGTGATAACACGGCTCCTATTGCAAAATTACTAGCGTCAGTAGTAACTTGGAACGTTTTTGTAAAATCAGGACAAATGAGGATTGGATCACTCATGATTAATGTTTTCAGTTTCTCAAAAGAAATTTTTTCCTGAAGCATCTGTTTTCTTTGGTACGATCCATAAGGGGCTGCAATATGGGGAATCGCTTTCGCGTATGATACCTTGTTTCAGCATTTCGTCAATTTGTTTATTGACCTCGGACTCGTATGCGAATGGGTAGGAGTATGGTCGTTTGTATATTGGGTTATCATGTGATGTTTTAATCTCGTGACGTATGACACTGGTGAATGTTAAATCTACGTTTTCGGAATATTGGATGTCATCAAATTCTTTCAAAAGTTTTGTTAATTTATTTTTTCTTCTTCGTTCAAATGTTCTAAGCGGTATGTACGTTCTGAATTAATGTCATTGTTTAATGCGTAGGAGATTTCATTTGTAAAGTTATTTTCTTGCAAGATTCCATAAAAATTTGTTGGGGAATTTGGTTCATTTAGTTGTAGTTCCTTGTGAAAGAATATTCTGTCGTTAATTATTGTAATTTTCTCAGTGTAATCTACTATGCCATTATTCTCCATTAAAACTTTCCTACCTAAGAGGATATCGTAATAAGGTGAAAACTGATGTATATAAAATTGTTGGCTTTGCTGAAATAACCCATCCGGTAGATTAACAAATTTGTTTAGATGTGAATACCCTGTCATACTTCGGACAATTATTTGTTTACTATGCACTTGGAGATTAAAAATGTTTCGCGTCATCATGTTTATTGAAGATCCAGTGTCTACTATGCATCGGTATTTGTGATTATTAAACATAATCTCTATGTATTGGTGTGTTCCCAGGCCGCTATTTTGAAAATTTTCGGCTTGTTGACATTGTGGATCTGATTGCATTTCAGTTTCTGTATGCTGTAATTGATCTTCGTGGTACTGTCCGTTTTGTTTATCGTATTGGTCAGTGTCGTCGTCGTAATCTGATTCGTACTGTTGATGTCTCGTCAATTTGCATACCCGACTGTCCGCTCCCTTCTTTAAAACGCTTAGTTGGCACTCTTTGCTGCTGTGGTGGCTAGCTATAGTTTCGTGTGTCATTTTGTCGGTCGCGACTTAAGTCTTCTCTGAATTCATTATACAATTGCCTGTTCTGGTCAAATAGTTGTTGTCTAGTCTGTGGTGTTCGTTGTAGTAGCCATTGCTTGGTATAAAAATTGAATCATTTTATTGCTTCTAAGGCTAATTTTTTATTATGATTTACTCTTATCTTCTAATTCTCACAGAATAGACTAAGTTACCTTTGTAAGGTTAGAGTAGAGGCGTTGTAGTAGTTCTTCCAGCGTGTTTGCGTCTTAAATTATCGATTAGGGCACCTTTTAGAGTTGTCCACGTTGTGGAATCCGAACTGGGATACTTTTTGAGCTCTCCAATGATTTGTAATTCAATGCTTTAAAAATTACGGCCTTCTGTCGTGCGTCACTGGTAGGGTAAAGCCAACAAACTAAATTCGCCTGATGAAAGGACTGAGGCTGCATGGATCTCCAGAAAATTGAGGTACTTTGCGGACTTGTCGAAGGAGTTGGGTTAAAGCTTCATTTCCAACGCTATGTTTTCTGTTGTTTCTTGTTGGTTTGTTTGATCTTACGGGGGTGAGGTAGCGGTCACACTCATTGAGCGGGCTACTGTGTTATGTTCAATATAAAAATGGGTGGCGGTCACACTTTGTCTAGCGGGTTACGACTTTTTGTTCAGGTACTGCTCAGTAAAATGAGACTTATGTATTAAGTGAACTGCACTGTGCACCTTTTGATTAATTAAAATTCACTGTAGTGGCGATCACACGTTATGAAGCGGGCCACAAAATAGGTCTTTTAATTAATTTTAATACACACGGGTTCTTTTGCGGATATCGTCTCGTTATAAAATTGTAACTTTTACCGGATCACTATTTCGCGGCAATTCGCGTGCTCAATCCTGAAGAATTTCTTGGTTGTACAAGGATTCTTCGTCACTTGATTGAATAGTATCGCGGATATTACTAATAACTTTCGATATCCTACCGGCTGCGTCAATTAACTGTTCATCAATTAATCATCAATAAAAAAAAATATTGATTTATTTTAGTTTTATATTCATGTTCTTTATTGGTTCAAGATATCTGAAAAACTAACTACAAGATTTGTGATCTGGGCACAGCAAACCTTCAAAGCTCTGCTGCTCTTTGTTTTCAATTGTTTACTTATATCGATTCTGTTAGTTTACATTTGAGTTCTAGAAGTTTACATTTGAGTTCTACAAGTTTACATTTGAGGTTCTTTGATAGGCTTTGAAAAGTATTGTGTCTTTGATAAGCTTTGAAAAGTAATGTGTCTTAGATAAGCTTTTGGAAAGTGAAGCTTTGCAAAAGATCGTTTGATTTAATTACGGATTTATTATGTTACTATGGCAGATATGTCACTCCCCCACCCCTTAGATTTAAGCTTATCCTCAAGCGTTTATGTTTGAATATAATTGTGGTGCTGGGGTTTCAATGGTGATCACATCTGCAACTGTTTCTAAATTAGTTTCTTTTTCTATTTCTTTGTTAATTGTTTGGCTTATCTTGGTTGTCTTTGGTTTTAAGTATTTAATTATGATAATATTTGGTGTTGTTTTGCATTTCTTGTAGATATAAAATAAGCAACTTATGGCTAATGTGAATAAAATGATCATTAATAGATTTTTATAAATCGTGTAGTTCTTATAACTAAGCAAAATCATTTCCTTAATTTCTGTGTGTGACATTGGTTCAATTTTAGTTACATTATGTTCAGTAAATATTAGATAAGTGTATTGTTGAATGCTATTTGATATTGAAACTTCTTTAAGTTCTGCAGTACAATTAAATACTTTAATAATTTTATTATTTTCAATGTAAATTTCTTGGTTATTACAGTTTTGATCAAGTTTTTCTCGGGTCAGATTCCATGTTATTAATATGTTTGGTTTGATATATTGAATGTAATGTTGCTTACGATATTTTTGGAAAGTACAAGTTGGTTTTTCATGTTTTATAATATTGACAATACAATGGTCTTTAATAATATTTTTTGTAAGAGTGTTTATAACATAATTATTGTGAAAATAATATTTGCCTGCAGTATTTTCACTGATAATTTGTCCATTATTGTCAGGGTATGGTGTGATTAAGAAAGTTGATTTTTCAATTGTGTTAGTGGGAATGTGAGACATTAAGAATATCTCATTAGTGGCTGTGTTATACCAGGCAGAGGTTTTTGTGTCCATGAGATTTTTGTAATGAACGTTGCCAAGCTGGTCATGTTTGAGTAACTTAGGGTTGAAAATTCTCAGTCGTGTGAGTTGTGAACCCATTTCGATGTCTTCGATATATTCAGTGAAATGCTCAATGTTAAATATTAAAAGGTTAATTTTTTGTTCTGTCCGTATAGCTTTGCTTTGGTTATTGATAATTTTTATGCCGTCATTAAGACTGTCTATGATGTGGTTTAGATTGCTAACTTGTATGGTACTTTGCGCTAGCGTATTAATTTGCTGTTCGATATGTTGTCTGTCGTCTTCGTCCAAAGTGCCAAAAAGATATTTGTATGTTGAACCTACAAAATTGAATAATCCTCGTTTGTTTCGTTTTGTCAAGCGAATGCCGTTCATTTCTCTGTTTAGTTTTTGAATTAAATAATTAATTTGTGGGACATTATTGAACTTTGAACTTTCTTTTAACAGATTATTAAATGTTTCTTCAATTTGTGTTATATTAATTGTGAGACAATGGTTTATAAATGCTATGGGGATCTGTATTGTTCCTGATTCGAACAAGATAAATACTTGGTTATTTTCGATTGGATTAACTTCTATAGTTCCTGCTGTTGTCAATGTAGTCATAGTTGTCATCAAGATTATTGTGAGTCCGATGAGTGGGAAGTGTCTGTTGCCTGTAAGTATTTACTGTCATTAGATTTTTTTTCTTTTTGAATTTACCTTTGTAGTGGACAATATTCTGTCCTTTGTTGTTTTCGTTATAGTGTTTGTCATCTAGTTGTTCTATTCTGCCAGTTTTTCTAAACGGATTTTTGGATTTTGAACGTGTTAACGGTGCTTGTCTAAATTCTGTGTCAATCTCATAATCTTGCCTTTTTTCGTTCAATTTGTTTATTTTGTTTTCCTTTATCAGTTTGGTATTGTAAAAGGGTGTGCCTGCGTAAAGTAATATGTAAGCTGGTGTCTGTCCAGTTGTGTTGTGTTTCGTTTTATGGTTGTAAGTGTATAGGATCGTTTCCATTCTAGTCTCTTTGTTTTCCCGATTATTATCTGTATTAATAATTCGAATTTTTTCATTAATAGTTTTATGGAGACGTTCTACGTCTGCTATTCCTGTTTTACTTGTAGTGATATCAAGTTTTATTTTTTCTGTGTTCAGCCATAATTTTAAGGAATTGCTCATAAATGCTGAGTCTTTATCTGCTTTTATTTTTTGTGGTTTTCCCATGTCGTTAAAAATTCTAGTAAGGGCACGTCTAGCTTCTAACCAATCTCTACTATTTATTTTTATAAGTGATGCAAACTTGGAATATACGTCTATGCATGATAAATATTGTTCGTTATCGATTGCGTAGAAATCTATAACATAAAGCTCTCTAGGATTATTTATTTCTGGGGTTAGTTCAAAAGTTAAATTCGTGGGTCTGTGTTCTGTCTTTGCAAGTCACGCATTCATTAATGATATTTTGAATTAATTTGTGGTAGTCTGGGAAATAATGAGTTTCTTTGAAAAGTCGGGTCATTTTTTCTATACCTGGATGTAACAATTTAACATGTTGAGTGATAATTAATTCTTTGAATTCGGGGTAGGTTTTAATATCTTTTAATTTTATTATTGTTTTTAGGATTTTTAAGTTGCTGTGTGGGTTTATAGTGTCTTGATATGCTTTTTGAAAAACTAAAAAGTCTTTGTCATTTTCGATGAAAATTACGCTTGTGTGATTTAGAAAATATTTCAAAAGGAGATCTTTTGCCTTTGAATCTGTAATTTCTGTGTATTTGATTTTTAATTTTGTTTCAGTGAAGTAATTTTCAATGTCTACTTGATCTACGGTATCTTTTATAAATTCAATTTGTCTCGCAAAATGATTTAAAGGTTTCTCTGTGATTTGAATATAATTTTCGCTACTGTCTGATGCGCTGTGAATTGTTGCCGCTGTTGAAATATTTTCCTCTTCTTCTTCTCCTACCATGTTCTCTTCTAGTATAACGCGAGAGAGAGCGTCTGCTACGTAATTTAGTTTTCCTTCCAAATATTTTATTTTGAAGTTGTATTCGCTGAGTTTTATTCGCCAACGTTGTAATTTCATATTAGGTTCCTTAATGTTATTCAAGGGACTTCATATAAAAACGGACGAAAATATTTTGTTGCCCAAACAATTGCTAGTAATTCTTTTTCTATTGTGCTATAATTTTGTTCATGATCATTAAGAGTCCTACTTGCACAACTAACGGGTTTGTTATCTTGTGATAACACGGCTCCTATTGCAAAATTACTAGCGTCAGTAGTAACTTGGAACGTTTTTGTAAAATCAGGGCAAATGAGGATTGGATCACTCATGATTAATGTTTTCAGTTTCTCAAAAGACTTGAAGCATCTGTTTTTTTTGGTACGATCCATAAGGGGCTGCAATATGGGGAATCGCTTTCGCGTATGATACCTTGTTTCAGCATTTCGTCAATTTGTTTATTGACCTCGGTCTCGTATGCGAATGGGTAGGAGTATGGTCGTTTGTATATTGGGTTATCATGTGATGTTTTAATCTCGTGACGTATGACACTGGTGAATGTTAAATCTTCGTTTTCGGAATATTGGATGTCATCAAATTCTTTCAAAAGTTTTGTTAATTTATTTTTTTCTTCTTCGTTCAAATGTTCTAAGCGGTATGTACGTTCTGAATTAATGTCATTGTTTAATGCGTAGGAGATTTCATTTGTAAAGTTATTTTCTTGCAAGATTCCATCAAAATTTGTTGGGGAATTTGGTTCATTTAGTTGTAGTTCCTTGTGAAAGAATTTTCTGTCTTTAATTATTGTAATTTTCTCAGTGTAATCTACTATGCCATTATTCTCCATTAAAACTTTCCTACCTTAGAGGATATCGTAATAAGGTGAAAACTGATGTATATAAAATTGTTGGCCTTGCTGAAATAACCCATTGGCTGGTACATTAACAAATTTGTTTAGATGTGAATACCCAGTCATACTTCGGACAATTATTTGTTTACTATGCACTTGGAGATTAAAAAAGTTTCGCGTCATCATGTTTATTGAAGATCCAGTGTCTACTATGCATCGGTATTTGTGATTATTAAACATAATCTCTATGTATTGGTGTGTTCCCAGGCCGCTATTTTGAAAATTTTCGGCTTGTTGACATTGTGGATCTGATTGCATTTCAGTTTCTGTATGCTGTAATTGATCTTCGTGGTACTGTCCGTTTTGTTAATCGTATTGGTCAGTGTCGTCGTCGTAATCTGATTCGTACTGTTGATGTCTCGTCAATTTGCATACGCGACTGTCCGCTCCCTTCTTTAAAACGCATAGTTGGCACTCTTTGCTGCTGTGGGGGCTGGCTATAGTTTCGTGTGTCATTCTGTCGGTCGCGACTTAAGTCTTCTCTGAATTCATTATACAATTGCCTGTTCTGGTCGAATTGTTGTTGTCTAGTCTGTGGTGTTCGTTGATAAGGAGTTTGGTTACTGTTTACATTCAAGTTTTGGGGTTGCGTGGGAAACCTGAATGGATTGAAGGAGCGACTGAATTGTTGGCTGGGATAAGTATTTTTGTTGTGTTCGATATTAGTTTTGTTGTTAGTACTCGGATTTAGTACTCAGATATTGGGTCTTCGTGTAGACCTTCTTGCTGACCAACTTGTCGTAACTTTTGAACTGTTGAGATATTATACCTTGCCAAGGTCATAAATAATCTATCTGGCAGTTTGCGTTGAATTGTATTTTTGATTGTAGTTGCCATTGCTTGGGTATAAACAATTGAATCATTTTGATTGCCTTCTAAGGCTAATTTGTTTATTATGATTGTACTCTTATCTTCTAATTCTTCACAGAATAGACGTAAGTTACCTTTGTAAGGTTCAGAGTAGAGGCGTTGTAGTAGTTCTTCCAGCGGTGTTTGCGTCTTAAATTCATCGATTAGGGCACCTTTTAGAGTTGTCCATTCGTTGTGGAATCCGAACTGGGATACTTTTTGAGCATCTCCAATGATTTGTAATTTAATGGCTATAAAAATTACGGCCTTCTGTCGTGCGTCACTGGTAGGGTAAAGGCGCAACAAGTACTCAATTCGCCTGATGAAAGGACTGAGGCTGCATGGATCTCCAGCAATTGAGGTACTTGGTGGATTTGTCGAAGGAGTTGGGTTATAGCTTGATTTGCCAACGCCATGTTTTCTGTTGTTTCTTGTTGGTTTGTTTGATCTAACGGTGGTGAGGTAGCGGTCACACTCATTGAGCGGGCTACTGTGTTAAGTTCAATATAAATTGGGTGGCGGTCACACTTTGTCTAGCGGGTTACGACTTTTTGTTCACGTACTGCTCAGTAAAATGAGACTTATGTATTAAGTGAACTGCACTGTGCACCTTTTGATTAATTAAAATTCACTGTAGTGGCGATCACACGTTATGAAGCGGGCCACAAAATAGGTCTTTTAATTAATTTTAATACACACGGGTTCTTTTGCGGATATCGTCTCGTTATAAAATTGTAACTTTTACCGGATCACTATTTCGCGGCAATTCGCGTGCTCAATCTTGAAGAATTTCTTGGTTGTACAAGGATTCTTCGTCACTTGATTGAAGACCATACCGCGGATAACTCAACGTTATTATTGGCCTGGTCTATTCCGCGACGTAGCACGACACGTCAAACGATGTGAGAAGAAGATGTGTCAGAAGCTTAAGGTGAACCAACTGAAACCTGCTGGGAAGATGCTGACGCGGCAAGTGGACGAGCCGTTCAGTGCACTTTGCTCGGATTAATTAAAATTCACTGTAGTGGCGGTCACACTTTATGAAGCGGGCCACAAAATAGGTCTTTTAATTAATTTCCATACACACGGGTTCTTTTGCGGATATCGTCTCGTTATAAAATTGTAACTTTTACCGGATCACTATTTCGCGGCAATTCGCGTGCTCAATCTTAAAGAATTTCTTGGTTGTACAAGGATTCTTCGTCACTTGATTGAATAGTATCGCGGATATTACTAATAACTTTCGATATCCTACCGGCTGCGCCAATTAACTGTTCATCAATTAATCATCAATAAAAAAAATATTGATTTATTTTAGTTTTATATTCATGTTCTTTATTGGTTCAAGATATCTTAAAAACTAACTACAAGATTTGTGATCTGAGCACAACAAACCTTTAAAGCTCTGCTGCTCTTTGTTTTCAATTGTTTACTTATATCGATTCTGTTAGTATACATTTGAGTTCTAGAAGTTTACATTTGAGTTCTACAAGTTTACATTTGAGGTTCCTTGATAGGCTTTGAAAAGTAGTGTGTCTTTGATAAGCTTTGAAAAGTAATGTGTCTTAGATAAGCTTTTGGAAAGTGAAGCTTTACAAAAGATCGTTTGATTTAATTACGGATTTATTATGTTACTATGGCAGATATGTCACTATATTTTTTTGATCAGGATCTGCAGCCGAATCGATTGAGCCCTGTCCGTCTGTCTGTCAGTCCGTCCGTCCGGATGTTTGAGCGCGTCGATCTCAGAAACCATAAAAGCTAGAAACTTTGAACTTGGTATGTAGGTTCCTGGATACCATAGGCAGATCAAGTTTTTTTTTTATTTTTGAATCGGTCCACTATGTCATATAGCTGCCATAGGAACGATACATCGAAAATGAAGTTTTAGTATGAAAAAGTATTTTGTTTGTTTGAGATATCAGAACCAAACTGATAGAATATGCATCCGGTCTGCTAATATACATCCTGGAAAATTTGGCTAAAATCGGTTAACTATATCATATAACTGCCATAGGAACGATACATCGAAAATTAAGCTTAAGTATGGAAAAGTTTTTTGTTTGCTAAGGTATCAAAACCAAACTGATAGAATATGCATCTAGTCTGCTAATATAATTCCTGACCAAAATTGGTTATAATCGGTTAGCTATATCATATAGCTGCCATAGGAAAGGTACATCGAAAATGAAGTCTTTGCATGGAAAAGTTTTTTGAGATATCAGAACCAAACTGATAGAATATGCATCTGGGCAGGTATTATACATCCTGACCGAATATGGTATATCGGTATATCGATATGGATATTGCATGGCATAAGAGGCATCCAGGAGGTGGAACCCGACCTGGAATCTTGGGTACAGGAGTTCTTGGACCGAGAACTGGCCAAATTCGACACCTTGTCCGGGGTCACCCACATCGCCGAGCATGTGATCACCATGAAGGATGACCGCCCTATCAAGCAGAGATACTTCCCGCAGAACCCGCCGTGCAGCGAATAATTGAAGAGCAAGTCGATGAGCTCCTGAAAAACGATTGCATCGAACCGTCTAAAAGTCCCCAAAGCGCTTTCGTTGTGTTCGTGGGAAAGAAGACTGGCGACGTTTATATGTGCATCGATTATCGACAGCTGATCGCGAATTCGATCTCAGATTTGGACTCCACTCCGCCACTTATCAGCGAGTATTGGACAGCGTGATCGGATCCGAGGTGAAACCATTTGACTTCGCATATATGGACGATATCGTCGTTATCGGTTCCACCCTGATGGTTCCACCATGACGCAAAGTTGGCATTAAATTTAAATTGTTGGTCAGCTAGTAGAAACGGTACTGAGGATGGAAAACTAACATCTCTTGAACTCATGCTCCTTGCATTTATAAAAGTGTTGTGTTGCTGGCTGAATATGTCATATCGACAGCAAGTCAAAAAAAGACACAAGTTTTGTTTTGTCCTAATTTATCTCATACAATATTTTGTAAACCATAATAGTATGAAATGATGTCAAACTCTGCAGAATTTTTTTTTAAGACCTGAAGCAATTGCTACTTGAATTAAGCCTGAAGCAGTTGCTAATATAAAGCAGTTGATAAACTGAGGATGTTGAATCAATTGTGAAGTTGATAACCAAATTCAGTTTTTAATCTGACGAAGCTGCTAATTTTCAAATTTGTAAAAAAAACCTTTCTTCTCGAGTCTCATAGTTGGGAGGAGCAAATTGAGCAACAAGACATGTCCCAATGTGGATTCTAGGCCTATAATAATAAATTTTTATAACTATAGTTAATTCTCAAAAAACTTTTTTTTAAAAACTTTTTTTAAAAATAAAATTTTTTTTACAATACTTTTATATAAATTTAAATTAAGTGACGGGTATCCTATTGTCGACTATAGCCTTTCCCACTTGTTTTTTTTTAAATACGTGAGCAATAGAATCCACAGAGATTGTATACCTTCTGTTTGATCTATTATTTTGACATTATTGGCCACATTGGCCGTATTGTCTTTAGTCTGACTATCGTCAGAACCGAACCAAACCATTTCATATAAATTAATTCAATTTAAAAATTTTTTTTTTTAAGAACACGAAAAAAATTTCTGAACAATTCTAATTGAACTATACAAATATATCATCGTTAGTTTTTTGTTATGTAGGGCATTTGGTTGGCTAATAATTTTTATTTATACAATTAATGGTCCAACCGTATGTGTTAGACGCTCTATGTACCGTTGTCGGTCCTCCTCGGATAGTGTCGTTGCAAGCAGGTACTTCAGCAGCTTGATTCGCTTACCGTTACTGTTACTTTTTTTCCTTTGTTGTTGTTGCTGCGGGCCCTGTACTCTGCTTTCGTGAGTAGGCCACATCGTCTATCGTTGGGACACAACTCCAAGGCTTCTTGTAGGGTAGAAGCGTCCCTTTACTTGACAGGAGCAGTAGAGAGCAGAGCTGTTTGCTCTTGTTGGTGTTGTCTAGACATCGAGATCTAGTCCGGGGCCTATAAGATCAGGCGGTGCCGGTGCTGGTCATCGCACAGATCGATATTATATTTTATGCTGTTTGCACATTTTGTTTTTCGTGTTTCTTCCTTTGATTAATTAGTCTTTAAAAATTTTATTTAATAATATTTGGCACTCGACAACAATTTGTATTGACTGTTTGTTTTTAGTATACATTTTCATTCACTTGTTGGTTTTGTTGCTTCGGTTTTACTTCTTTCAAAAAAAAAATTATTGTTTAAGGCACTTTGAGTATATATGCTGCTTAGACTTTTTTTGTGTTTTGTTTTAGCGGTTATTGACAAGGGCTTGTCCATCGCTGGTTTAAGCTATCACTTCTTTCACAACAACATTTTTAATACCACGAACCCATATATATTTTCTTGATCAGGATCAGCAGCCGAGTCGATTGAGCCCTGTCCGTCTGTCTGTCAGTCCGTCCGTCCGGATGTTTGAGCGCGTCGATCTCAGAAACCATAAAAGCTAGAAACTTTGAACTTGGTATGTAGGTTCCTGGATACCATAGGCAGATCAAGTTTTTTTTTTATTTTTGAATCGGTCCACTATGTCATATAGCTGCCATAGGAACGATACATCGAAAATGAAGTTTTAGTATGAAAAAGTATTTTGTTTGTTTGAGATATCAGAACCAAACTGATAGAATATGCATCCGGTCTGCTAATATACATCCTGGAAAATTTGGCTAAAATCGGTTAACTATATCATATAACTGCCATAGGAACGATACATCGAAAATTAAGCTTAAGTATGGAAAAGTTTTTTGTTTGCTAAGGTATCAAAACCAAACTGATAGAATATGCATCTGGGCAGGTATTATACATCCTGACCGAATATGGTATATCGGTATATCGATATGGAGATCTGTTGCATGGCATAAGAGGCATCCAGGAGGTGGAACCTGACCTGGAATCTTGGGTACAGGAGTTCTTGGACCGAGAACTGGCCAAGCTCGACACCTTGTCCGGGGTCACCCACATCGCCGAGCATGTGATCATGGTATATCGGTATATCGATATGGAGATCTGTTGCATGGCATAAGAGGCATCCAGGAGGTGGAACCCGACCTGGAATCTTGGGTACAGGAGTTCTTGGACCGAGAACTGGCCAAATTCGACACCTTGTCCGGGGTCACCCACATCGCCGAGCATGTGATCACCATAAAGGATGACCACCCTATCAAGCAGATAACTATCCGCAGAACCCGTCGTGCAGCGAATAATTGAAGAGCAAGTCGATGAGCTCCTGAAAAACGATTGCATCGAACCGTCTAAAAGTCCCCAAAGCGCTTTCGTTGTGTTCGTGGGAAAGAAGACTGGCGACGTTTATATGTGCATCGATTATCGACAGCTGATCGCGAATTCGATCTCAGATTTGGACTCCACTCCGCCACTTATCAGCGAGTATTGGACAGCGTGATCGGATCCGAGGTGAAACCATTTGACTTCGCATATCTGGACGATATCGTCGTTATCGGTTCCACCCTGGAGGAGCACCTGCGCAACTTTGGCGAGGTCTTAGGGAGGCTCAGGAAAGCGAGCCTACGCCTCAACAAAGCAAAGTGCAAGTTCTTTCGACGCCGGTTGATATATATCGGTCATGTCATCAGTGGGGACGGGATTCATACAGACCCGGATAAAATCGCAGCCATGCGAGAATTACTGCCGCTCACATCGTGCCGAGAACTCCGTCGAGTAGGGATCGCATCATCGTATCGCCGCTATGTTCCGAACTTCGTTGTCATTACCCGACCCATGTCGACTTTGCTCAAGAAAGGCCAGAAGTGGGAGAGGAATCCCGAGCAGCAGGCCGCATTTGAGGAGCTTAAGAAGCGATTGACCAACTCCTGTCATGGCATGAACAGATTATAACTCAAAGTGCGCGTTACAGACCAAAGCCAACGCAAGTGAAGTGCGGGCAGTTCTCACCCAGGAAAACAAAGGAGCTGAGCGAGTCATCCCCTACATTAGCCGCCGGTTGTACAAGGCCGAAGTAAACTATTCTACTGAGAAAGAGTACCTGGCAATAGTCTTGGCTATCCGTAAACTTCGCTGTTACTTGGAAGGCTACCGGTTCGACGTAATAACAGATCACCTCGCTCTGAAGATGCTCAAAGGCATCGATAATCTGACCGGACGGATTGCGCGCTAGGCACTGGAACTACAGCAGTATCAGTTCGACGTTCATTACCAACGTGGGAAGCAAAACATCTTGGCCGACGTCTTGTCTCGCCAACCATTGAAGGTCCTAGTCCAGCACGCACAGGAAGAGGCACCACAATGCAAATGGATCGCTCATCTTATCAAACTGATTCTCGAGATACCGGACTAGTTTGCTGACTTTACCATCGAAGGGGGCCAAGTGTACCGGCACTTAAGTCATCGACCAGTGGAAGACGAGTACGTTCCATGGCAACTGTGCGTCGGACTGGACTACCGACTAAGGGTCCTAGCCGAATGTCACGACCACCCGACGGCAGGACACTTGGGTGTTCGGAAGACCATACCGCGGATAACTCAACGTTATTATTGGCCTGGTCTATTCCGCGACGTAGCACGACACGTCAAACGATGTGAGAAGAAGATGTGTCAGAAGCTTAAGGTGAACCAACTGAAACCTGCTGGGAAGATGCTGACGCGGCAAGTGGACGTGCACTTTGCTCGGATTTTATCGGTCCGCTTTTCCTTTCCAAACATGGGAACCCGATGCTGCTCGTGTTCTTTGATGCTTTCACCAAGTGGGTCGAGTTTGTCCCGTTACGGAAAGCCACATCCGCACACCTGCAGCGACCTTTCCAAGAGACCATCCTGTCTCGATTCGGAGTACAACAGCGTTTTGTCTCTGACAACGGGTCGCAGTTCACTAGCCGCTCCTTCTGTACACTCTGCCAGACTGCCGGTATGAACTCCAACACACCGCGCCTTACAGTCCACAATAAAATTCAACGGAGTGAGCGAACCAGACGATCAAGACGATGTTGACACAGGGAAACCAAGAAAACCAAAACATAAACAACAGTATCTCGGACACGACGGGATTCAGCCCAGCATTCCTCGTTCAAGGTGTGGAGCCACGGCTACCAGGAGCACTATACAACGAACTCACGAGAACTCGCAATATCCAGCGACAAGGCGAAACAGCTGCTGGACATTTTCAAGATCGTCAAGGAGAATACCCAACGCGCCACGATTGGCACTCGGAGTTACAGAGTCCTTGAAGAGAACTCGCAATATCCAGCGACAAGGCGAAACAGCTGCTGGACATTTTCAAGATCGTCAAGGAGAATACCCAACGCGCCACGATTGGCACTCGGAGTTACAGAGTCCTTGTCAGAACCCACGTCCTGTCCAATGCTGCTGAAGGTTTCTCCCCGAACGTGGTACGATTGCAACGAGTGGCTTGGAACCCCCAAGGAGGAGAAAACTACCTGCACCTTCATCGAGCGGTATTCGGATTATCTTAAGCAGCGCACTGGACAATGGCGATTGGGATAAGGTTCTGGCAACGGCCAGCGACGTCAGCTTCGATGAGGAGAAGTTGCCCCTCTATCAAATCGAGATTGCCCCAGGAAGTGATAGGCGCGTTGGAGTCATGACCGTTTATCGTCCTAGCGACGACGAAGTTCACCTTGGATATATCATTTCGTCCACCTTCAGGACGATGATCCAGATTTAGCTGAATTTCATAGGTGGCAAACTTGAAAAGCAATATCGATACCATAAATATTGACATCACCAATCACAATAGCAATAGCATAAAAAATTATGATATGCTATTTGTAGTTATAGCAATATCAAAAATTTGGAGCACATAAAGTACAGAGCAAAAAAAAATTTTCGACTTCTGCTATTGCTATAGTCGTAGCTTTACTTAAACTACTCTAATAGTAGCTTTTATAGTTGCTCTCCAATATGCTCCCGTAGTTGCTCTCGTCGTTGCTACCGTTGTTATGACTATTCTGTTAGAGCATTTGATTTAAATTTTATATAGTATTACAATTAACTAAGTTAACCAATTCTATTTAATTGGTTTGGACTCTTAAAAATGTGGTCACATCAAATGTAAATGTGGAGGTGTAAGCATCTAATAAAAAAAATTTGTAATTGCAGTAAGCAAGGCCTCTAGACCGGCATCCAATAGCGACTTATAAGACTCTTTCGCAAAAAATCATTGCGGATTATCAGATTATTTATATTATTAAAGTTATGATAAGAAATTTTTTATGGAATTATATAACGTAAGGCAGAATATAAACTTTTTATGATGTGGTTTGCCTTAGCATATTTCCATTGTTTTTATTTACATCTTGGACCAATAACTAACTTTCGAGGCGAAAAATTCATGTCCGTGAGTTAAACTAGCTGAACGTTCAGCAAAGCTGATGAGCGCGTAGATCGCAGAGATTATAAAAACTAGAGTTAACACATTTATTAGCTTTTGTTAAACTGAAGTAGTTGGTTTTCTTTAATACATACAATACATTTAAGGTTTATTTTAATAAGTTAAAATACGACCGCATTAAATTTCTTTTGTTAATTTCTATTAGGACAGAGACAAGCTTTTTTTTCGCAGTAACAACAAAGGTTAATAAATTTTCTTCTTCTTCCACATTAGTTTTATGCACTTGCAACAAATGTTTTTTCAAATTATAAGACCGATCCTTTATTATTAGCCGGTTGCAGGCCTTACATTGCACGTTATCGGCGTCGCTTGCATTAAAATAATTTAAAACATAAAAAATTTCCTCTCCTCGGCGCCATGATACTACTTAACAAGTCAAGAAAAGTCATTGCGAAACTAACGGCCACAGGACACTGGCATATAGGAACACATGATATGAAAACAGGACTGCCAGTCAACCAACACTTCCGTAGCTGCAAAGACAAGCGGGAGTTAGAAACTCCGAAGCATCTGTCCAGCACTCAGCAGAGGCGGACACATGACCATGTATTGAGATTTCTAAACCACAGAAAGTGGGTACAGATTCATTCTTGTTTCAACGAGTGGTCACGTACTGTAGACAAAACATAGCAAAGTTCCTATTGAAAGGCTGTTTTAGAAACAAGCTCAACAGACCGACCTAACTCTTGATAAAGCTGTCGCAGATTCTCTTTTCCTGGGACATACTTAATGTGATATTCAAATTCTTTAACATTGTTTAACCAAACTATAGCTTTAAGGAGCAAAATCGCCAATAACACTAGGCAACAGCCCAAAAGTTACAAGAACCAAACCCACTTTTTCGGATAGGTTTGGTGCAAAAACCGACGAAAAACATTTTTTTTTTTGGTGAGATTTTTTTTTTTTAGAATTTTTCAAAAATCTGTCTTTTTTTTTAATACTTTTTTCAGAGGTGCGCCCACATTTGTCATCATTACACGAAAATGTCAAAACCGATTTATCAAAGCTTTACTTTATCTTAAAGCTAATGAATATATCTATATTTCATCGGAAGAGAACTCGCAATATCCAGCGACAAGGCGAAACAGCTGCTGGACATTTTCAAGATCGTCAAGGAGAATACCCAACGCGCCACGATTGGCACTCGGAGTTACAGAGTCCTTGTCAGAACCCACGTCCTGTCCAATGCTGCTGAAGGTTTCTCCCCGAACGTGGTACGATTGCAACGAGTGGCTTGGAACCCCCAAGGAGGAGAAAACTACCTGCACCTTCATCGAGCGGTATTCGGATTATCTTAAGCAGCGCACTGGACAATGGCGATTGGGATGAGGTTCTGGCAACGGCCAGCGACGTCAGCTTCGATGAGGAGAAGTTGCCCCTCTATCAAATCGAGATTGCCCCAGGAAGTGATAGGCGCGTTGGAGTCATGACCGTTTATCGTCCTAGCGACGACGAAGTTCACCTTGGATATATCATTTCGTCCACCTTCAGGACGATGATCCAGATTTAGCTGAATTTCATAGGTGGCAAACTTGAAAAGCAATATCGATACCATAAATATTGACATCACCAATCACAATAGCAACAGCATAAAAAATTATGATATGCTATTTGTAGTTATAGCTATATCAAAAATTTGGAGCACAAAAAGTACAGAGCAAAAAAAAATTTTCGACTTCTGCTATTGCTATAGTCGTAGCTTTACTTAAACTACTCTGATAGTAGCTTTTATAGTTGCTCTCCAATATGCTCCCGTAGTTGCTCTCGTCGTTGCTACCGTTGTTATGACTATTCTGTTAGAGCATTTGATTTAAATTTTATATAGTATTACAATTAACTAAGTTAACCAATTCTATTTAATTGGTTTGGACTCTTAAAAATGTGGTCACATCAAATGTAAATGTGGAGGTGTAAGCATCTACAAAAAAAAATTTGTAATTGCAGTAAGCAAGGCCTCTAGACCGGCATCCAATAGCGACTTATAAGACTCTTTCGCAAAAATCATTGCGGATTATCAGATTATTTATATTATTAAAGTTATGATAAGAAATTTTTTATGGAATTATATAACGTAAGGCAGAATATAAACTTTTTATGATATGGTTTGCCTTAGCATATTTCCATTGTTTTTATTTACATCTTGGACCAATAACTAACTTTCGAGGCGAAAAATTCATGTCCGTGAGTTAAACTAGCTGAACGTTCAGCAAAGCTGATGAGCGCGTAGATCGCAGAGATTATAAAAACTAGAGTTAACACATTTATTAGCTTTTGTTAAACTGGAGTAGTTGGTTTTCTTTAATACATACAATACATTTAAGGTTTATTTTAATAAGTTAAAATACGACCGCATTAAATTTCTTTTGTTAATTTCTATTAGGACAGAGACCAGCTTTTTTTTCGCAGTAACAACAAAGGTTAATAAATTTTCTTCTTCTTCCACATTAGTTTTATGCACTTGCAACAAATGTTTTTTCAAATTATAAGACCGATCCTTTATTATTAGCCGGTTGCAGGCCTTACATTGCACGTTATCGGCGTCGCTTGCATTAAAATAATTTAAAACATAAAAAATTTCCTCTCCTCGGCGCCATGATACTACTTAACAAGTCAAGAAAAGTCATTGCGAAACTAACGGCCACAGGACACTGGCATATAGGAACACATGACATGAAAACAGGACTGCCAGTCAACCAACACTTCCGTAGCTGCAAAGACAAGCGGGAGTTAGAAACTCCGAAGCATCTGTCCAGCACTCAGCAGAGGCGGACACATGACCATGTATTGAGATTTCTAAACCACAGAAAGTGGGTACAGATTCATTCTTGTTTCAACGAGTGGTCACGTACTGTAGACAAAACATAGCAAAGTTCCTATTGAAAGGCTGTTTTAGAAACAAGCTCAACAGACCTACCTAACTCTTGATAAAGCTGTCGCAGATTCTCTTTTCCTGGGACATACTTAATGTGATATTTAAATTCTTTAACATTGTTTAACCAAACTATAGCTTTAAGGAGCAAAATCGCCAATAACACTAGGCAACAGCCCAAAAGTTACAAGAACCAAACCCACTTTTTCGGATAGATTTGGTGCAAAAACCGACGAAAAACATTTTTTTTTTTTGGTGAGATTTTTTTTTTAGAATTTTTCAAAAATCTGTCTTTTTTTTTAATACTTTTTTCAGAGGTGCGCCCACATTTGTCATCATTACACGAAAATGTCAAAACCGATTTATCAAAGCTTTACTTTATCTTAAAGCTAATGAATATATCTATATTTCATTTATACACAGTCTTAAATTTAAAGCAGCAGTTTAAGAGATATCAATTTTTGAATTAAGAATATGATTTTTTCTTGGCTTTTTTTTCATTTGAGAGAGATTCTTAATTTGTAAGTTTGTTACAGATAACTTAAAAACAAAGTTTTTCATACTAAAGCTTGTTTATCGACCGTTCAATTCGATCGTTCTTATGGCAGTTATATGATATAGTGGTCCGATTTGAACCAACTTTGGTCACAATGTGTAAAACAATAACAAATTCAAATTCTGTAAGTTTGGTTGGGCTATCTCAAAAAACACAAAAAATGTTTATACTAAAGGTAAAAAATTTTACCATTAGGCCCCAAAAGCCCCATTATCTGCAATCATTTAAATTTTCCCCCTTCCACTTACACGCCCATATCTCATGACCCAGGTTGGTTAGAAAAAGTTTTAGTATGCCATTTTGTAAGTTAGGACTAAACCTTTCGATCGGTATATAACTCGATCTGATCGGACAGTCGTAGCAAATTTTTCAACTTAGCTGCTGCTTTCGTCACTAACGCGAAATGCCGTCCGCAGTGATACTTATCGTAAAAAGTCGCGTACGTTATTCCCTTGTTATGCAAGCGAACAGCCATATGTTTTTCCGCTCAAACCGACAAGACCGTCTACAGACGGTCTTCAGCTTTTAGCTTTTCAAGAATATTTCTCGATGTATTTTTGTATTTATTTTTTAACAAATCATAAGAAAATAGTATTACCTACTAGCAGTCTAATTCCCAAATCGATAGACTTACTCAATATATATTTTTATGGCGATTGAAATTGCAATTTATTTGGTCATAATTAAATTTGGGATTTTCCACAATTTCCATGTTTAGCAAAATTCTGTAAAATAACGGTTCGTCGGAAAATAATCATATATTTTTTTTAACGTCAGTAAATCAATTCTTAATATATAAGTAATATATTCCAAAAGAAATATTTATTTGTTTTCCATTTACATTTTAAAAACGGATGACCGTCTACAGACGGTCTTACCCGTTAGAGGGTTAATATTACATTTTAAATAAGCACTGAGTTTGTTTTAATATAAAATGAAGTTGAATTTGAACATAAATAAACTAAAAATCTTTCGCCCTCGGCAGGACTCGAACCTACGAGCACCGTCCGACTCCGCGACTCATAACACTGCGCCACGTAAGCCCACGACCGATTGGACGCCAATTTGTGATATAATATTTTAACACAATTTTTAATTTTATCAAGTTATTTATTTAAGTTTTAGTTACTGCCAACGCGCATCAACGAATTAAACAGCAAAATTTATTATTATTATTTGAATATCTTGGCTATTTACCGTCCAATCAGAATGAAATTTTCAGCAAAAATCTAGGACACTTTTCTCTTTGTCCATGCAAAATCTGGAATCTCTAGCTTTTAAATTGCCTCTATTTTTTGGATATGAAATTTATTTTTTCGATTTGTGGGCGATATAGGGGGCGTGGCCAAATTTTGAAATAAACTTGATCTGCTTGCAATACAGAGGAACCCACATACCAAGTTTGGGGTCTCTAGAGTCTCCGAGATCTAGGTTTTCATACAGACAGACAGACAAACAGACGGACATTGCTATATCGACTCGGCTATGGATGCTTATTGATGCTAAATTGTTTAAATTTCAGAGTATTTATTCTTAATATCTAGAAAACAATCCAAAAATTTTAGAAAAGTCGCTTCAATTTTATGAAAAATTAATCCTTTATTAAGGGGACATCGTCAAGATTACAAAACTATCTCCCATTCAGAAAATTACTTCTAGATATTTAGAATCCCACAAAAAAAACCCTGTATACGAGGTAAACGTCTAGTGACGAAAGCAATTTCCAGTCCCAAAATTTCTGATATCAAATTTTGTGACAAACAAAATTGAGTTTAATATAAAAAATTTAAATAAAAATATAAATTAATAGAAAAAAAAAACGAAAATTGGCTATGCGCACTGTGCAAAAAGCAATTTTTATGTACAAAGAAGCTCACCATTTTTGCGCTCAGTGCACAATGCCAATTTTTTTTTTTCAGCTTTTTTCACTAAAAAATTCGAGGAAAATTCGAAACAATTTTTTTACATTTTATTAAATATTTTATTTGCGTAGCTGTTGTAATTACGCGTTGTTTAAGATATGATTCATTAAAATCTATGGTGAGACGGCGATATGATATTATGTTGAGTCGAGACATGTTTTTGTCGACTTTTTTGACTTCGTTGTGGTGCGGCATGACCTTTAGTATGAACATTTTTTGTGTTTTTTGAGATATCTCAACAAAACTCCCAGAATTTGAATTTGTTATTGTTTTACACATTGTGACCAATGTTGGTTCAAATCGGACCACTATATCATATAGCATAGGAACGATCGGTCGAAAATCAAGTTTTAGTATGAAAAACTATTTTGTTTTATGAGACATCGTAACCAAACTTATTGAATATGTATTTAAGAGGGTGATTTGAAATACATTATTTGTTACCATATATTTAGTAACAATAATTACCCATCGTTAAGTTTATGTTTATATTTACCATTAATGTTTACCATTAAAATCTTTAAAAAGACGGCTAAGTTATTAGTATTTAAACAATGAAACAAGTTTTTCGCGAAGGTTGATTTTTGACTGATCGGTCCCATGGCAGCTATATGTTATAGTGGTCTTATTCCAGCCAAATTTGGACAGGTTGTATAAGACGATACGAGATTCTTAATTTGTAAGTTTGTTACAGATAACTTAAAAAACAAAAAAGTTTTTCATACTAATACAAAATAAAAATATATACTCATAAGATTAAATATAATAAAAATAAAACGCCAAAAATCTATCATCTAAAACTCACTATTTCGAACACGAACTAAAATTCTACTATGGTGACTATATATATTCTCAAAGGTGCGCGCGTTGGCCCTGTTATCTGAAATATTTGTCATCGCCCAATCAATATGTGTATCACAATTGGTTGTAGACGAATTCAAATCTAAGAGGGACTAATATCCTAATCTACATAAAAATTCATAAATTCTATCACTAAGAGAGCGTAAGCACAGATTAAAATCTCCTAAAACTATTGAACTGCTATTTAAAAATGGAAACCTCTGAAATAGGTCCTCAACTTCTGCTTTAAATTTAGGCAATGGATAGGCTGGGGTTTTGTATAAAATTAAGAATCCTAAAGACTTGTATTTAAACCAGAGCTCGTAAAATATGCTCAACCAAATTTTTGTGCTCGGCCTGCTCAGTCAAAAGACCGAAAAAACGAGACAAAATCGTTCAGGGTCTGAACAGCAACCTTTTTATTCGACTCGTTCGGGTTACTGCTCTCAGGTTTTGGGTTGAGTGTAACAAACGAGTCAGTCTCTTACTGACCTCTCGCTACGAACACAATCGTTCGTCGCTCATCTACTGAGAGTCAGTAAGGGAACAAGGCAAGCAACGAGTTCTCAAAAAGGGTCTTTATTTTTATTGTTGTGTTTGCTTTATGTTGTTGCTAAATACTTTGTTGAAGGTTTATACCCAATATAGACTTCTCCATTCTGGTGGCTACGTCAATTTTTAGGGGTATAAGCTTTCTCTTAACAGAAGCCTTTATATCCTCTTTTATTGCTATCTATTTAGCTCTGACATGGTCCATAATGCTTCTGGATGTTATTGGAGTCATTTCCAAAGCATTATAAATTGGGTTTAAAATATTTCTAAATCCTTCTCCATCCAACAACAGAAATGGTCTTCCCTCGTTCGCGACAATTCTTACCAGAGATGCAGTTATAGTCTCCTCATCTGTTTCGTACGATATTTTTCTCTTTTTTACTATTTTTTGCACTTCAATCGAATTGTCATCTTTTGGCAAGTTGAAGACGTCTTGATGCCGCATTGAGATGCCGCTTTAAATTTGTAACATGGCGGCCAGCTAGCTTAGCACCACATACTTTGCATATGGACTGACCATTATCTTTTTCAAATTGAAAAAACACATGTAATTCGCGTTTCTTTTTGAAAAACTTGCACAGATTACGTTTAGTCAACAGAATGTAGGCTATGTTAGTGTTTGCCTTTTGACACACAACACACATACATGCTCAAAAGACCGTTTGCCGAATTTTTACGAAAAAAACGGTCTCGAATGAGCACTGACCCGAGCGAGTGAACAAAAAGGCTCGTCGGTTGAGCACATAGCAAGCCATAGGAAAACAAAGTTTTAGTGTTTTCTAGTGACAGTTCCTATCGGGTCACTAGACGAGAGGTTTTTTTCTGACAACATGCTCGAAAGGGAGCAATTTTTACGAGCTCTGATTTAAACATTTAAGAATGGCTCTGTTTGGCCGAGTTCCGTTAGATAATGATTCACAATCTAGACGGACTACACTATTATAACCAGGTATTTCATATGACTCGCTTGAAAAAATAGAAGTCTCGACGAAACATAAGAGAGAAGAATGAAGCATTAGCTGATTTGAGCAAATATCATTGCTGTCGAAAAGACAGTTATAGTGGGTACTTAATAATTTGGTGCTTCTCAGACTTTGAAGATCTTGCTCTACTGGTGAGTGAGGACACTTGGCCCGAGCGTTAATTCCTACGCTTTCATCTATGAATTGTACCCAAAGAACTTGAGGAGAATTGGATGAATAAAAACTTATATCCATAAGAATTCCGGAGGCTCCATTTACTAAACCATCTAAACCATGACCGTAATCATATATTTGGCAGTGGTTTTCAAAATAAGAGACGTACATAACCCTTGAGTTTTGGACGTCTGAAAATTTTTAACTGCCTCCAGGTGCCTATTTTTCACTTCTGTTGAAAGATGTGAAGCCTTTATAAAATCAAGAGCAGTGGAAATGTGTTGAGCAGTTGGAATAGAGTTTAATTTTGCCGCGTTAAAAACGGAATTATCTTCAATACTATAATAGCCTATTTCCACGACAGCAAATTTGGCTCATTTGACGCCATTTTCATCATCTGGCCCGAATGTGGACTTCATTTCAGTACAAAATCCGAATGATCATTTTGGCTCATCCATAATGAATGAATGCCATACGCCCCTGCGAGTTTCAGTATTTTTTTATCGAGCACGCGATGTTTATCGATAATTTCGTGAAAAAAAGCAATTATTACTTTAACCAGCTGTTTTCTTCAATAGAAAAAATTTGCACGAATTATAATAGCAAAATCAAAATGATAATGTTCATTATATCAACTTTGTATAAATTTATCACAGAAATCGAAAAACTGATTTATATCGGCCGAATGACAAATGCTTTGACAGTTGAACATTCGGTCGTGGAAAGCCAAAAATGAGCCACATCCAAATGTGACCAAATGGGCCAAATGTGAGTGGTCGTGGAAATAGGCTATAAAACAAATGAATTGCATCATTTGGTAACTGGTTTTCTTCGCAAGTTCGAGATCATAACAAAGAGATGTCATCAGACGACATTTAACCGAATGCCATGATACTTAATGCTATTGCAAAAGCTTGGTCATCTCGCTGTCGCATTATCTCTGTGAGTTCAAAAAACTTTAAAGAGTCCCACAGAGACGACCCATATATTGCACTGTATGGGTCATGCAACGCTGAATTGGGCTTGAAAATCCATCGATCTCCAACAGGACTTAGCTGTCTAAGATCACCGAAAACTATAACAGATATTCCTCCAAATGGTAGGTCTCTGTTATTTAAAATTTGTTTAAGGCGAGAATCCAAATGGGAAAACATTTTGGCACCGACCATTGAAATTTCGTCAATTATTAAAACTTTAAGATCCATAAATCTGAAACGGAGGGTGTTCAAAAGATTATCTCCAAGATTTTTAAAGGGGGACCCAGATTGATTCACTGGAAGTGAAAACATAGAATAGAACCCCCCCATAGGGTAGAACCCCCCAATCCGAAAGCTGCTTTTCCTGTGGGAGCACTCAGAAGAATTTTGGCAGTATTTGCGTTACACCCTGGTCTGCGTAGATATATTTAAGAAAGGGACTGAAAAGTGCTGAAATTAACCTACTTTTGCCAACACCTGCTCCGCCTCCCACAAATTCATGGAAGACAATGCTATGGAGGGTATTATGAAGAGCATGAGTTAAAAAAGTTTTTTGCTTTAAATTTAAATATCGAACAATGTTTGACAAGCTCTCAGGAGATATTAGTGGCGGAATCTTTACTATTCGCATAGTATCATCCGAATCTTCATGTTGGTCATTTTGATTATTATTACCGTTTATATTTAATACATTTAATTGAGAGCTAATCGCAGGAAAAGCTAAAACCCTGAATTTATCGTCTACCTGACCATCGAACTGCTCTTCCTCGGCGTTGCCCTCACTTTCTATGACCCTTCTAAGCACGTCTTCTAAATCTTCTAACATATTATACTTCCTAAAGTTAAACTTAATTACCTCCCCATTTTCTGTATAAACTTCCTCACAATTTTTCTGAACACGCTCTATAACTTCAGTTCTCCATAAAAAATAGAGCATTCCTAGTAATTTTGCCTATCGGTATTTGAATTAAAACTCCTAAATCTAATTATTTTGGGCTTGGATCTCTACCTGACAAAACCACTTACATCGAGAAGAGGAAGCGGTAAACCACCTAAGTTTTCGTTTTCTTCAACATTATCGTCGTCATTATTACTATTCTGACGAGTTCCTCTTGCGGATTTTGTATAATTATACTCTGCAGCAAAATCGGCTAAACACAGGCTGTTGAGACTATGTGGTCGCTGTTCGTAGTGATTCAGCAACCCCCCTACAAATATGTCATTTGAATCTGGAGACATATTTTGGAGTTGCTCCTTGGACTTGAGCATTCTAACTCTATGTTCCGGTAGTAAAGTGTTAATATACACTTCTGCGTTGCTAGTCTTAGACAATCGCATATCTAAACAACAATAGGCGGCTTCCTGATCTGAAACCTCAGTGCCGGTAATGAATTTGTGACCAATATACTGCAGCTTTTGCCTGATGGATAAATTGCCAATCTTAATCTCTTCGATGGCATCACGCATTAGTTTAGAAATGCCCCGTTGGGATTTGTTTATATAATTAATTATATAGCTTCAGCATGCGTATGGATCCAATATGAATTGTATATCAATATTGGCTCGTTGCATTTCAAGAATGTGTTTATTATATGCGTTAACATTTATTGCTGCAAAACTTCTCTTCAGGGAAATTTGTGGCTTTTTCAAAGCAGACTTAATGGCATGTCCAGTGAGGTTCACTTGATCGTGAGATAAAATAGTTTTGAATATGCTCAAGTAATTTATGGTGTCCGAATCAAAAGATAAATTTAAGAAATTCTGAATCTTTTTTAAATTTTCACGGTGAAGAGAAATTTGAGGAGTTTCTTCAGGCAGTGGCCTTAAAATTTCTGTTTGGGGCATTGGAAAATAAGAAGAGAGTTTCCTCTCACTTCACGTCTGCATGAGTGGCTCGGTATTTTAAATACTCAGAGAGGTCCTTATTTGTTACATCCGTGGTAACGAAGCGATCAATGAAGTCTATGGAGAAATATGTAGATGCATCATTTTCGAAATCCAACTCGCCACCCCCCGCATTTTTATAAGCTTAAATAATTTCCTAAGCCGATATTCCAAATAGCGAGCACAAGTTACAGGATCGGTGGATTAACCTCACTTTCTCTTGGGAAGACAAACTAAATGCTTGGTCTTCTGTAACTTGTTGCTTGTCCACATTATCTATCAAAAAAGGACAAGCAGCTTTACCCACCTACTTTCAGCAGCTGACAACGTAATAAAGAAAGTTGGTAGGCCAAACTGACGAGTCTTGGCCATAACCTTCTTTTTTTCTGCTTTCCAATGAGCAGGAGACGTGCGAATGCCCTTAAGGACCCTATAGCCTTCATCGTGGCGAATAAGATGGTCCATATGCTCTTCATTAAGAGCGTTAGAAGCTGTAATGGCGCGTGAGGCGCAGCGCTTTCGTAAGCAAATTGAAGTATTGTATCCTTTACTGATTAGCTCTAACTTCTTATAATTGAAGAATAATTTATCAATTCTACAACCTCTCCTATCGATATTCCGAAGCTCATATCTAACAAAGGTTGTAAAAGTTTCTGAAGTTTTTCTTTTGATGCCAGCATATATAGTTGGAAATGCCAATTCCTCAGAGTCAGCATCCATAATCATATATAGGGGTCTTTGGCCTTCGCCAGGAGCAATTATGATTGCATGGCAACATGATTATTCTCAAGCAGAGTTTCTTGACCCCCAGGATTGAGCTCCTCCATTTCAACATCCTCTTCAGGATGAAACGATTGCTGAAATTCTTGATCGAGTTCATCTACTAACTCAACGTCTGCTTGAGAAACTACAAAGGGAACAGTGTCAGAAGTAAAGGTTGAAATCCACTGCTGATTTAGAACTACAATGTGCTTCAAATAAAGTTCAGTATTTATTAAATGCCTTCTGGCAAATGTAACCTTTATGGGTCTAATGGTTTCAGTCATATAATCATGCCTGAATTCCATTCTTCGTTTGAGGTGCTGTATTACCTCTGCTTTATTGAAAGCTCGTGGGAGGGATGTCACGATATTGCTAACTGGAATAGGAACGTTGACTACAGCTCCTTTAATTGCACTCTGGCGACCAACACCTATAGATTTTATTACCATAAATGGAAGTCTTGGGGAAATAAGTCTTTCTTCTAAAGGAATAAGACCTTTAAGACACGGGGGCAAATCGGGAAAGTCAAAGCCATTTATAAATAATAATTATTTACCCGATACTCCCTTATACGGTCAGAATTTCGTCGGTTTTCTGCTTCCCTGCTTTGACTAATGCTCTTATTTTGGCTAACTCTCTGACTAATACGTCTTATCGCGTCAGCGATTGCTTGTCGCTGTAACAATCGAGCACTTTGTCCTTCTCGCAGAATTATCCCTAGCTTGAAATCTAGCAATTCTACCTCTCTCTCTTTTAAAAGGCGAGTCTCAGGATCCTAATTGCTCAAAGTTGTGTGTTGCGTATTTGTTCATTGATTCTGTGTATATTGTTTTGACGTCGTGTGGATCTTCTCAAATTATCGGACAACCTTTCACTCTGCCTAATGTCACCGTTTGTACGTCTCTGTCTTCTACTCTGTGTATTATTCTGCTGCTCAGCTCCCCGTACGTTCGTATCCCATCTCCGGCTCGATCTACGAAGTCTGTCTGCCACCCTTTCCGTCTCCCGAATCTCCCCGTTTGTACGTGTCTGTCTCCTACTCTGTGTGTCGATCTGCTGCTCAGTTGCCCGTACGTTCGGATCCTGTCTACGGATTTACAGTATTTATATTATAAAATAATGCAATATAATATTATACAAATATAATATTCAATTAAAAATAATAGTATTTAAATTATATATAATATTCAATAATAATAATAATATATAAGCTAAATATAATATTAGGAATAATATTCAAAAATTTATACTTAAACAAGTAAGCGGTTACAATCGAGCACGCTCGACAGTAGGATACCCTGAGCCCAGGTACTCTTCAATAAAAGTTTATTTTCGACCAATTGTTCCTATGGCAGCTATATGATATATAACGCCGATTTGAACCAAATCTGGTCAGAATGTACAAAACTAACATTAATGCATATTCTATCAGTTTGGTTAAGATATCTCAAAAAACAAAAAACTTTTTCATACTAAAACTTCATTTTCGATGCATCGTTCCTATGGCAGCTATGTGATATAGTTATCCGATTTCAACCAAATTTGGTCAGGATGTATAATACCAGCTCCGAAACATAATCTATCAGTTTGGTTCTGATATCTCAACAAACGCAAAACTTTTTCATACTAAATCTTCATTTTCGATATATCGTTCCTATGGCAGCTATGTGATATAGTTATCCGATTTCAACTAAATTTGGTCAGGATGTATAATACCAGCTCCGATACATAATCTATTAGTTTGGTTCTGATATCTCAACAAACACAAAACTTTTTCATACTAAAACTTCATTTTCGATGTATCGTTCCTATGGCAGCTATATGATATAGTGGTCCGATCCAAAAATAAAAACAAACTTGATCTGCGTATGGTATCCAGGAACCTACATACCAAGTTTGAAGTCTCTAGCTTTTATAGTTTCTGAGATCGACGCGTTCAAACAGACGGACAGACGGACAGACAGACGGACATGGCTCAATCGACTCGGCTGTTGATCCTGATCAAGAATATATATACTTTGTGGGGTCTGCCACGCCTCCTTCTGCCTGTTACATACATCCTGCCAAACGCATTATACCCTTTTTTGCCCATTTTTAATGGGCTCAGGGTATAAAAAATAATATAAGATAAATTAATAATTTAATTTTATTTAAAATTAAATTATATTATTATTTATTTATTACTTATACATGCAAATATACATACAAACACTCACACGTGCACAAAGAAACGCTGTCAAATGTATACGCAATGTATATATGTTTGAAATTCTGTAAACACAAATGTATAAATATTCATTAATTTATATGAAATATTTGTTATTGCATATATACATACATACATACATATAAACACTCAGGTGCACAAAGCAATGCATTGAAATGTATACGCAAACGCTACATATGTTATATTAAGTTATGTACGTATGTATTTATATTTAACCCATTCGACCCCAACGTTGCCTGTGAGCAATTTCAAATGTTTAAGAGCTAACGGTAATCGTTTCTTCTATTATTAAAAAATTTTAATGTGAACGTCAGTTGACGTAAATATTTTCAACAAGCTGAACGTGCGTCGGAAAAAAAATTGTTGTGAAATTCTGAGACTTTTTAAAAGTGAGTGATTTACTTCTAAAATTAATATAATAAGGTAAAAAGTATAAATGCAATATTGTTAATCAATGATTTAACTAAACTATGTTAATGTTAAATTTAATTTATTTTCAATAATAAACAGTTGTCGAATTTTTAAAGTTGTAAAGTTGCTTGTGGGCAACCTTGGGCCATTGCGAGTATATTCTATATTATGAAACCCAAAGATAAAGGTTTATCTAATGATGACATGAGAAGATTCTCAACTTCGATTGGGATGTCTCCACTGACGAAGAAAATGGAGATAAAATGGAAGATATCTCTGCAATGCTAGAGAAGAATTTAAAAGCGATTGTGGATAAAGGAGAATCACTAGAGGTTGAACTTATTGAAAATTTGATCGAAAAAGAATGTAACCAGGAGTTGATCCCAATTTAAACTATGATAAGCTGTACAAGATACGTCCTTTACTAGATATTCTCAATGAAAGTTTCGGTAAATTACCCCAAGTAGAACATCTAAATATTTTCAACAAGCTGAGAATTTTCAAAGTTGTAAAGTTGCTTGTGGGCAACCTTGGGCCATTGCGAGTATATTCTATATTATGAAATCCAAATATAAAGGTTTATCAAATGATGACATTGAGAAGATTCTCAACTTCGATTGGGATGGAGATGAAATGGAAGATATCTCTGCAATGCTGGAGAAGAATTTAAAAGGGATTGTGGATAAAGGAGAATCACTAGAGGTTGAACTTATTGAAAATTTGATTTGAGCCTAGTGTTGTGGCTAATAGTTGCCTTGAGAAAGTTGATTCCAATACACTTAAATGGAAAAAAAGGCCATTCAAAGTTGATAAAGTGATGACACCTGTGGCGCATCAAAGAAATAGATTTGATAACAAAGCAAACAAATTTGTATGGGTTGCAAGAGCATGGCATAGAGCTTGAATGTCCTGGGGAGCACATCAGGAGATATATTGGAATTTTATTATACTTGGGTGTAATAAAAGTTCCGCAATTGAAAATGGCTTGGTCAAAAGAATTAAAGCTTACTGCTATATCAGATTCAATGCCACGAGGAAAACTTGAAAAAATCAAACAATGTTTACACTTCAACGATAACACCAAACAATCCAAGAAAGGAGATTTAAACTATGAGAAGCTGTACAAGATACGTCCTTTACTAGACATTCTAAATGAAAGTTTCGGTAAATTACCCCAAATAGATCATCAAGGCGTTGATGAGCAAATCATTGCGGACAAAGGTATTCAAATTAAAAATTTTACTGAATACTACATCTTCAATTTAAATTTTGTTTTCAGGCCAATCGTTTTATAAACAATACAACCCAGCTAAGCCCCACAAATAGGGTCTAAAAATGCTTACACGCGCTGGGACATCTGGGTTAGTGTACGACTTTACGCTATATGTTAGTGAATGGATTGGGAATATCGTCGGATGTAGTTATGTTCTTACCAAAAGGGCTTCCCAAAGGCAAAGCTTTTAAACTTTATTTTGACAACTGGTTTACGTCAGTTAGCATTTTGATTGCATTGAAGGAAATGGGCATATTTGCAACTGGAACTATCCGCAAAAATCGCATAAGCAGTAGCAAACTTCTTTCAGATGCAGAATTGAAAAATCGTGGAAGAGGATCTTTCGATACTAAATAAGAAGTGAACAATAATCTGGTTTGTGTAAAATGGTTTGACAATAAGTCAGTTCTAGTACTATCTTTGTGCGAAGACCATCAACCAGATGGGATATGCAAGCGATGGAGCCCAAAGGAAAAAGTTTACAGTGATGTACCAAGGCCTGTAATTGTAGCTTCCTATAAAAAGGGAATGGGAGGAGTAGACTTAGCGGACATGCTCATGGAGTTGTACAAACTCAACCATCGTTTAATGACAAATGCATGGCTACTGTACAGAATGCAATTACATTTGTTGCACCCAAACCAAAATTATATACCGCTTATAAAATCTCAAATGGAAGTTGCTCATGAACTGCTACAATCTACTCACACTACATCGTTTACAAAAAAGAGATGTCGACCATTAATTGAACAAAGAGAAAGCTCAGTAATATCCTTGGGCTCTCCATCAAGCAGTGTGTCATCGATGCAATCCAAAAAGTTCAAGTTTCAGCCAGACCCGAAATATTCTTGGCGTTAGGATGATGTGGGACATTGGGTGGTATTTGGTGAAAAAGGACGTTGCAGATTGTGTAAGACGGGAACCCCAATGCCAAAATGCATTAAATGTAAGGTGCATCTATGTTGCAACACTAATAAGAACTGTTTTATATCGTATCACACTTAAATTTTAAGATAAATAAAAATAATTGCTATCTAAAGATTTTTTTTGATATTACCACTATGGCCCAAAGTTGCTCACAAGCAACATCCGGTGGCGCCAAAACTGGTGGGCGTGGCGACTTGAAAATTTGTCAAATACATCTTAAATCATTACAAAATGAAAAGATTGAAAAAAATAATTTTAATTCTTCAGAAAAAAAGTTGGGGTCGAAAGAGTTAATAATTTATTCAATTATTTGTTATTATTTTTAAGAGCAATCATGAAACACACGCACACACGCACATAAAAGCAGACTGCACTGCGGAGCACCAAATTTAACAAAAATACTTTCGCACTTTAAGACATATATACTTATAGTATATATGCCTTAGAGTCTTATGTTTAACACTATTAAATAACACAAGTCACACTAATTATCTAATAAAGGAACACATGTTAACACAACAAAATCAATTTCAAAATCACTTGTACACAGCGCGCACAAAAGAGTTGAAAAAGAGTCAATGTAAAGTCAAATAGACATACATATGCATATCATTAGGAAGAGCAGGACAGCCATATGTGCAATGTTGGCACGCGCCAAAACAAAAGAAGTTTCTAGCTAAGCATTTATATATATATATAAATATATATTATATATATGTATATATATAAATATATATTATATATATATATGCATTCATACATATTTGGCTGTAAAACCTTAACAGAGATTAAATTAGAGCTGCATGTTCAACATGCAAAATGTTGCAATAAATGAGTTAACTAACACTTAAATCCTATAGTAAAATATTTAAAGCCCAAAAAAGATAAATTTACTAAAAATATAAATTTACGCAGTAAATTTATTGTAGTACGCGCATATATCGATAGTACACTGTATTAAATGTACCCTAAACAGTAACACTTTGTTGCTGTATAAACATCACACAAAAAGGCAATGACACTTTGTCGTTGCATAAACATATTCGGACATACGCTTTGCAGCAGCGTGCTGCAGCGTCAGCATGTGTCCCATGCATTGACCGCTTAAGTATATATGTGCATAACACACTCTGCCCGCAGCGACGGCTGCGCTGCCACCCAAAGCAGCGTACAGCCTTCTTATTAGCTTACGATATGTTTAAGTCCATGTTGTAAGATCAATAAAAATAAAGCAATCGGAGCGATAACAACAGTCGCTGCGATCTAAACACAAAAAGTTGGAATATTACCTGGGTGGACATTACATGGCGACCGTGACAGGACATCCAGGTATAATCCAGGTATAATCCATTATAATAAACATGAAATTTATAATAAACATGAAATTTATATAGAATTTTTACATAGCATTTATGTAAATACCAATATAAAATAATTTAAATGAAATGATTAAACATGTATTCAATATTTAATGTCAATATAAAATTCATAAATAATAATTTCAATAAATTGTAAAAATTAAAAAAATAGCTTAATATCAGATGAAGAAAAAAATTTGTTCCCGCCGGGAATCGTACCCGCAACAAAGCTGCAAAAAATTTTAATTGACAGAGGCTCAACGTGTTGAGCCACTCTCGCACTTATGCGTTTAATCTCCCAAATGGCCATATTGCTTGTGTTAGTGCTCAACTACAAAGTAAAGGAAATAAATTATATTTTAACATTTAATGTTAATATTACTTTTTAAATAAGCACTGAGTTTGTTTTACGAGCACCGTCCGACTCCGCGACTTATAACACTGCGCCACGTAAGCCCACGACCGATTGGATGCCAATTTGTGATATAATATTTTAACACAATTTTTTATTTTGTCAAGTTATTTATTTAAGTTTTAGTTACTGCCAACGCGCCATCAACGAATTAAACAGCAAAATTTATTATTTGAATATCTTGGCTATTTACTGTGCGATCAGAATGAAATTTTCAGCAAAAATTTAGGACAATTATATCTTCATCTGTGCAAAATCTGGAGTTTCTGAGTTTTGAAACAAACTTGATCTGCCTGCAGTATAGAGGAACCTACATACCAAGTTTGGTGTCTCTAGCTCTTATAGTCTCCGAGATCTAGGTGTTCATACATACAGACGGACAGACAGACAGACAGACAGACAGACAGACGGACATTGCTATATCGCCTCGACTATTGATGCTGATCAAGAATATATATACTTTATAGGGTCTGCCACGCCTCCTTCTACCTGTTACGCACATATTCGGTAAAACAAACCCAATAGACCCCTGTACTTTTTTTAAGTACGGGGTCTAATAATATGGATAAATGCCTAAGTTATCATGTCCAAGGGCAAGACGAGCTGGTAACTCGATGAGCTTCCGATGAATTTGAAAAAACATAGTACTATAACGCTCAAATATCCTATAAAGGGAATCCTGATAAATGACGATATTTGATTGACCTCGTGACGATTGTGTATGATATTATAATATTTGATGAAGATCCTGAATTGTATCTGCCTCCGAATGTAAGCTTAACAACTAGATCCCCACTGTGACACAGTTTACCACTATATATTTCCTCCAAATATAGTCGTTTGTCCCAGTGACGTGCGCTCTTCCAATTTAAAAAAATATAGGTTAAAGCTGAAATTGGTATAAGAATATAACAGATTACGATTTGGTAATTGTGTCCTACAAATGGACGCTCTAAATGACATTTAAGATTCATACGAACTGAAATAATAGGCTTTGCATCAGCATCTAAGTCGCTTATATAGTTACATCTGCAATGAATGCCAAAGTAAATACTTTTGTTCATTTCAGGGATGCATGAAATAGTTTGCCAGCTAGGCTCCGGTCGGGCGTAGTTCCAAATTCGGCAACTGCGAATTTCAGTTGTGAAGGTAAAGTAAGCACCTGATTCATAAAATGAATTCCAATTTTCAGAAGGGTTGTCTGCACGAATATAAATATAAACTAGGCGTGCTTTTTCACACCGGTTGCGAAGTAATAACGCTGTGGGTTCTGTACCAGTTTTAACCAAGCAGGTTGCATTCTCGGTATCCATATCTTTTAGCTTTGGTTAATTTCTCATTCGCATTAATACGCGATAGTCTATGTCGACTTGTGGAAAAGTAACTCCAAGCACAGAGTGTCCGTAAAGTTCTGTTCGATACATACGTACTTCATGAGGATTTAGTACATTATCATGAATTACATTCTCCACATCTTCTTCGGGATCATCGAAATCAATACCTCGATTGTATGGATGGTAAAAATATTGTGAATGTGGATCATTAGCTGAAAAGTTCATTTTCAATCTGGATATGTGCTGAAACGGTTCTGAAAGTAACTTAGTTTTCTCCCAAATGGCATTTGACGTATATGCATTAACAACTAGAACTTGCGACCGCGATTCTTGCTCAGGATACCACCAGTACTGACTTTGTTTATGGCTGCGAACCGAGATTAAAACTTCATCATTGCGTAGTTGCTGACGTAATTCTTGTAATAGCTTATCAGTGAACACAAGTGTGTGCATGGAGTCCGCTGATTCTATCACCATAGATTGCCCGAGATCAAGGTCAAAACTTTCCATACGCATTGTAAAAGTTGAACGTTCGATTATTTTGGGACCCTCTACGGGATGCAGTCGTCGCGCTGCACCCATTCCCATGTAAAATAGACACGTACTTAATTTCCAATGTGCATGTAACCAATTATTAATATGCTCCAGCCCTTGTGGCTGCAAGGTAGACATTTGTTCCAGACGGTGCCGATAATTGTCTACATTTAAACAAGACTCCGACTCAGCTCGTCATGATTTGTGAATAAATTCCAATTTATTAAGCAAGTCGAAAGATCATTCACCATTGTTTTGTAGTCCTCATCCATTAAAATATTTAGCTCATTACTGGCTATAATAAATTTAAAAGTGGACGCTATAATATGAAGTATTCGAGCTAAGACAGTGACTTTCATATCATCAAGGGGTTCAAGTGAAAGAACCAACGGTTTAATTTTCAATTTTCAAATTTTGATAATCAATTGGTGCTGGATCCGGACTATATAGTGGATGCATTTAAACTTTCTATCTGAGCTCACAAAGTTGTTGCGCGTCAATATTGATGTGTGTGGCTTAGCGTTGCCCTGATGGAACGCTATACCTTTCTAATTCTTGTCGCTTCCAGTCAACTGCACTCTTTAAACTTCGAAACCAAATTTTCACATTATTAGTCGTGACAGTAAATATAACGATAAATATAATTCTCAATTTCTGTCGCATTGCTTGCATTTTCGCCTTTATCCTTGGTAAAATGTAGCTAATTTTTTTGGTCTCCATGTGTAACAAAATATATGTAACTACACTGTGCTTTAAAGGAGAATCCCACCTTTCCAAAAAGTCTATGCCCAAATTTATGTAACCAGTGGTTGTCAAACTAAAGCATACACAAAAAATAAAGGAATACTTTATCCCAAACCTGACGTGAAGAGTAATTTTTTTTACTAAAAATTATAAAGCTGGAACCGTTTTATTATATATTTAATCGTTGAAATTTTCAATGGTGGAATGCATTCCATTCGAATGCTATCTTAAAGAATATCTCTTAAAAAATATGTTACCCACATGATCTATCTATTGTAAATTTTGTTGGTTTTTGACTAACCGCTAAACTAAATTTTTTCTAAATTAATTGTAGATCAACTACTTTTAAATTGTATTTCAGGTATGTCCAGGTATTCTAAATTAATACTTTCTTTATTGTTTTAAATTGTATTTCAGGTATGCGATAATTTGGATGCATGCGTCAACGTTGAGGTTACCGTTGATGTGCGACAGACGGAAATAGTCGAGTCAGAGCCTGCAATTATCAATCATCTTGCACGTGCTCGACACTGGTTGGAATACGCAGATTGGCAGAAATCTTTTATTCTGCTTTATCAATTATCAAAACGCATTGATTCTAAGGAGCGGCTTATAGTTTTTATAGAAACACTAGAAGTTTATCAACCGCAAACGACTGTTCAACTATCTCATCTTGTACGTCTTATTAAACAATTGGTTCTTTCACTTGAACCCCTTGATGATATGGAAGTCAATGTCTTAGCTCGAATACTTCATATTATAGCGTCCACTTTTAAATTTATTATAGCCAGTAATGAGCTAAATATTTTAATGGATGAGTACTACAAAACAATGGTGAATGATCTTTGCGATTTGCTTAATAAATTCAGTGCAGAATGGGAGTTTATTCCCAAATCACAGTGTCGAGCCGAATCGGAGTCTTGTTTAAATATAGACAATTATCGGCACCGTCTGGAACAAATGTCTACCTTGCAGCCACAAGGGCTGGAGCATATTAATAATTGGTTACATGCACATTGGAAATTAAGTACGTGTCTATTTTACATGGGAATGGGTGCAGCGCGACGACTGCATCCCGTAGAGGGTCCCAAAATAATCGAACGTTCAACTTTTACAATGCGTATGGAAAGTTTTGACCTTGATCTCGGGCAATCTATAGTGATAGAATCAGCGGACTCCATGCACACACTTGTGTTCACTGATAAGCTATTACAAGAATTACGTCAGCAACTACGCAATGATGAAGTTTTAATCTCGGTTCGCAGCCATAAACAAAGTCAGTACTGGTGGTATCCTGAGCAAGAATCGCGGTCGCAAGTTCTAGTTGTTAATGCATATACGTCAAATGCCATTTGGGAGAAAACTAAGTTACTTTCAGAACCGTTTCAGCACATATCCAGATTGAAAATGAACTTTTCAGCTAATGATCCACATTCACAATATTTTTACCATCCATACAATCGAGGTATTGATTTCGATGATCCCGAAGAAGATGTGGAGAATGTAATTCATGATAATGTACTAAATCCTCATGAAGTACGTATGTATCGAACAGAACTTTACGGACACTCCGTGCTTGGAGTAACTTTTACACAAGTCGACATAGACTATCGCGTATTAATGCGAATGAGAAATGTACCAAAGCTAAAAGATATGGATACCGAGAATGCAACCTGCTTGGTTAAAACTGGTACAGAACCCACAGCGTTATTACTTCGCAACCGGTGTGAAAAAGCACGCCTAGTTTATATTTATATTCGTGCAGACAACCCTTCTGAAAATTGGAATTCATTTTATGAATCAGGTGCTTACTTTACCTTCACAACTGAAATTCGCAGTTGCCGAATTTGGAACTACGCCCGACCGGAGCCTAGCTGGCAAACTATTTCATGCATCCCTGAAATGAACAAAAGTATTTACTTTGGCATTCATTGCAGATGTAACTATATAAGCGACTTAGATGCTGATGCAAAGCCTATTATTTCAGTTCGTATGAATCTTAAATGTCATTTAGAGCGTCCATTTGTAGGACACAATTACCAAATCGTAATCTGTTATATTCTTATACCAATTTCAGCTTTAACCTATATTTTTGTAAATTGGAAGAGCGCACGTCACTGGGACAAACGATTATATTTGGAGGAAATATATAGTGGTAAACTGTGTCACAGTGGGGATCTAGTTGTTAAGCTTACATTCGGAGGCAGATACAATTCAGGATCTTCATCAAACATTATAATATCTTTACAATCGTCACGAGGTCAAGCAAATATCGTCATTTATCAGGACCCACTTTATAGGACATTTGAGCGTAATAGTACTATATTTTTTCAAATTCACCGGAAGCTCATCGAGTTACCAGCTCGTCTTGCCCTTGGACATGATAACTCAGGCATTTATCCATATTTTTTTTGTCGAAATGTAGTTGTCACTGATATATTCACAAAAAACGCACAAAATTTTCGGTTTCAACGATGGGTTCGTGAAACAACTAAGCAGAGAAGATATAAGTCAGCAAGGATATTCACCAGTGCAAACTGTGTACAAAAGGAAATTTACAGGTGGTCAGCGCGGTTCTCATATTCTCTTGAAAACTGCATGGGAAATTGGTATTTATTTCAGCCTTTGACCGGGCCATGGCGCTTTGAGATTAACCGACAATCATTTTGCCGTTGGGAACGCTCTTGTATATATATAAGCAAAATTTTCCTATCAATATTCATAGTATTCTTATATTTTGGAAAAGCAGAACCGATAGCGTGTGATCCAAGTCCAAAAAGGTACAGTGAAATTTATGTTTTGGTATGGCTTTGCTTGATCTGTTTCTTTGCAACTAATGTTATGGAAGCTGCCATGTATTTATTTCATGGAATTATTTCAAATAAATATTAATTTGAAAATCAATTAACGAGGACTTTGTTGTCATTTAAAAATATTGGTTTGAAATGATATTAATTATTGGCGATTTTGCCCCATAAAGCTACAGTTTAGTTAAACAATGTTAAAGAATTTGAATATCACATTAAGTATGTCCAGGAAAATAGAATCTGCGACAGCTTTTTCAAGAGTTAGATAGGTGTGTTGAGCTGGTTCAAAACCAGCCCTTCAATAGAAGCTTTGCTATGTTTTGTCTACAGTGAGTGACCACTCGTTGAAACAAGAATGAATCTGTACCCACTTTCTGTGGTTTAGAAATCTCAATACATGGTCATGTGTCCGAGTCAAAATTTTTTAACTCCCGCTTGTCTTTGCAGCTACGGAAGTGTTGGTTGACTGGTAGTCCTGTTTTCATGGCATGTGTTCCTATACGCCAGTGTCCTGTTACTGTGGCTGTTAGTCTCGCAATGACTTTTCTTGACTTGTTGAGTAGCTTTTCTGTGCGTTTTTTGTTGTAGATTGGCCAATCTATTAGGCTCTCCAAATTATTTGACTGTCCTGCACCCTGTGTGAGTTCCTCATTTGCTAAAGTTGCGAGCTGACCGTGTATTTGACTTTTTATGCTGTTTATAGGCTCTCGTTCCTCTTCCGATGTTGTTGTTAGTTCTTACTTTTTCTGGCCAGTTCGACCAATTTTTCATTACCCTCATAGTTCCTATGGCCTGGGATCCTTATAAAAGTTAACGCTATTATGTCAGCTCACTGCAGTTCACGTATCTTTAAAGTTTATTCATAACCTGGAATATTGTCTGACTGATCTGAGAGCCTTGGCTATCAGAGAAGAAATTCACCTTAGAGTTCACTAGATTTCGTGTCAGTAGAGGTTAGCCTCCATTATTGCGAAGGTCTCTGTTTGGAACACACTGGTGGATTCAGAAAGATGGAATGACATTTCCATTTCTAAATTCGGTGAGTACACTTCGGCACACCACAGTCCGTCATTCGACACAGTCCATCTGGAATCCGTCAGTGTACAGTGACACCTCAAAAATGTTATAATGTTGTGACCAGGCAGCTTGTGCTTCGCTACTTTCAATGTGTATTTCGATTGACATTAGGTGCCGCCATTGAGCAGGTTCCTATTGCATCTGTGGCTTTTGCACATGCTGTACGTTGTATTCTAGATAGTTTATATTTCTTTTAGAGAGCTGACCACAATACCAGTGCTCCGTATGCTAGTACGGATCTGAATACTACGTATACAATTACAGTGCCATTTTTGGGTGTTATCGCCAGGTTTTGCTGAATGTTTTTTTGAAGGAGTAGATTTTGCATGCCTTTCTAACTTTTTTCTCTATGTTTGATTGTCAGAAAAACAAGGGGTCCGGTATCACACTTAGATACTTTGCATTGTATGATATTTTTAGTCTAAGTTCATTGAGTTTTGGTAGGTTAAAGCAAGGAACTTAAGTCTTCCTGATGAAGAGCATTAGTTATGTTTTATACGGGCTCACACCTAAGCCACATGACTTAGCCCAGTCTCTGAGCTTTCCAAGAGTAAAGACAGCACTTGCTATGATGCTGATTATGTCCACGAAGGTTCCGGATACAAGCAATACCACGTCGTCTGCATTGGGTATAGTTTGGGTACCATCAAGTTTAGTTGTTAAAGTATCTTATTCATATTAATGAGCGCAAGGAGCGGGGACAGTACTTCTCAATGATATCATAAAAATCTTTCCGTAAAATCGCCCTAAAACAGTGGGTTTTCACACTAAAATATAGAAATTTTTTTCTAAATATGTAGAAACAATTTTCTGCTTTTTCACTGCGGACGGCAGCTCGCGTTAGTGACGAAAGCAGCACGAAGGGTGCGAAAGGCGACTAACTATATATACAGCTAAGTTGGAAAATTTGCTACGACTGTCCGATAAGATCGAGTTATATACTGATCGAAAGGTTTAGTCCTAACTTACAAAATGGCATACTAAAACTTTTTCTAACCAACCTTGGTCTTGAGATATGGTGGTGGAAGTGGGAGGGAAAAAATTTAAATGTTTGCAGCTAATGGTTCTGTTGGGGCCTTTTGGTAAAATTTTTTATTTTTTAAAAATTTTACTTAAAAATACGCGTCGATTGATACCTCAATCACCCAAATCTGATAACTGGTTCAAAAGATAAATAAATTTGAAAATTTTAGTAGACTCCTAAAAATGAAATGAAAAGTCAGTTTGTTTGTGGGTTTGTCTGTTTGCATCAAAGCGCTAAAGAAGCCAAAATGTTATGATGGGGATTTGTTCCTTTTTGAAAATCTAGAAATGTTTGTTTTACGACTTTTTCAATTTCCCGCTAGTTTAGCGGGAAAACGCTATTTCCCGCTAAAATTGAGACCTCAACAGATTCCAAACCATTTAAGCTTCAGTTCTATATATCGTTAGAAAGGTGCGATTAAGGGCTTTCAGACGTACTTTTAAGCTTTTTTTCTAAAGTACTCAGGTAACATTTTACAGGTGAAATAAAGTTTTTTAGCTTACATTTTGACAATTTCTGACAAAACGGCTCTAACGATTTTTATTAAAAAATTTTTATTTAAAATGTTTTAAAGTATACAATTTCGCGTTTTTTGGTATATAAAACATAAATTTTGGTTGAGGGGTTTAGAAGATATTACCTGTTAACTGAATGTATACATTTTTCTATCGGTCGAAAATCAGGTTTTAGTACTAAAAACTTTTTGGTTTTATGAGATATCTCAACCAAACTGTCACAATATGCATTTAACTTAGTTTTATATATTCTGTGCAAAGTTGGTTCAAATCGGACTACTATATCATATAGATGTCATAGGACCAATCGGGCGAAAATCGAGTCTTAGTATGAAAAATTTTTTGGTTATCTCAACCAAACTGATAAAATATGCATTTAACTTGGCTTCACATATCCTGGCCAAAGTTGGTATAAATCTGACCACTATATCATATAGCTGTCATAGGACCGATCGGGCAAAAATCAAGTCTTAGTATAAAAAACTTTTTTTTTTACGAGATATCGTAACAAAACTAATAGAATATGCATTTAAGTTAGACTTATAGATCCTGAACAAAGTTGGTTCTAATCGAACCACTACATCATATAACTGTCATAGGACGATCGGGCGAAGTGCAAGTCTTAGTATGAGAAACTTTTTTTTCATAGTTAGTACGGGGCCTCCGACAGTAGAGTAGCAACTCCCCCTACTTTTCTTTATAATTAAAAAAATTATTTTATTTTAAATATGAAAAAAAATTCAACAATGATAAATTTACAATGTCAAAAGCAAAAGAAATAGCAAAAACTTCTGATATCCCACAAAAAAACCTCTACACGAGGTAAAAATCTAGTGACGAAAGCAATTTCCACCCCCAAAATTTGTGATATCCAATTTTGTGACAAACAAAATTGAGTTTAATATAAAAATTTTAAATAAAAATATAAATTAATAAAAAAAAAAAAATTGTCATTCGGCACTGCGCAAAAAGCAATTTTTATGTACAAATAAGCTCACCATTTTTGCGCACAGTGCACAATGCCAATTTTTTTTTTTTTTCAGCTTTTTTCACTAAGAAATTCGAGGAAAATTTGAAACAATTTTTTTACATTTTATTAAATATTTTATTTGCGTAGCTGTTGTAATTACGCGTTGTTTAAGATATGATTCATTAAAATCTATGGTGAGACGGCGATATGATATTATGTTGAGTCGAGACATGTTTTTGTCGCCTTTTTTGACTTCGTTGTGGTGCGGCATGACCTTTAGTATGAAAATTTTTTGTGTTTTTTGAGATATCCTAACAAAACTCACAGAATTTGTTATTTTATTAGATAAAATGTATAGCAATTTCTGGTTTGACAAAATGCCTAAATATGTGAGAAAGTTTGTAGAAAATTGCATAACATGTAAGGTGGCAAAACCACCATCAGGAAAGCCACAAATTAAAATGCACCTTATTCCCAAAGTTGATGTACCCTTTCACACCGTGCACATTGACATTAGTGGAAAATTAAGTGGCAAAAATGACTTAAAAGAGTATGTCATAGTACAAATTGATGCCTTTACAAAATTTGTGCATCTGCATCACACACTGAACCTTAATGCGGAAAATTGCATTAAAGCTGTTAAGGAATCCATTTCTCTATTTGGAGTACCAGAACGCATTATAGCAGACCAAGGCAGATGTTTTGCCAGTACAAAATTTAAAGATTTCTGTGCTACGCAACAAATTGCCTTACACCTCATTGCGACAGGCGCCAGTCGAGCAAATGGCCAGGTAGAGCGCACCATGAACACCATGAAAAGCATGATGACGGCGGTCGAGACTAGTCAGCGATCCTGGCAGGATGCTTTAAATGACATTCAGCTGGCAATTAACAGCACGACAAATCGAGTTACTAAATGTAGTCCGTTAGAATTGTTAATTGGGAAAGAGGCAAGACCTTTAGGTATGATGGCAATTGAGACCAATAGCAAAATTGACAGAGAATTATTAAGAAAACAAGCCATAAGCAATATCAATAGAAACGCCAATTACGATAAAACCAGATTTGATAAAAACAAAGCAAAAATTGTAAAACACAAGGTTGGTGATCATGTCTTACTCAAAGCTGAGGAAAGAAATCAAACTAAGCTGGATCCCAAATTTAGGGGACCTTTTGTAATTACTGAAATCCTAGATGGAGACAGATATCTATTAAAGTCATTGACGAGTAAGCGCACATTCAAGTATGCGCACGAATATTTAAGAGCTTTACCAAGCAACGATGTGTCAGATGAGCTAGTAGATTTGGATGACGAATTGAGTGACAATTCTGAACATATCGGTCAAGATACGGTGGCACTAAGAGAGTGCGAGTAAGCTCATACACGATGGCTATGACCGCACCACAGTAGTCACGCCGTGCACAAGTGCTTGATCATGGCGTGCTGAAGCGGGTGATATTGTGGCGGGGGTCGGAGGTTAAAAGAGACCTAGATGTATACGCTCCATGTTATCGCTGCTGGGCAGCAAGAGCCTATAGACGTGTGATGACAAATAAACATAGAAAAAGTATTTTGACCGATGATACTCTTACATGATTCTCTTTGATGATACACTTTTGTGAAGCTCATATATCGGATATTGCACTCTTGCTTAATAAACTAAAGTCAAAATTAAAATAATTAAAAGTTTCAACCAACACAACTTTGAGTATTACATGATTATAGCCGAAAGTTGCACACACGAGGACGTGTGAATTGTCAGGATAGCCGTGTCGAAGATAATAGTAATATTTAGTATTAATTTTGAATGTTAACCGATAAGTATCAAAAATAAAGACAGAGTTGTTCTATACTGAAATACCAGAGTTACTACTGACAGTAAGGTCTGAGGTAAGGATTGCCTCTGCCGAGCATGGCCCGAGAGTGTTGTTCAGTAAACAGTGTTGAAAGTGTTCACTGACAGGTCTAAATGACGGTGTCGAACGGGAGAACCGAACTGACGTGTAAGATGAAAGATGAAAGGTCTTTCTCTTTCCGGTTTTGCGGTCGTGGTGTACAGACGTGTTGCGAGACTGATTTAATCTAACGTTAATCTGAACAATAATCACTTCGGGACTTGCTTTGCTGCCAGAATATAGTAAAATAAAGATGAATGATAACGTTTCTCCGACAAGTATTTAAACAATGAAACAAGTTTTTCGCGAAGGTTGATTTTTGACTGATCGGTCCCATGGCAACTATATGTTATAGCTTTGGTTAATGTTTGGCCGGCTTAGCAATCACTGGAAAAGAGCAGTTCACCTGATATCAGATAAAGATATGATGATGTAAAACATTTTTCAATTTTGCTGGATAAAAAGGAAAACTATGCATATGTTTAGTATTTTGGTAGAAGTGAATGCTCAATTTATACAAATCAGTCACCCAATATTTTTTTTTTGAGACAACCATTACAAAAATAAATATATTTTAAGACATCTAAATTAAAAAAAATACCTGTAAGTTGGGATTTTGAACATATTACATAGTAACGATCAACTAAAGCAATTGTTCATTAAAAACTGCTAATAAAGTTTATAATAATTATTTAAATTAAAGTAAATTGCATATTATTATAATTCTATTTGTGATTACTAAATCAAAAATAGCTTTAGAAGCAATAAATAGCTAAAGCTATCGCCAAAAGTTTACGCTCAAACCGACAAAACCGTCTACAGACGGTCTTCAGTATTTTGCACTTGACGGTCGTTCCAACTAACGAAAAATTATGAAATTTCAAACTTTAGCTTATTTAACCTATATCTACTTATAAAATAAATATCAGCTTGATTGAATGACTATTTCGATTTTTCCTGTTAGAGGGTTAAACAGTTCCTGAGTTATAATCATAGAAAATTTCATATCCAAATTGTAAGAGCAATCTAATAGCTAGAGATTCCAGATTCTGAAAATTTCATTCTGATTGGACAGGAAATAGCCAAGATATTCAAATAATAAATTTTGCTTTTTAATTCGTTGATGGCGCGTTGGCAGTAACTAAAACTTAAATAAATAACTTGACAAAATAAAAAATTGTGTTAAAATATTATATCACAAATTGGCGTCCAATCGGTCGTGGGCTTACGTGGCGCAGTGTTATGAGTCGCGGAGTCGGACGGTGCTCGTAAAACAAACTCAGTGCTTATTTAAAATGTAATATTAACATTAAATGTTAAAATATAAATTATTTCTTTTACTTTGTAATTGAGCACTAACACAAGCAATATGGCCATTTGGGAGGTTCAACGCATAAGTTCGAGAGTGGCTCAACACGTTGAGCCTCTGTCAGTTAAAAGTTTTTGCAACTTTGTTGAGGGTTCGATTCTCGGCGGAACAAATTTTATTTTCAGCTGATATTAAGCTATTTTTACAATTTATTGAAATTATTATTTATGAATGTTATATTGACATTAAATATTGAATACATGTTTAATCATTTCATTTAAATTATTTTATATTCGTATTTACATAAATGCTATGTTAAAATTCTATGCGTAAATTAATAAATTTTAGTAAATTGATCTTTTTTGGGCTTTAATTATTTTACTATAGGATTTAAGTGTTAGTTAACTTATTTATTGCAACATTTTGCATGTTGAACATGCAGCTTTAATTTAATCTCTGTTAAGGCTTTACAGCCAAATATGTTTGAACGCATTGAACGCGTTTTAAAGTGCGAAAGTATTTTTGTTAAATTTGGTGCTCCGCAGTGCAGTCTGCTTTTATGTGCGTGTGTGCGTGTGTTTCATGATTGCTAATAAAAATAATAACAAATAATTGAATAAATTATTAACTCTTTCGACCCCAACTTTTTTTCTGATGAATTAAAATTATTTTTTTCAATCTTTTCATTTTGTAATGATTTAAGATGTATTTGACAAATTTTCAAGTCGCCACGCCCACCAGCTTTGGCGCCACCGGATGTTGCTTGTGAGCAACTTTGGGCCATAGTGGTAATATCAAAAAAAATCTTTAGATAGCAATTATTTGTCGGAGAATGTATTACGCGGTATTGGATTAGCCATGTCCACGTACTGTGTGGTAGTGAGATTTGCTGTTCGTTATATCAGCCCTGGTTTAGTGGGACTCAGTGTTTATGAACTGGAATCGAGTGTGGCTCCGTATGCATTGCTAGTGTTGGAAAAGGAACGAACGGTCAAATGACAGTTGAAGTGTTGACAAACGTTCTCTTAAGAAAAACGAACAGGAAGCTAGCAACACGGCTGCGGAGACTCGCTGCACTAACCGAAGAATAATTAAAACATCAAAGCTCAATTACACAAAACAATGGCTGATAATAACCAAGACGATGTCATCCTGACTGAAGGAGATAATATTTCCCCGACATCAGAAGTGGGATACGGCTCTCGTCCAACAACCTTTTCGGAGCAGTTTTATGTATTGTTTGACCAGCAAAATCGAAATTTTCTGGAGCTGGCGAAAAGTTTAAGGGCATCGGCAAGCGAGCCACAGCAACAAGGCGTTCTTACACTGCCGAAGTATAATCCGGACATTTCTGGAGGCGATGCTACTCAGTGGTGTGCTACGGTGGAGCTTATTTTCGACGAAAAACAACTAAGCGGCAGTGCGCTCATAATGGCGTTGAGCAAATCTTTGGAAGGAAGCGCATCACAATGGCTGTCGCAGATATGTTATCCCGGAATAACATGGCAGGAGTTTCGGCATTTGTTCGAGCAGCGATACGAGACACCGGAGACGCCGGCAGCTACATTCTTGCGTTTGCTCAGTAGCCGACCAAATAACGGTGAAGGCTTGTCTGCATATGCAAGCCGTATTGTGACGTCGCTATGCACAAAAATACGTAACATGGATCACGAGCAAATTGCCGTGGCGTTTGTGCTAGGACACATGGCAAATTTCGATCGACGTTTGCAGAGAACTGCATTCACGTCGAACATAAAGAATAGACGTGACTTGCAATCAGAATTACAAGTTTTTAACTTACTGAAAAGCCAAAGCAATACACCAAATTGGGAACCGGAAGCCAAGCGTGCCAAAGCAATGGAGGTCAAGTGCTATCGTTGTGGCAAACTGGGCCATAAAAAGGTAGACTGCAGATTTGGAACAGGGTACAAAAGTTCATCAGCTGGAGGAGAACGTCGTTCCGGAGAGCCTTTTCATCAAGGAAAACATGACCAACATCTGTCGCAAGGAAAGCCGAAAGTGACATGTTACCGTTGTCGTGAGCCGGGCCACATCGCCCCTAACTGCCCCAAAAATGTGTCGACTGGAGGAACAGGATCCAGGTCAGAAAAGAGGGTAGAACTATGCGTCGTGGATGAACCTAAGTCTTTTATGATGATACAAGGTGAGAAGTTTCCAATCTCATTCGACTCTGGAGCAGAGTGCTCACTGGCTAAAGAAAGTATTTCCAATAAGATAGTTGGTAAGAGAACAAATAATGTAATTTCCTTAAAAGGTATAGATAATGCCAATATTTACAGTACAGTTCAAATTGAAAGTAACGCCATTATTGATGGCAATTGTTTAGAAATCTTGTTCCACGTAGTTCCGGATGATTGCATGAAAAATAATGTTGTTATCGGTAGAGAAGTATTGGCTCAAGGGTTTACGGCGGAAATTTCTTATGATGGTTTTAAAATTGTACGATCAAAAATTGTTAACGCATGTAACTTGTCGGACCCAGTTAATTTCGATAATTTAGAAACAGAAGTTGTTGCTGATGAAAGAGTAAAATTAATATCATTGTTGAAAAAGTACTCAACGTCTTTCATTGAAGGCACTCCGCAAACTCGTGTGGGTACTGGTGAAATGTGTATTCGACTGCTTGAACCGACAAAAACTGTACAGAGACGACCGTATAGATTAAGCCCAAGTGAGAGAGAGATAGTACGTGCTAAGATCAACGAACTAATAGAATCTAAAGTCATTAGACCAAGTAGCTCACCGTTTGCTAGCCCGGCGTTGATAGTAAAGAAAAAGAATGGGTCTGCAAGGCTTTGTGTCGATTACCGAGAATTAAATAGCAATACAGTGGCCGATAAGTTTCCGTTGCCTTTAATATCGGACCAAATTGCTAGGTTGCGTGGTGCGAAGTATTTTACCTCTCTGGACATGGCTAGTGGGTACTACCAGATTCTAATGCACCCAGAATCAATTGAATATACTGCCTTCGTTACCCCTGATGGGCAGTATGAGTTTCTGTCTATGCCGTTCGGTTTGAAGAACGAACCGTCAGTGTTCCAAAGAGCTGTAATGAAAGCATTGGGCAATCTCGCACATTCATTTGCAATCGTTTATATGGACGACATATTGATTGTAGCGTCTACTAAAGAAGAAGCATTTGACAGGTTGCAACTCGTGCTAGAAGTGTTGGTAAATGCTGGATTTTCTTTTAACATTTCGAAATGCTTTTTCTTGAGAACTACTGTGCGATATCTTGGCTACGAGGTACAGGCGGGAGAAATACGACCTAATGCAAACAAAATTGAGTCGTTGGTTGCGTTGCCACCTCCAAGATCAGTTGCGACTTTACGTCAATTTATTGGGTTAGCATCATATTTCCGTCAGTTCGTTTCGGGTTTTTCACAGATGATGAAGCCTTTGTATTTTCTTACATCGGAGAAAAATAGTTTCGAATGGAAAGCAGAACATGAAGAGGTTCGTAAGAGAATTATCCGCATACTTACAAACAAACCGGTGTTGACCATTTTTGACCCCCAGTATTCAATTGAGTTGCATACTGACGCCAGCTCTATCGGTTATGGAGCCATTCTGTTGCACAGAATAAACAACAAACCCCATGTCATCGAATATTATAGCAAAACGACCAGTTCTTGTGAGTCAAGGTACACTTCATACGAATTAGAAACCTTGGCAGTTGTAAATGCCGTAAAACATTTTCGTCATTACCTTCACGGAAGAAAATACGTTATATTCACTGATTGTAATTCTCTAAAGTCGTCGCGAACTAAAATCGAGCTGTCACCTAGAGTTTACCGTTGGTGGGAGTTTCTTCAAACGTTTGATTTTGAAATCCAATACAGAGAAGGAAAGCGAATGGCACATGTAGATTTTTTGTCAAGAAACCCAATTCGTCAACAAAATAACTTAGTTCAAAATAAGGTGCAAGAGAAGCGAATTGACTTGACAGAAATATCCGACAATTGGTTACACGTTGAACAACAAAGAGATCCGGACATTACAGAAATAGTTACAAAACTGACAAATGATGATTTGCCATTGGCTCTGGTTGCAACATATGAATTAAGATCGAATGTTTTATACAGAAAAATTCAAAGACACTCTAAAACACGTTGTTTGCCGGTTGTTCCTCGATCTTTCCGCTGGTCTGTTATAAACCAAGTGCATGAGTCTATCATGCATTTGGGGTGGGAGAAAACGTTAGATAAGGTATATGATCACTACTGGTTTACTGGCATGGCAAAATACGTTCGTAGGTTTGTTGAGAACTGCATCACTTGCAGGGTGTCGAAATCCACGTCGGGAAAGACACAAGTTGAGCTGCACTCAATTCCGAAAATTAGTATTCCCTGGCATACGATTCATATTGACATATCTGGCAAGCTAAGTGGAAAGAGTGACCGCAAGGAGTATATTATCCTACAAATTGACGCCTTCACTAAATACGTTTACTTGTATCACACGTTTTCGCTTGATGCTAACACCTGCATCAATGCACTAAAATCTTCAATTTCCATGTTTGGAGTGCCAACTCGATTGATTGCGGATCAAGGAAGAAGCTTTACAGGTGCAAAGTTTGCGGAATTTTGTTCGTCGCAAAAGATACAACTTCATCTGATTGGTACCGGTGCAAGTAGAGCTAATGGCCAGGTTGAGAGGGTAATGAGTACACTCAAAAATTTGTTGACTGCTGTTGAAACAAGCTCTAGATCCTGGCAGGATGCGTTGGGGGAGGTGCAGTTGGCACTTAATTGTACGCTTAATCGGGTTACCAAAGCAAGCCCATTAGAACTTTTAATTGGTAAAGTGGGTCGTCCGTTGGGGTTGATCCCAATTAGCAACGAAGAAACCGAAATTGATCGGTCAGTATAGAGCAAGCAGCTAAAAACATGCAAAATGCCAGCGTGTACGAGAAAAAACGATTTGATGAAAATAAAGCTAAGGTAATTAGATTCAATGTGGGCGACTATGTATTGCTAAAAAACAGCGAAAGGCAGCAAACAAAACTAGATCCAAAATTTAGAGGCCCGTTTTTGATTACAGAGGTTTTGGACGGAGACCGATACATGTTAAAATCCACGAAAAACAATAGACATTATAAGTATCCACATGAAAGTTTGCGTAAGATGCCAGATGTTGAGATGCCAGAAGAGCTGGATATTGACAGAGAAGACTAAAGTTTGTCGAATGAGATTGTTGAATCAGACGAGGACAATCGTGAAGCCATTGTGTATGGTGATGGACGAGGTTGATCGTGAAGCTGTTGTGTACGGCGATGGACGAGGTTGATCGTGAAGCTGTTGTGTACGGCGATGGACGAGGTTGATCGTGAAGCTGTTGTGTACGGCGATGGACGGGGTTGGTCGTGAAACTGTTGTGTACGGTGATGGACGAGAAGTAGTTGTGTTTTCATTTAGTATGACAAAGTTCGAGTGATATGTTTGCTATAAGTTCCGTGAAGAAGTTTTAAATGCCAGCATAAGTGCAAGTTTTCAATTGACATGGTGTGCGGGGCATCGAATGAAATAAAGTAGTTGATAAAAAAAAAGTTAAGAAAAGAAGATTGAATTTGATATCATGGTTGTGTACCTTGATTTAAGAGTTGATATAAGACAGTTTAAGTAACGCAATGTAATTTGGTCGATCTAATCAAACCCGGATAAATATTTTGTTTGAAATAATTTATAAAGAGAATGTGAAACTAGAGATTGTGTTTATGATCTAAGATGTTGAATCAAAATTATAATAAAGGAAATCAGACAAAGAAATGAGTTTTCTGTGGACACGAGGACGTGTGAATGTCAGAATGGCCGTGTCGGAGAATGTATTACGCGGTATTGGATTAGCTATGTCCACGTACTGTGTGGTAGTGAGATTTGCTGTTCGTTATATCAGCCCTGGTTTAGTGGGACTCAGTGTTTATGAACTGGAGTCGAGTGTGGCTCCGTATGCATTGCTAGTGTTGGAAAAGGAACGAACGGTCAAATGACAGTTGAAGTGTTGACAAACGTTCTCTTAAGAAAAACGAACAGGAAGCTAGCAACACGGCTGCGGAGACTCGCTGCACTAACCGAAGAATAATTAAAACATCAAAGCTCAATTACACAAAACAATGGCTGATAATAACCAAGACGATGTCATCCTGACTGAAGGAGATAATATTTCCCCGACATGTCGGAGAATGTATTACGCGGTATTGGATTAGCCATGTCCACGTACTGTGTGGTAGTGAGATTTGCTGTTCGTTATATCAGCCCTGGTTTAGTGGGACTCAGTGTTTATGTATTTGACAAATTTTCAAGTCGCCACGCCCACCAGTTTTGGCGCCACCGGATGCTGCTTGTGAGCAACTTTGGGCCATAGTGGTAATATAAAAAAAAATCTTTAGATAACAATTATTTTTATTTATCCTAAAATTTAAGAGTGATACGATATAAAACAGTTCTTATTAGTGTTGCAACATAGATGAGCCTTACATATAATTCATTTTGACATTGGGGTTCCCGTCTTACACAATCTGCAACGTCCTTCTTCACCAAATACCACCCAATGTCCCACATCGTCGTAACGCCAAGAATATTTCGGGTCTGGCTGAAACTTGAACTTTTTGGATTGCATCGATGACACACTGCTTGATGGAGAGCCCAAGGATATTACTAAGCTTTCTCTTTGTTCAATTAATGGTCGACATCTCTTTTTTGTAAACGATGTAGTGTGAGTAGATTGTAGCAGCTCATGAGCAACTTCCATTTGAAATTTTATAAGCTACAATTACAGGCCTTGGTACATCAATGTAAACTTTTTCCTTTGAACTCCATCGTTTGCATATCCCAAGTGGTTAATGGTCTTCGCACGAAGATAGTACTAGAACTGACTTATTGTTAAACCATTTTACACAAACCAGATTATTGTTCACTTCGTATTTAGTATCGAAAGATCCTCTTCTGAAAAAAGTTTGCAACTGCTTATGCGACTTTTCGGATAGTTCCAGTTGCAAATATGACCATTTCCTTTGTCCAGTTGTCAAAATAAAGTTTAAAAGCTTTGCCTTTGGGAAGTCCTTTTGGTAAGAACATAACTACATCCGACGTTATTCCCAATCCATAACAAGGGCATGTGCCTTCACCAACATATAGCGTAAAGTCGTACACTAACCCAGATGTCCCAGCGCGTATATTAATTTTAGAAGTAAATCACTCACTTTTAAAAAGTCTCAGAATTTCACAACAATTTTTTTTTCGACGCACGTTCAGCTTGCTGAAAAGAAAAATAAAAATTTTTTAATAATAGAAGAAACGATTACCGTTAGCTCTTAAACATTTGAAATTGCTCACAGGCAACGTTGGGGTCGAATGGGTTAAATATATATACATATGTACATAACTTAATATAACATATGTACGTAGCGTTTGCGTATACATTTGAATGCATTGCTTTGTGCACCTGTGTGTTTATATGTATGTATGTATGTATATATGCAATAACAAATATTTCATATAAATTAATGAATATTTATACATTTGTGTGTACATAATTTCATAGCACATATATACATTGGCATTGGCGTGTGAGTGTTTGTATTTATATTTGCATGTATAAGTAATAAATAAATAATAATATAATTTAATTTTAAATAAAATTAAATTTTTATTTTAAATAAAATTAAATTATTAATTTATCTTATATTATTTTTTAAGTATAAACTTTTGAATATTATTCCTAATATTATATTTAGCTTGTATATAATTATTATTATTGAATATTATATATAATTTACATATTATTATTTTTAATTGAATATTATATTTGTATAATATTATATTGCATTATTTTATAATATAAATAGTGTTATCCGAAATGCCACGTCTATCTCGACTGTCTGCCTCGCAGCGAGCTAACAATCGCCGCTTAAGAAATAGGTCAAACAGGGAAAATACCACATATTCAGCAATAGAAAATAAGAATAATGCAAGTTCTCAGAGAAAGCGCAGAGCAGATTCGGAGATTTGAAGAGTAGAAAGAGTTATTGATAGGACGAGACGATCAACTAGAAGACGTAATCCTCAGACTGGACATCAGGAACAGGATCAAGATACTCTTCGTAGATCGATCCGTAGAGAGGATCCGAAAGTACGGGCAACTGAGCAGCAGATCGACACACAGAGTAGGAGACAGAGACGTATAAACGGTGAGATTCGGGAGACGGAAAGGGTGGCAGACCGACTTCGTAGATCGAACCGTAGACGGGATACGAACGTACGGGGAACTGAACAGCAGAATAATACACAGAGTAGAAGACAGAGACGTACAAAAGGTGACATTAGTGTTATCCGAAATGCCACGTCTATCTCGGCTGTCTGCCTCGCAGCGAGCTAACAATCGCCGCTTAAGAAATAGGTCAAACAGGGAAAATACCACATGTTCAGCAATAGAAAATGAGAGTAATGCAAGTTCTCAGAGAAAGCGCAGACCAGATTCGGACATTAGAAGAGAAGAAAGAATTATTGATAGGACGAGACGATCAACTAGAAGACGTAATCCTCAGACTGGACATCCAGAACAGGATCAAGATACTCTCCGTAGATCGATCCGTAGACTGGATCCGAACGTACGGGCAACTGAGCAGCAGATCGACACACAGAGTAGGAGACAGACAGACTTCGTAGATCGAACCGTAGATGGGATACGAACGTACGGGGAGCTGAGCAGCAGATCGACACACAGAGTAGGAGACAGAGACGTACAAACGGTGACATTAGGCAGAGTGAAAGGTTGTCCGATAATTTGAGAAGATCCACACGACATCAAAACAATATACACAGGATCAATGAACGGATACGCAACACACAACTTCGAGCAATTAGTCGTTCGAATCCTGAGACTCGCCTTTTAGAAAGAGAGAGAGGTAGAATTGCTAAATTTCAAGCTAGGGATAATTCTGCGAGAAGGACAAAGTGCTCGATTGTTACAGCGACAAGCAATCGCTGACGCGATAAGACGTATTAGTCATAGAGTTAGCCAAAATAGGAGCATTGGTCAAAACAGGGAAGCAGAAAACCGACGAAATGCTGACAGTATAAGGGGGAATCGTGCAAATAATTCTCAGGACGCCGTCATAACCCAATTAGAGGTTAAAATACGTGAATTTAATTAAGATCTAAAATGCGGGCCAAGCCAAGTTTGTCTTTGTTGCAAAGGCCTGTGGTTTCCAAATCAAGTTACAGAGATTTCTCGAGCTTTCGTTGAAAGTAAAGTTTCTCTTTTAAGTCATTCTAGTGATCTTCTTTTTGATGACAACAAACTTCAGTTGTGCAGTACATGTCTCCGTAACATTGCACTTGAAAAGAAACCAAAATTAGCCATTATAAATGGCTTTGACTTTCCCGATTTGCCCCCGTGTCTTAAAGGTCTTATTCCTTTAGAAGAAAGACTTATTTCCCCAAGACTTCCATTTATGGTAATAAAATCTATAGGTGTTGGTCGCCAGAGTGCAATTAATGGAGCTGTAGTCAACGTTCCTATTCCAGTTAGCAATATCGTGACATCCCTCCCACGAGCTTTCAATAAAGCAGAGGTAATACAGCACCTCAAACGAAGAATGGAATTCAGGCATGATTATATGACTGAAACCATTAGACCCATAAAGGTTACATTTGCCAGAAGGCATTTAATAAATACTGAACTTTATTTGAAGCACATTGTAGTTCTAAATCAGCAGTGGATTTCAACCTTTACTTCTGACACTGTTCCCTTTGTAGTTTCTCAAGCAGACGTTGAGTTAGTAGATGAACTCGATCAAGAATTTCAGCAATCGTTTCATCCTGAAGAGGATGTTGAAATGGAGGAGCTCAATCCTAGGGGTCAAGAAACTCTGCTTGAGAATAATCATGTTGCCATGCAAAAAATCATAATTGCTCCTGGCGAAGGCCAAAGACCCCTATATATGATTATGGATGCTGACTCTGAGGAATTGGCATTTCCAACTATATATGCTGGCATCAAAAGAAAAACTTCAGAAACTTTTACAACCTTTGTTAGATGTGAGCTTCGGAATATCGATAGGAGAGGTTGTAGAATTGATAAATTATTCTTCAATTATAAGAAGTTAGAGCTAATCAGTAAAGGATACAATACTTCAATTTGCTTACGAAAGCGCTGCGCCTCACGCGCCATTACAGCTTCTAACGCTCTTAATGAAGAGCATATGGACCATCTTATTCGCCACGATGAAGGCTATAGGGTCCTTAAGGGCATTCGCACGTCTCCTGCTCATTGGAAAGCAGAAAAAAAGAAGGTTATGGCCAAGACTCGTCAGTTTGGCCTACCAACTTTCTTTATTACGTTGTCAGCTGCTGAAAGTAGGTGGGTAAAGCTGCTTGTCCTTTTTTGATAGATAATGTGGACAAGCAACAAGTTACAGAAGACCAAGCATTTAGTTTGTCTTCCCAAGAGAAAGTGAGGTTAATCCACCGATCCTGTAACTTGTGCTCGCTATTTGGAATATCGGCTTAGGAAATTATTTAAGCTTATAAAAATGCGGGGGGTGGCGAGTTGGATTTCGAAAATGATGCATCTACATATTTCTCCATAGACTTCATTGATCGCTTCGTTACCACGGATGTAACAAATAAGGACCTCTCTAAGTATTTAAAATACCGAGCCACTCATGCAGACGTGAAGTGAGAGGAAACTCTCTTTGTCGCTTTGGTATTCCTTATTTTCCAATGCCCCAAACAGAAATTTTAAGGCCACTGCCTGAAGAAACTCCTCAAATTTCTCTTCACCGTGAAAATTTAAAAAAGATTCAGAATTTCTTAAATTTATCTTTCGATTCGGACACCATAAATCACTTGAGCATATTCGAAAATATTTTATCTCACGATCAAGTGAACCTCACTGGACTACATACATGCCATTAATTCTGCTTTGAAAAAGCCACAAATTTTCCTGAAGAGAAGTTTTGCAGCAATAAATGTTAACGCATATAATAAACACATTCTTGAAATGCAACGAGCCAATATTGATATACAATTCATATTGGATCCACACGCATACTGCAGCTATATAATTAATTATATAAACAAATCCCAACGGGGCATTTCTAAACTAATGCGGGATGCCATCGAAGAGATTAAGAATGGTAATTTATCCATCAGGCAAAAGCTGCAGTATATTGGTCACAAATTCATTACAGGCACTGAGATTTCAGCTCAGGGAGCCGCCTATTGTTGTTTAGGTATGCGATTGTCTGAGACTAGCAACGCAGAAGTGAATATGAACACGTTACTTTCGGAACATAGAGTAAGAATGCTCATGTCCAAGGAGCAACTCCAAAATATGTCTCCAGATTCAAATGACATATTTGTATGGGGGTTGCTGAATCACTACGAACAGCGACCACATAGTCTCGACAGCCTGTGTTTGGCCGATTTTGCTGCAGAGTATAATTATACAAAATCCGCAAGAGAAACTCGTCAGAATAGTGATAATGACGACGATAATGTTGAAGAAAACGGAAACTTAGGTGGTTTACCGCTTCCTCTTCTCGATGGAAGTGGTTTTGTCAGGCAGAGATCCAAGCCCAAAATAATTAGATTTAGGAGTTTTAATTTAAATACCGATAGGTAAAATTACTTTAGGGAACTAGTAATGCTCTATTTTTATGGAGAAATGAAGATATAGAACTTGCTCAGAAAATTGTGGGGAAGTTTATAGACCAAGCTTTTGCAATAGCATTTAATAACATGGCATCCGGTCAAATGTCGTCTGATGACATCTCATTGTTAAGATCTCGAACTTGCGAAGAAAACCAGTTACCAAATGATGCAATTCATTTGTTTTATAGCCATTTTTCACGACCACTCACATTTGGCTCATATGGTCACATTTGGATGTGACTCATTTTTGGCTTTCCACGACCGAATGTTCAACTGTCAAAGCATTTGTCATTCGGCCGATATAAATCAGTTTTTCGATTTCTGTGATAAATTTATACAAAGTTGATATAATGAACATTATCATTTTGATTTTGCTATTATTATTCGTGCAAATTTTTTCTATTGAAGAAAACAGCTGGTTAAAGTAATAATTGCTTTTTTTCACGAAATTATCGATAAACATCGCGTGCTCGATAAAAAAAATACTGAAACTCGCAGGGGCGTATGGCATTCATTCATTATGGATGAGCCAAAATGATCATCCGGATTTTGTACTGAAATGAAGTCCACATTCGGGCCAGATGATGAAAATGGCTCGAATGAGCCAAATGTGCTGTCGTGGAAATAGGCTATTATAGTAATGAAGATACTTCTGTTTTTAACGCGGCAAAATAAAACTCTATTCCAACTGCTCAACACATTTCCACTGCTCTTGATTTTATAAAGGCTTCACATCTTTCAACAGAAGTGAAAAATAGGCACCTGGAGGCAGTCAAAAATTTTCAGACGTCCAAAACTCAAGGGTTATGTACGTCTCTTATTTTGAAAATCACTGCCAAGTATATGATTACGGTCAACATAGATACGGCAGATGGTTTAGTAAATGGAGCCTCCAGAGTCCTTATGGATATAAGTTTTAATTCATCCAATTCTCCTCAAGTTCTTTGGGTACAATTCATAGATGAAAGCGTGGGAATTAACGCTCGGGCCAAGTGCCCCCATCCTTTAGAGACTTCTTGGACCCCAATTCAGAAAACCACAAAAGTTTTCAATTTCATTCAAACCAGCAAAAAAAACATCGACCGTAATCAGTTTCCAGTCATTCCTGCTGAAGGTATAACTATTGATAAGAGCCAAGGAGCAACTTACAGTAAAGTTGTAGTTCATACAATTTCACGGATGATTCGTGAGGCCCTTTACGTAGCTTGCAGTAGAGCCACTAATGCTGCAGGCCTTTTCATTATTGGAGGATTCATTCCTCCAAAATTAAGTCCTAACTCACCAGTAGAGCAAAAGCTTCAAAGTCTGAAAGCACCAAATTATTGAGTACCCACTATAACTGTCTTTTCGACAGCAATACATTTAATGCATTGTTTCATAATACCCAGAGCTTACATTGCCACATTAATGATATTTGTCTGCCACCCTTTCACTCTGCCTAATGTCACCGTTTGTACGTTTCTGTCTCCTACTCTGTGTGTCGATCTGCTGCTCAGCTCCCCGTACGTTCGTATCCCATCTACGGTTCGATCTACGAAGTCTGTCTGTCTCCTACTCTGTGTGTCGATCTGCTGCTCAGTTGCCCGTACGTTCGGATCCTGTCTACGGATCGATCCACGGAGAGTATCTTGATCCTGTTCTTGATGTCCAGTCTGAGGATTACGTCTTCTAGTTGATCGTCTCGTCCTATCAATAATTCTTTCTTCTCTTCAAATCTCCGAATCTGGTCTGCGCTTTCTCTGAGAACTTGCATTACTCTCATTTTCTATTGCTGAACATGTGGTATTTTCCCTGTTTGACCTAGTTCTTAAGCGGCGATTGTTAGCTCGCTGCGAGGCAGACAGCCGAGATAGACGTGGCATTTCGGATAACACTATTTATATTATAAAATAATGCAATATAATATTATACAAATATAATATTCAATTAAAAACAAGTAGGCGGTTACAGTCGAGCACGCTCGACAGTAGGATACCCTGAGCCCTGGTACTCTGTACTGAGAGTTGATTTTCGATCGATTGTTCCTATGACAGCTATATGATATTTTAGACCGATTCTAACCAAATTTGTTCAGGATGTATAATACCAGCCCATATGCATATTCCATCAGATTGGTTTTGATATCTCAACAAATAAAAAACTTTTCCATACTAAAACTTCATTTTCGGTGTACCGTTCCTATGGCAGCTATATGATATAGTTATCCGATTTTAACCAAATTTGGTCAAGATGTATAATACCAGCCTAGATGCATATTATATCAGTTTGGTTTTGATATCTCAACAAATAAAAAACTTTTCCATACTAAAACTTCATTTTCGGTGTACCCTTCCTATGGCAGCTATATGATATAGTTATCCGATTTTAACCAAATTTGGTCAAGATGTATACTACCAGCCTAGATGCATATTCTATCAGTTTGGTTTTGATATCTCAACAAATAAAAAACTTTTCCATACTAAAACTTCATTTTCGGTGTACCGTTCCTATGGCAGCTATATGATACAGTTATCCGATTTTAACCAAATTTGGTCAAGATGTATACTACTAGCCTAAATGCATATTCTATCAGTTTGGGTTTGATATCTTAACAAACACAAAACTTTTCCATACTAAAACTTCATTTTCGATGTACCGTTCCTATGGCAGCTATATGATATAGTGGACCGATCCAAAAATAAAAACAAACTTGATCTGCCTATGGTATTCAGGAACCTACATACCAAATTTGATGTCTCTAGCTCTTATGGTTTCTGAGATCGACGCGTTCAAACATCCGGACGGACGGACGGACGGACGGACGGACGGACAGACAGACGGACATGGCTCAATCGACTCGGCTGTTGATCCTGATCAAGAATATATATACTTTTGGGGGTCGGCCACGCCCCCTTCTGCCTGTTACATACATCCTGCCAAACACATTATACCCTTTTTTGCCCATTTTTAATGGGCTCAGGGTATAATAATAATATGTAAATTATATATAATATTCAATAATAATATATAAGCTAAATATAATATTAGGAATAATATTCAAAAGTTTATACTTAAAAAAATAATATAATAAGATAAATTAATGATTTAATTTTATTTAAAATTAAATTTATTACTTATACATGCAAATATACATACAAACACTCACACGTGCACAAAGGAAGACTGTAAAATGTATACGTTAATGCAATGTATATATGTGTTATGAAATTATGTACACACAAATGTATAAATATTCATTAATTTATATGAAATATTTGTTATTACATATATACATACATACATACATAGAAAGACACAGGTGCACAAAGCAATACATTCAAATGTACACGCAAACGCTACGTACATGTTATATTAAGTTTTGTACGTATGTATATAATTAGATTTTTCTTTATTTGCTGTGAGTTTGAATCTTATAAAAACCGCGCACAGCTCTAACGGTTAAGTTGAATAAAAGGCAAGGCGATATTTCACGACAAGTTCATTTATTGAAGAACAACTTAAGACTAACAGATAATTGTGCATTTCGTTATAACGAAAGCTAATTTTGGGCATTTAAATGTTTACAATATTATAAAGGCTGGGAACGAACTCAGCGTTGGCTGGGAACGCAAATCTGCTGACAGTGAGTTATTTCGATCAATGCTGATCGATGGGGGAGAAGCCCGGCTTAGCTGCTCTTTGTTTACAAGTGCAGCCTGTGAAAGTTTACATTATCGGTACGCGAAATTTGGGGTGGCTTGTTTACAATTGTAGCCTGTGAAAGTTTACATTATTAGAATGAGGAATTTGGTATCTAGACTTATGTATAACGTGGACATAGAATATATTATGTATAACGTAGACATAGAATATGTCACTTCCCTCTCCTTAAGAGGCGAGCCTGCGAGTCAAGGTGACACTGAAGGGTAAAGTTTAGGCAATGTTGTTTGTGTCATCTCGATAATTATGTCTCTTTGTTCTTCTTCTTCTGGTTGAAGATAGTTGTTGCTTAAAATTATGTCATTTATTTGCATTTTGCATTGATTTATACTTATAATTTTATTGCCCTGAATATTAAGATCAACATTATTTTTTTGGCAATTTTGTTTTACAGTTGTATTAGTTATGTGTTCAAAGTTACAAATTGGTGTTGTGTGTAGTAAAATTTTTGTTATGCATTCGTTAATTACTGGTTTATTATCTCGATGGAGAAGAAATGGAAGATATCTCTGCAATGTAAAATGTATACGTTAATGCAATGTATATATGTGTTATGAAATTATGTACACACAAATGTATAAATATTCATTAATTTATATGAAATATTTGTTATTACATATATACATACATACATACATAGAAAGACACAGGTGCACAAAGCAATACATTCAAATGTACACGCAAACGCTACGTACATGTTATATTAAGTTTTGTACGTATGTATATATATTTAACCCATTCGATCCCAACGTTGCCTGTAAGCAGTTTCAAATGTTTAATAGCTAACGGTAATCGTTTCTTCTAATATTAAAAAATTTTAGTTTGGACATCAGTTGACAAAAATATTTTCAACAAGCTGAGAATTTTCAAAGTTGTAAAGTTGCTTGTGGGCAACCTTGGGCCATTGCGAGTATATTCTATATTATGAAACCAAAAGATAAAGGTTTATCAAATGATGACTTTGAGAAGATTCTCAACTTCGATTGGGATGGAGAAGAAATGGAAGATATCTCTGCAATGCTGGAGAAGAATTTATAAGGGATTGTGGATAAAGGAGAATAACTAGAGGTTGAACTTATTGAAAATTTGATCGAAAAAGAATGTAACCAGGAGCCTAGTGTTGTGGCTAAAAGTTGCCTTGAGAAAGTTGATCCCTATGCACTTAAATGGAGAAAAAGGCCATTCAAAGTTGATGAAGTGATGAATCCTGTGGCGTATTTCTGCTAACAAAGCAAACAAATTTGTAAGGGTTTCAAGAGCATGGCATAGAGCTTCAATGCCCTGGGGAGCACATCAGGAGATATATTGGAATTTTGTTATACTTGGGTGTAATAAAAGTTCCAGAAGAATTAAAGCTTACTGCTATATCTGATTCAATGCCACGAGGAAAATTTGAAAAAAATCAAACAATGTTTACACTTCAACGATAACACCAAACAATCCAAGAAAGGAGATTTAAACTATGAGAAGCTGTACAAGATACGTCCTTTACTAGACATTCTAAATGAAAGTTTCGGTAAATTACCCCAAATAGATCATCAAGGCGTTGATGAGCAAATCATTGCGGACAAAGGTATTCAAATTAAACAATCCAAGAAAGGAGATTTAAACTATGATAAGCTGTACAAGATACGTTCTTTACTAGACATTCTAAATGAAAGTTTCGGTAAATTACCCCAAATAGATCATCAAGGCGTTGATGAGCAAATCATTGCGGACAAAGGTATTCAAATTAAAAATTTTACTGAATACTACATCTTCAATTTAAATTTTGTTTTCAGGCCAATCGTTTTATAAACAATACAACCCAGCTAAGCCCCACAAATAGGGTCTAAAAATGCTTACACGCGCTGGGACATCTGGGTTAGTGTACGACTTTACGCTAAATGTTGGTGAATGGATTGGGAATATCGTCGGAAGTAGTTATGTTCTTACCAAAAGGGCTTCCCAAAGGCAAAGCTTTTAAACTTTATTTTGACAACTGGTTTACGTCAGTTAGCATTTTGATTGCATTGAAGGAAATGGGCATATTTGCAACTGGAACTATCCGAAAAATCGCATAAGCAGTTGCACACTTTTTTCAGAAGAGGATCTTTCGATACTAAATACAAAGTGAACAATAATCTTGTTTGTGTAAAATGGCTTGACAATAAGTCAGTTCTTGTACTATCTTCGTGCGAAGACCAAACGATGGAGCCCAAGAAAAAAGAAAAAAAAGAAAAAGTTTACATTGATGTACCAAGGCCTGTAATTGTAGCTTCCTATAAAAAGGGAATGGGAGGAGTAGACTTAGCTAGCATGCTAATGGAGGTGTACAAAGTCAACTATCGTTTAAGAAAGTGAAGAAATGCATGGCTACTGTACAGAAAGCATTTACATTTGATGCACCCAAACCAAAAGTATATACCGCTTATAAAATTTCAAATGGAAGTTGCTAATGAGCTGCTACAATCTACTCACACTACATCGTTTACAAAAAAGACATGTCGACCATTAATTGAACAAAGAGAAAGCTCAGTAATATCCTTGGGCTCTCCATCAAGCAGTGTGTCATCGATGCAATCCAAAAAGTTCAAGTTTCAGACCCGAAATATTCTTGGCGTTAGGATGATGTGGGACATTGGGTGGTATTTGGTGAAAAAGGACGTTGCAGATTGTGTAAGACGGGAACCCCAATGCCAAAATGCATTAAATGTAAGGTGCATCTATGTTGCAACACTAATAAGAACTGTTTTATATCGTATCACACTTAAATTTTAAGATAAATAAAAATAATTGCTATCTAAAGATATTTTTTGATATTACCACTATGGCCCAAAGCTGCTCACAAGCAACATCCGGTGGCGCCAAAGCTGGTGGGCGTGGCGACTTGAGAATACTTATAGTATATATGCCTTAGAGTCTTATGTTTAAACCTATTAAATAACACAAGTCACACTAATTATCTAATAAAGGAACACTTGTTAACAGAAAAAAATCAAATTTCAAAATCACTTGTATACAGCGCGCACAAAAGAGTTGAAAAAGAGCCAATGTTAAGTCAAATAGACATACATATGCATTAATCATTAGGAAAAGCAGGACAGCCATATGTGCAATTCAAAGATCTGTTAAGTGCACACATACATACATATGTTGGCACGCGCCAAAGCAAAAGAAGTTTCTAGCATTTATATATAAACATGCGTTCATACATATTTGGCTGTAAAACCTTAACAGAGATTAAATTAAAGCTGCATGTTCAACATGCTAAATGTTGCAATAAATAAGTTAACTAACACTTAAATCCAATATTAAAATATTTAAAGCCCAAAAAAGATAAATTTACTAAAAATATAAATTTACGCAGTAAATTTATAATAAACATGAAATTTACATAGAATTTTTACATAGCATTTATGTAAATACCAATATAAAATAATTTAAATTAAATGATTAAACATGTATTCAATATTTAATGTCAATATAAAATTCATAAATAATAATTTCAATAAATTGTAAAAATTAAAAAAATAGCTTAATATCAGCTGAAAAAAAAATTTTGTAAAAAATAGTAAAATAATTAAAGCCCAAAAAAGATAAATTTACTAAAAATATAAATTTACGCAGTGAATTTATAATAAACATGAAATTTACATAGAATTTTAACATAGCATTTATGTATATACCAATATAAAATAATTTAATAGAAATGATTAAACATGTATTTTATATTTAATGTCAATATAAAATTCATAAATAATAATTTCAATAAATTGTAAAAATTAAAAAAATTGGTTAGTATCAGCTATAAAAAAAAATTTGTTCCCGCCGGGAATCGTACCCGCAACAAAGTTGAAAAAAAATTTTAATTGACAGAGGCTTAACGTGTTGAGCCACTCTCGGACTTATGCGTTCGACCTCCCAAATGGCCATATTGCTTGTGTTAGTGCTCAATTACAAAGTAAAAGAAATGAATTATATTTTAACATTTAATGTTAATATTACTTTTTAAATAAGCACTGAGTTTGTTTTACGAGCACCGTCCGACTCCGCGACTCATAACACTGCGCCACGTAAGCCCACGACCGATTGGACGCCAATTTGTGATATAATATTTTAACACAATTTTTTGTTTTGTCAAGTTATTTATTTAAGTTTTAGTTACTGCCAACGCGCCATCAACGAATTAAAAAGCAAAATTTATTATTTGAATATCTTGGCTATTTCCTGTCCAATCAGAATGAAATTTTCAGAATCTGGAATCTCTAGCTATTAGATTGCTCTTACAATTTGGATATGAAATTTTCTATGATTATAACTCAGGAACTGTTTAATCCCCCTTGCAGACGGAGTGTGGGCGTTATCATGCTGAAATGTCCATGAAAGGCGGTCAAGTAATTCGAAAAGTTGGGAAAACCTTTTAAGTAGATCAATTTTGCACACATTTCCGTTTATTTCTAAAAAACGAACTGCAGCTTACAACTTCCATAATATGATATGGCTTCCAACACAATTAGACCACATTTACAAGTGTGGTGATGACGTAAAACACATTATTCCTATCGTACGTCTTGGAAGTATTATTTTAACTCGTGAGGAGGTGTGTTTTTTTTTTTTTTTTTTTTTTTCAATCTCTCTTATCATCTGGAACTTCACTGGCATTGACACCACTTACTTTCCTGATTTGGAAAACTAAACGTGATAAATTTAATGCATTTCTAATGATAAGTCTTCTTCAACTGATGTTGTAGCGTATTGAACACTCCTTTTTATATTTTTGTCTAAGCTCGGAGTAATTCAAAGGCAACCAATAATCATTTTGGATCTGACCTACTTTGAATTAGCGGTTCTATGGGGATTTAGTTCATAATCAAGACATTGTTTTTCTTGTCTTGCGCTGTGCGGTTCATTTTGCTTAAACTAACTAACTCAAAAGTTTGTGATCCTGTTCAGTTGTGCCAAAATAAGCGTGCCATTTTAAGTTAACTTTTCGGAAATTAAATAAATTTAATATTTGTAAATGTATTAAAAACTGGAAACTTTTACATTTTATTAATAACAAAATTCTTTATCAGATCAGATCAAAATATCTATTCAAATTTAATTTGATTAAACTCGTGAACCTATTCCGTTCAGCGGCAGTGTATTGCTTCGATTTGAAAGATTGTTCGTGCCCGTGAAATTCGTCGCGTTGTTGGAGTACAATAGTTTTGGGATGCCAAGTCCTGCGATGAAGCCTTTTAGACATAAAACAATTAGTTAACAAGTCAGGCACAAAGTCCAGTTGAACAGCCTTTGAAGCTAAGCATACAAAGACGGCGATGTACATTTTTAGACATCCTGTTTAGACATTCCTTAGACAGAGAAAACAAGTGGGCGGTTACAATCGAGCACGCTCGACAGTTGAAAAGCCTGTGCCCAGGTACACTCTGTACTGATTGATTTTCGATCGCTTGTTCCTATGGCAGCTATAAAATATTTTAGACCGATTCTAACTAAAATTGGTCAGGATGTATAGTACCAGATGCATATTCTATCAGTTTGGTATAACTCAACAAACAAAAAACTTTTCCATATTAAAACTAGTCGGCCGGTGCTACAGTCGAGCATACTCGACTGTCGGAGACCCCGTACTTACTATCCAAAATCATTCACTTCTAAAAACTAAATAATATTTAAGATTACCATAAACTCTTATATATTAAATTTTTCGCCGCTCAAATTTACACAGTAAATTTATAATAAACATGAATTTAACATAGAATTTAAACTTAACGTTTATATAAATACCAATATAAAATTATTTAAATGAAATGATTAAACATGTATTCAAAATTAAATGTCAGTATAACATTCATAAAGAACAATTTTATTAAATTAAAAAATTAAAAATAAAATTAAAAAAAAATAGTGTTGAATTGCCAATATTTTTTGACAATTGTACGTGGGTACTATTTACCAAGAATGAATACAACTTGGATTTCAACAACAACGTTTATTTTGGCTAGATTGGCTTCACAATATGCGGCTGTGGCTTTTAACAATAAGCTTCGCCAGATCAACAACTAAAGTTATGTACAATGCAAAAACGCGGGAAAAATATGCTAGTGTATATGTATGTGTATGTGTATGCAATCACAGCTGGAACCAGTTCACGACAAGCCTGCTCATCTAGTTCAGTACACGACAAGCATGCTCATCTAGTTCATGCTGTGCCGATAGTTATATAGCTAAACGGATTAGGCTGCTGCTGAATCCGACATACTCCCCCGTTGGAAGCCTGTCTTTCAACAGAGTCCTTTAGCGGCAACAGACACAGCTTGTTCACTGCTCTTCTGATGACACCATATGCTGTGTTCAGATCAGCCACACGGGCGACTCCATCCTTGCCAGGGACCAGATGCAACACCCTGCCAAGCGGCCAGCGCATGGGAGGCAGGTTTTCGTCCTTCACGAGTACCATGTCATTAACGCACAAAGATTGCGTTGGAGAACGCCACTTAGTTCGCTGCTGCAGAAGAGTCAAGTATTCTTCACGCCACCGTGCCCAGAACACCTGTTGCAGCTGCGACACACGCTGCCATCCATCTAGTTGGTTGTAGTTCAGCTTGGTCAGATCAGGCTCAATGATACAACTTGGGGGACCACCGAACAGTAAATGCGCAGGAGTCAGGACATCTAGATCTGCTGGGTTCTCTGAAAGTGCAAGTAATGGGCGAGAATTAACAACTGCACAGATTTGGCAGACGAGGGTGCGCAGTTCATCAAAGTGCAACACCGAGCGGCAAACAGAGCGATAAAAATGGTGCTTGGCCAACTTCACAGCCGCCTCCCATAATCCACCAAAGTGCGGAGAGCGAGGAGGAATGAACTTCCAATCGATGTCATCGGCGAGGCAAAACTGCTGCACTGCCTTCAGGTGGGAATCGCTTGGCATCAACGTTTTTAGCTCAAGTAACTCGTTCTTGGCCCCAACTAAATTCGTTGCATTGTCGGACCACATCTGACTGGGCTTCCCGCGAGTAGCAATAAAACGTTTTAACGCGCTCAGAAACGCCGCCGTCGATAGATCCTTAACCAGCTCCAGGTGCACTGCCTTGCTTGTGAAGCAGATAAACACGCTGACATAGCATTTCAGCGGCGCTCGCGTTCGAGCCTCCGACTTATAGAAAAATGGCCCACAATAGTCGACTCCAGTGACCGTAAACGCTCGAACCGCTTCTAGACGCTCCTTTGAAAGACTTGCCATCATTGGTTCCACAAAGCTTGGCCTCGCTCGGAAGCACGTCACACATCCTCTTATCGCCTTGGTTACCGTTCTTAATCCGCCAATTGGCCAATACTGAAGTCGAATCTTGGGCAGAAGTGCACGGGGTCCGATGTGAAGATTCCTTTGATGAACCTGCCCGATGAGTGCTTGTGTGATTGCATGACGCTGAGGCAGAATAATGGGATGCTGGCCATCATAATCCAAAGACGAATTGCAAAGCCGTCCACCAACACGAAGCAGTCCACACTCATCCAAAAAGGGAGCCAAAGCAGCAATGGAGCTTGACCTTCTCACATTCCCGTGAGACCGGATCTCTTTCATGTCGTCCCAAAGGTTCGTCATTTGCACAAGACGCAGAAGAATGCGAGTGCCATGATGAACATCTAAGACAGTTAATACAGGATTCCATATTCGCTTGATAAATTTGTAGACATAGCCAAATGTGCGCTGCATGGATCCAAATGAATTTGAGTGCTTACATCCAAGAGTAAGGTCTGCATGTGGAGATGTCACGATAAGTGCGCTCTTCCTCAACTCAATTGTAGGCTTTTCGGGAATGCAAACGCAGGCCAGCTTGGACGACCATCCACAAGATATGGCGGGCCATGGAACCAGAGATCGGATTGTGCCAACACTTCTGGAAGTGCGCCCCTAGAAAGGATGTCAGCTGGATTCCTATCGGTTGGAACATGATGCCATTGCATGCCGAGGGTCAACTCCTGTATTGCAGACACTCTGTTCGCAACGAAAACATTAAATTTGAAAGGCTCATCTCTAATCCAGGATAGAACTACTGAAGAATCGCACCAGCAATAAAACTGGCTGAAGAAAATTCCGGTACGATTGATTTCATACATCAGACTTGCCAATAGCTTCGCTCCACAAAGTTCCAACTTCGGAACGGACAACGTCTTCAAAGGCGCAACTCGCGACTTGGAGCACAGGAGTCTACTTGTGACAGTCTGACCTCTGGTGACCACATAGACGCAAGCATCATAAGCCTCCAAACTGGCATCGCAAAATCCATGAATCTCCACCTCAGCATCTGCGATGAGCACGACTCTGGGAAACGAGACGTGTGGAATGTTCTGGAAACTACTGCATAACTCCTTCCATGCCGTGTCACCTGCTACAGGCAAACTTTCATCCCAAGTCAGTTGATCCTTGCAGAGCTGCTGAAGAAAAATCTTTGCTTTAGTTATGACTGGGCCTAATAGTCCAAGCGGGTCATAAAATCGGGCAACAATAGACAGAACTGAGCGTCTCGACGGCTTCACTCTAGAGTCTAAAACAGACAAAGAAAACAAAAGCTTATCAACTGCAGGGTCCCATACAAGGCCAAGGGCTTTGGTGACATCGCTTTCATCATCGAACTTCAAAAACTGTTCTCTGCTTTCAGCAGCTACTCCATCTAGGACCTTCTCGTGACTCGAACACCATTTGCGAAGCTTAAACTGGCCACGGGCCAATTTAGCGCAAGTCTGATCCATCTTTTGCCTGGCTTCTGCCACTGAGTTTGCTCCGGAGATAAAATCGTCAACATAGAACTCCTGTTGTAGGGCCTTTGAACCAATTGGATAAGCATCACGCTCATCAATGGCCAACTGGTGCATTGCGCGTACTGATTGAAATGATGCAGATTTGGTTCCATAAGTCACCGTATCCAATTTGAATACCTTTATGCCCTCCTCGGGCGAATCTCTCCACAGAATGCATTGATACAAGCTATCAGGCATGGCAACTCGAACACAGCGGTACATCTTACAAATGTCAGCTGTTAGCGCTACAGGATATGTGCGAAAACGAATTAAAATATGAACAGCTTTGGCTGTATGATTGGGCCGGCCATCAACACGTCGTTAAGAGAGTATGAATCGGTCGACGCAGAGCCATCAAACACCACACACAACTTTGTTGTGGCGCTGTCCTCCTTCAAGACGCAATGGTGAGGAAGAAAATACTTGCAGCAATCTATGGACTCAGGAGCAACTTGCGACATGTGGTTTAGATCCAGAAACTCTTTGATGAAAGCTGAATACTGCTCCTTTAGATGCGCATGACGGCCCAATATACGTTCAATGCTGAGGAAACGACGATATTCCTGGTCATAGGAGTCACCTAGAAGCTCTGCACTGGGCTTCAAAGGCAACCGAACCATATATTCGCCAGACGGCAAACGAGAAAAGTTTTTTACAAAGTGCTGCTCGCATTCCAATTCTTCCTTGCTGGCCTTTACCATGGGCTCTTCCAAACTCTCAATTTCCCAAAAACGCCGAACCAAGTCATCCAACCTGAAGACCAGCTGAGCAGCCTCGCTGATAAGAGCGCTGCCAGTAGACAACAACGAAGTTCTACGATGCTTCTCAAAACCTCCAGTCACGACCCAGCCAAGGCGCGTCTTTTGAAGCAGCGGCAATCCTGGCAACAGCATGATTTGCCCAACAGATAGCAGCTCATAGAAAAGGCTCGCTCCAATTAAAATATCCACTCGCTGTGGCTTGTTGAACGCTGGATCAGCCATCGTAATGTTGGAGGGAATCTTCCAATCCGACGTGTCGATTGCGAAGCTAGGCTGACTGTCGGTTATAGTTGGGGCCACAAGGGCGTCAAATGTGGCTGAATACTCTGACGTTGACGACTTCATCTGAATTTTTACAACTGATCCGTCAGTAGAAACGCTCGTGTCTCCGAGACCCGTGACGACGGCCGAAGATCTGGTTTTCTTAAAATGCAGCATCTGTGCGAAACGAGAAGTTACCATGTGCAGCTAAGAACCAGAGTCCAGTAACGCTCTGCACGGAACCAAAGAGCCAACGTTATTTCTCACCATGACCACCGCGGTGGCCAAAAGCATGACACCAGACTGAAGACCTTGGGCAGCAAGAGAGGTAGCAGAGTGAGCTGTAGTCGACGGGGGAATACTGGCGGCAGACGATGTGCTTGCTGGTCCTACTGCCTGAGAATCCGAAGAGGTAGCAAAATGCAACAGGCTGTGATGGTTTCCTCCACAGGTGCGACAATGACTGCTACTACATGAACGAGTTTGATGCCCTTTCTTTAGGCAGTTGAAACATAGGGCCAGTTTTTTTACCTCCTTATGGCGCAGAGATGGAGACAAATTTGCAAACCTACTGAATAGATTCCGTGACCGCGTTCATCACAGAAACCACATCCACCTTGGCTAGTCTCGGTCACAAAGGTCTTTCTTGGGCTAGCATTTTGGTTAGACTTGCCCATATGAGAATTTGCTGACGTCGAATATTGTATGCTGTCCAGCTTCTGGCATCGCCTTTCCAGAAACTCAAAGAACTCATCAGCTGTCTGCACCTTGTCCGAGGAGCAAGCGTCATCCCACTTATTTTGGGTTTTCACGTCCAATTTCTGAAGGAGAGTTTGCACAATAAAACATCTTGAAATCTGCTCCGAATTGCCCAATGTCTTTAACGCACGCATATGCGAGTTGACCTTGTCAGAGAATTGCCGAAGTTGTGACGCCGACTCGTTGTCTACCCTCTTGAGCCCAAGAATCTCCTTTATGTGTGCCTGGAAAACAATACGTTTGTTACTAAAGCGTTTATTAAGAATATCGAGAGCCACACGATAATTGGCACCGATAAAATCCGACGATCTAACCGCATCCAACGCAGGGCCAGACAGACATGAGCGAAGATGCTGCAGCTTCTCAATGTTGGTCAATTCGGGATCCTTGTCAACGACAGACTCAAACATTGCGTAGAAATTGGCATATTCCGTATAGTCATCGGAGAATGTAGGCAGCTTGAGCTCGGGCAAACGCGATCTATTGGCCACTATCATGGTTTGATTAAGAGTGTCATCATAGCGCCCAAATGTCGAATGTGGCGGGGCACTTGACTGATGTTTTTGAATAATTACGCGCACACGAGCCTCGAGCTTAGCCATTAAATCGTCAAAGTCATCGCGCACTTTGCTGACAATTTCGTCAAAGTCGAGTTCTTCTAACGAATTATGCGCGCCGTTAAAGGTAGATTTAGTTTGCTCAATACGTAATAAATGCACTTCTAGCTCGACAGGGTCTAGATCATTAAGCTTGTTTGTTGATAAATCACTTTCGAGATTTTTAGCGCGTTCAAACAATGCAGACACTTTGCGTTTGAAAAAGGTCACCCTGTCTACAATTCGCGCATTATCAGCGTCTGTGTTTGCCATGATGGCGCTTGGCAACAATGTAACGGCAAAAGAAATGAAAGCAACGACAAAAGTCAGTAACCGCACAGCCGCTTATGTACAAGCGAATGTATATAAGAAGGCTGAGAATGACAACAACAACAACGAGCGAGAGTCTAATTGCGGTGCCTTTCCCAATATGACACAATATGACACTATGAAACTGTTGCTTTGCAACACACACACGCACATATGTATGTATGATTATGCACTTGATTTGTTTTCAGCGAACACAGAATTTCACTGCACAATTGAATGTTATTTAGCCAATCTCGCCGGGGCCTCCAAATGTTGAATTGCCAATATTTTTTGACAATTGTACGCGGGTACTATTTACCAAGAATGAATACAACTTGGATTTCAACAACAACGTTTATTTTGGCTAGATTGGCTTCACAATATGCGGCTGTGGCTTTTAACAATTAGCTTCGCCAGATCAACAACTAAAGTTATGTACAATGCAAAAACGCGGGAAAAAATATGCTAGTGTATATGTTTGTGTATGTGTATGCAATCACAGCTAGAACCAGTTCACGACAAGCCGCTCATCTAGTTCAGTACACGACAAGCCTGCTCATCTAGTTCATGCTGTGCCGATAGTTATATCGATAAACGGATTAGGCTGCTGCTGAATCCGACAAATAGCTTAAATTCAGCTGGAAACTAGTAAGCCGGTGCTACAGTCGAGCATACTCGACTGTCGGAGACCCCGTACTTACTATCCAAAATCAGTCACTTCTAAAAACTAAATAATATTTAAGATTACCATAAACTCTTATATATTAAATTTTTCGCCGATCAAATTTACACAGTAAATTTATAATAAACATGAATTTAACAATTTTAACTTAACGTTTATATAAATACCAATATACAATTATTTAAATGAAATGATTAAACATGTATTCAAAATTAAATGTCAGTATAACATTCATAAAGAACAATTTCATTAAATTGTTAGAATTAAAAAAAATTTAAAAAAATCTTTATCCTCCTAAACAACTTAATTTTCGATGTACCGTTCCCATGGCAGCTATATGATATAGTTAACCGATTCTAACCAAATTTGGTCAGGATGTATAATACCAGCCCAGATGAATATTCTATCAGATTGGTTCTGACATCTCAACAAACAAAAAACTTTTCCAATCCAAAAATAAAAATAAACTTGATCTGCCTATGGTTTCCAGGAACCTACATACCAAGTTTGAAATCTAGCTTTTATGATTTCTGATATCGACGCGTTCAAACAGACGGACGGACGGACAGACAGACATGGCCTAATCAACTCGGCTGTTCATCCTGATCAAGAATATATTTACTTTTGGGGGTCTGTCACGCCCCCTTCTGCCTGTTACATACATTCTGCAAACACATTATACCTTTTTTGCCCATTTTTAATGGACTCAGGGTATAAAAATTGGAATTCTGAGACCAACATTATTATTCTCCTTAGGAAAGCGTGGACCTTCGAACCAAATTGATTGCAGTAATTCGTCAACACTACACCCGCGAGACGCAATGTCTGCCGGATTTTGCAACGAAGGTACATGGTGCCATAAAACATTGTGTGACATTTTCTGTATCCCTGCAACGCGATTAGCTTTAAAAGTTTAGAAAGTGGAAGGGGAGGAATTTATCCAGTGAAGTGTTATTTCTGAGTCTGTTCAAAAATATACACTCTCGATTATATTATTGACAAGTACCCTTTTCCCACTAGACCATAACTGACACAACAGATATGGCTGTAAGCAGCCTGCATACGATTTCGACTTTTACTTTCGCTTTAACGTTAAGGCAACATCCATACCCATGGCTAGATGCATCAGCAAGTCCGTGCACTTGTACGTTTAAGCAGCCACTTCTAAGAGAATATCTGGGGATTGATATTTTGTTGAGTGAGAGAAGATTTTTCTTAAACGTATTACATTTGGTAAGCAAATTAAAAATTCAATAGTCATTAAATTAAAAAAATATTTTTTAGTAGGAGGTTTGCTTAAAACCAAAACTAGAACTAAGGTACAATAAGGAACTTATGCTGAAAGTCAGCTATGCTTAAGCTAAAGCTTCTTTTTGAAAGATCGTATAAAGTGGCTTGTGCTTACGTTGCAAATAAAGCGTGAAAAGCTAGATCGTTTAATGTTTACGTTACGGACTGCGCAGAAGAATCTTCCCTTTTAAGCTGGGTGATAACTGATTGAAATGGAAGTCCAATGGAAAACATTGTTTATGATTCTTGAGAGAATTGTTTTTCGAGCTGGGTGATATTTAAGCTAGGAGATAACTGATTGGAATAGAACTCCAATGGGGAACATTGTTTACAATTTTGAAGAAAAGTGCTTTTACAAGCTGGGTGATAACTTGCATATCGAGTGGAATGGTCTCATCTCAATCTAACTTTTTACACCATAGCTTTTGCAGAATTATTTTAACTACTATGCTAACTGTGCTAAGAAAGCCAAGAGGATCGAACAGACGTGCTGAAACTGAAAGAATATTGCGATTCGTTAGAATGAACGTATTTTCCAAATGATATCGAAATATATCAGAAATATATCTGTAACCGGGAAATTGCCCTTTTTGGCGGCTTTTGAGGGGTCGGAGAGAGTATTTTAATGTCTGGGGGAGCTTTTTGAGGGTTTGGGAAAGCTTTTTAGAGCTTTAATTGGGGTTCTCAAACTTTCCGATTGCACCTATCTACACTTCTTGCAATTTTTTCGTTTTTATTTTTTAACAGGCGCTCATCACCAGGCAGCAAGCAAACAGCAAGCAAAACAACAAGCAACCAGCAAGCATCAAAATTCTTTCTGATCTTGAAAACTCTTGAAATTACCTACATTTATTGCCTGATCAGTCACATTTTAACTGTTGTCTGACCTTCCCCATTTTTTATGATCGACACGGATATTCTATTGTCACCAACAGCAAAGCATTTTTATTACTTCTCTAAAGTAACTTAAACATTTTTTTCTGTGACAGTATTGTTGATCGACTCCTGTGTATATTTTGAAATATTTCTAAGTAGATTGACTTACAGAAGGTTTCTTTTAATTGGTAATTATTTTATGAGACCCACACCCTAGGACAACACTCAAAAATCTCTGCATGCCTATATACTAACTAATCAGCTCCAACTGAAAGGGAGCTGAAATTTAATGACTATTGAATTGTTAATTTGCATACCAAATGTAATACGTTTAAGAAAAATCATCCTCATTCAACAAAATATCAATCCCCAGATATTCTCTTACAAGTGGCTGCTTAAATGTTCAAGTGCACGGATTTGCTGATGCATCTAACTACTGAAAGCTTGTAGCTGTGAAGGAACCGTCAGTACTCCTATTAATAACTTATTACCGCTTGTCTTCTAAACAATACCATTGTTCAAGAGTCAAACGGCATACGTTGATATGCAGCTTGAATGACATTTATAAACATGTATGAGCACCGGTCAACCAATAATGAATTTTAGGACCATCAAAAACAACATGTGTGAACAGGTAATTGCTAGAATTGAACGGTATAAACTATTATAATAAAAAAACAAGTAAGCGGCTACAGTCGAGCACGCTCGACAGTTGGATACCCTGAGCCCAGGTACTCTTCAATAAAAGTTTATTTTCGACCAATTGTTCCTATTACAGCTATATGATATATAAAGCCGATTTGAACCAAATCTGGTCAGAATGTACAAAACTAACATTAATGCATATTCTATCAGTTTGGTTAAGATATCTCAAAAAAGAAACAACTTTTTCATACTAAAACTTCATTTTCGATGCATCGTTCCTATGGCAGCTATGGGATATAGTTATCCGATTTTAACCAAATTTGGTCAGGATGTATAATACCAGCTCCGAAACGTAACCTATCAGTTTGGTTCTGATATCTCAACAAACGCAAAACTTTTTCATAATAAATCTTAATTTTCGATGTATCGTTCCTATGGCAGCTATATGATATAGTTAACCGATTTTAACCAAATTTGGTCAGGATGTATAATACCAGCTCCGATACATAATCTATTACTTTGGTTCAGATATCTCAACAAATACAAAACTTTTTCATACTAAAACTTTATTTTCGATGTATCGTTCCTATGGCAGCTATATGACATAGTGGTCCGATCCAAAAATAAAAACAAACTTGATCTGCGCCCGGTATCCAGGAACCTACATACCAAGTTTGAAGTCTCTAGCTTTTATAGTTTCTGAGATCGACGCGTTCAAACAGACGGACAGACAGACGGACATGGCTCAATCGACTCGGCTGTTGATCCTGATCAAGAATATATGTACTTTGTGGGGTCTGCCACGCCTCCTTCTGCCTGTTACATACATCCTGCCAAACGCATTATACCCTTTTTTGCCCATTTTTAATGGGCTCAGGGTATAAAAAGCAAAAAAAATTTAAGAAAAAATCATAATTTTCTTAATTCAAAAATTAATATCTCTTAAACTACTGGTTTAAATATAAGAGTGTGTATTAATGAAATGTAGATATATTCATTAGCTTTTTGATAAATCGGTTTTGGCATTCTCGAGTAATGATTACAAATGTGGGCAAACCTCTAAAAAAAAGTAATAAAACAAGTAGGCGGTTACAGTCGAGCACGCTCGACAGTAGGATACCCTGAACCCAGGTACTCTGTACTGAGAGTTGATTTTCGATCGATTGTTCCTATGACAGCTATATGATATTTTAGACCGATTCTAACCAAATTTGTTCAGGATGTATAATACCAGCCCATATGCATATTCCATCAGATTGGTTTTGATATCTCAACAAATAAAAAACTTTTCCATACTAAAACTTCATTTTCGGTGTACCGTTCCTATGGCAGCTATATGATATAGTTATCCGATTTTAACCAAATTTGGTCAAGATGTATAATACCAGCCTAGATGCATATTATATCAGTTTGGTTTTGATATCTCAACAAATAAAAAACTTTTCCATACTAAAACTTCATTTTCGGTGTACCCTTCCTATGGCAGCTATATGATATAGTTATCCGATTTTAACCAAATTTGGTCAAGATGTATACTACCAGCCTAGATGCATATTCTATCAGTTTGGTTTTGATATCTCAACAAATAAAAAACTTTTCCATACTAAAACTTCATTTTCGGTGTACCGTTCCTATGGCAGCTATATGATATAGTTATCCGATTTTAACCAAATTTGGTCAAGATGTATACTACTAGCCTAAATGCATATTCTATCAGTTTGGGTTTGATATCTTAACAAACACAAAACTTTTCCATACTAAAACTTCATTTTCGATGTACCGTTCCTATGGCAGCTATATGATATAGTGGACCGATCCAAAAATAAAAACAAACTTGATCTGTCTATGGTATTCAGGAACCTACATACCAAATTTGATGTCTCTAGCTCTTATGGTTTCTGAAATCGACGCGTTCAAACATCCGGACGGACGGACGGACGGACGGACGGACGGACGGACGGACAGACAGACGGACATGGCTCAATCGACTCGGCTGTTGATCCTGATCAAGAATATATATACTTTTGGGGGTCGGCCACGCCCCCTTCTGCCTGTTACATACATCCTGCCAAACACATTATACCCTTTTTTGCCCATTTTTAATGGGCTCAGGGTATAATAAGTATTCACATGGTTATGGTAGTATATGTTTTTATTTACACATTTATTTGACTTTTTTAAGCTTTGTTTAGAAAGGACATGTTTTTACAATCAAGATTTAGTTATATATAACTTTGTATATGCGCATAGTTCACATGCATGCTTTCTTTTTTCAATACTAAAGTTATGCTTTTTAAGTATATGTTATTAAAATCCGCATTTACTTTTAAATTTCTTTAAATTTTTACAAAGATCACAAATATGTCTTTAGTAATCAACTGAACAATAGAAGGGGCTTTAAGTAACATAAAAGAACTCTACCTCAAGCATTTAAAAAGAGACGTACATATTTACTTCTATCTACACGCTCGTTAAGTTAGAAAATAAATTTTATTTTCTATTCTATGGTCGGCTAGTACACTTACAATGTTATCTATTTCACTCTAACATGTTAGCATAATATGTGTATGTTTCTCATAAAAAACGAATGTATTCAGAATTTTTATTCAGTTCTTAAACTTATTAACATCTGTGAACATTCAGGAGCCCAATCGGCAATGTGAATAACGGTACGTTGTCTCTTTTATGCTTTGCTTGGAAAAGTTATAAATATTTAGGCTTACGGGCTTTTCTGAATACAATAAATGACATTTGAAGTATTAGCGGTCACGGATATACAAAAACTGAACTAATTTTTATTCAGCTCAAAGGTTTTATCTTTGAGGATCACTTAGAGAGATTTAAATATTTTAGATATATTCTGACTGTGCTGGAATATTAGAAAATGGTTACGACTATGGCGAGGATGGTTCTGACACATGCAGATGCTGCTTCATCGCATGTTACAAAATAAAAGTTTTAAGTCTTATCCTGAAGTACTTTAAATATAAAGAAAACTGGAATTCGGAGAAAATCCTAATACTATATTTGGATGGAAACTTAAAATTTGACCTGGATTATGAGACATTATCACATCTTTGTTGAACATCTCGCGCAAATATACTATTCAAAAACAATTTTATTTAAACTGAGTCAGCAAAAATTTATGACATCACGTTTTGGATCACATTTCACCTCTTATGCCTGGTCAAGTGGTGATGCTAAGGCAGGTCCCGAAAGTTGTCGATGTATTCGCCTCTCATCTTTTAAAACCGAATCTATACAACTTATGACATGATATTATAATTTGAAACAATTTTTTTACATTTTATTTACTATTTTATTTGCGTAGCTGTTGTAATTACGCGTTGTTTAAGATATGATTCATTATGGTGAGACGGCGATATGATATTATGTTGAATCGAGGCATGTTTTTGTCGACTTTTTTGACTTCATGGTGGTGTGGCATTTAGTATGAAAATTTTTTTGTGTTTTTTGAGATATCCCAACCAAACTCACAGAATTTGAATTTGTTACTGTTTTACACATTATGACCAAAGTTGATTCAAATCGGTCAACTATATCATATAGCTGCCATAGGAACAATCGGTCGAAAATCAATCTTTAGTATGAAAAACTTTATTGTTTTTTGAGATATCTCAACTAAACTGCATATTTTTGCGCACAGTGCACAAGGCCAATTGTTTTTTTTTATTAATTTATATTTTTATTTAAAATTATTATTTAAACTCAATTTTGGATATTTTGGATATTTCATATCCAAATTATAAGGCAATTTAAAAGCTAGAGATTCCATTACAAAGAGAAAAGTGTCCTAAAAAATTTTTTTTGCTGAAAATTTCATTCTGATTGGACAGTAAATAGCCAAGATATTCAAATAATAAATTTTGCTGTTTAATTCGTTTATGGCGTGTTATCAGTAATTAAAACTTCAATAACATGATAAAATAAAAAATTGGATTAACATATTATATAACAAATTGGCGTCCATTCAGACGTGAGCTTCCGTGGCGCAGTGTACTGAGTGCTCATGGGTTCGAGTCCAGCCGTGGGCAAAAGACTTTTAATTTATTAATGTTCGAATTCAATTTCATTTTATATTTAAATATACCTTCGGACCGTGCTGACGTGTTTCTTTAAAGCGCTCCGAATTAATCAAAATTAAATAGAACTCAAGTGCAGTAAAAATCTAAAATTAGGCCAAGAGCCCCATAGTGCGATGCGCACGATCATCCATTTAGTTTTGAAAGTGTAATTAAACAAATATATAAACTATTAGCAAATCAAATATAATTTTAATTGAGCAAGTGTTAACTTCAATGAGTCACTACGATACCCGTGCCCAACGTCAGCGCGAGCAAGACGAGCGGCGACTTTCTTTGGCGAAAAATAAAGCTTAATTTAGCTTTGTCGCAGAAGCAAAACCACCAACACAACACACAACAGCTGAAAAATCAAAGCAGAACCTCTTAGCCGTAGAAGATGTGAGAGCGCGTTCTTGCTCTCCGATTTTACCACCTACAACTCCAAAAACCTGGAGCGAAGAGTGTGCCTCTCCATTACCGACCCCCTCACCGCGGAACCCACTATCACCACCAAACTTGCCCGTACAAGTCGCTGCTGCTAACGCTACGGCAACAACAACGTTAACTGTGTCAACAGCTTGACCAATCGCAAGCTCTTTCAACTACTGCTTCGATTGCAAGCGCAGCGTCAAAAGCAGCGGGTCCGGCTAGGCAGACCGGAATGGATCGCTACATTCAAATACAGCGAAAACTTAGCCCACAAAAATCAAAAATCAACCGCGGTAACTCAAACCAAACTGCTGGGGACCCAGTAAACACCAACAATAGGTTTGCACCGCTGGCTGATACTGTCATCGACCAGCCTACCGAAGCTGAAAATGGACCAAAAAAACTAAAGCCCCCACCTATATTCATTCGGGAAAAGATATCCAACGCATTGGTGAACAAGATCGTTGACCTAGTTGGAAACAACAATTTTCATGTCGTTCCTTTAATTAAAGGGAACATTCACGAAACCAAGCTTCAATCAAAAGACGAGGAGCATTTCCGTAAAATCTCCAAGTATCTAAATGAAGCTAAGTAAAACTTCTACACTTATCAACTAAAAAGCAGCAAGGGCCTGCAGGTTGTAAATAAAGGTATTGAACCGGATGTAACCCCTTCCGAGGTCGCAGGTGCGTTAAAAGAGAGGGGCTTTCTCGCTAAGAGAGTTACAAATATTTTGAACAAAAACAAAATTCCGCAACCTCTCTTTAAAGTTGAACTGGAGCCAGATAGTAAAGCTCCAAAGAAAAATGAAGTGCACTCGATCTACAAACTACAGCTCCTGCTGCATCGCCGGATCACTGTTGAGGAACCACACAAACGGAATGGTCCAGTTCAATGCTCAAACTGCCAGGAATATGGGCATACCAGGACGTACTGCACGCTACGTTCGGTATGTGTGGCTTGTGGAGACTCCCATGGCCCTGATTCCTGCCAAGTCAACAAGAATGACCCTAGTACAAAAAAGTGCGGAAACTGCGGTGGAAATCACACAGCTAATTACAGAGGCTGTCCAGTGTACAAGGAACTAAAAAGCCGCATCCGACGTGTACCAACAGCACGCCATCCGCACCTGCCAGGTGCAACTATAGCTTCCCAAACTACACCCGACGTCTTCTTCGCCAAAGCAGCCAGGTCCTCATTTGGTCCCGCAAACACTGTCAACGGCATATCTTTCGCCAATGTTTTAAAATCTGGCCTTTAAAAACCAGCTCCCTCAGCAGCGCCCACAGGGTAATACAAGAAGATTCAAGTATGGATAACGCGCAGCAGCCCATGCAGCAGTCACAAAGCCCTATTGAAACGATGATTTTCACCCTACAACAAAGTATGATGGAGTTCATGTCGTTTATGAGATCAACTATGCAAAATCTTATGCAAAATCAAAACACCTTGATTCAGATGCTTGCATCTCAACAATCCAAATAATTAATGGCGCCTCTACGAATATCTCTGTGGAACGCCAACGGTGTTTCACGGCCTAAACTTGAACTTACCCAATTCCTATACGACAATCACATTGATGTAATGCTGCTTTCTGAGACCCACCTTACTAACAAATACAACTTTCAAATACGTGGATACGTATTCTACGGCACAGATCATCCAGATGGAAAAGCACATGGTGAAACCGGTATTCTAATAAGAACCCGCATCAAACACGAATTCCACAAAAGGTTTGCGGCAAACTATCTACAAGCCACATCTACAATCGGACATCAGCAATCTTACTATCGCCGCTGTATATTGTCCTCCCCGCTTTACAATCTCTGAAGATCAATTCATGCAATTCTACAATTCACTGGGACAGCGATTTATAGCAGCAGGAGACTATAATGCGAAACACCCGCACTGGGGTTCACGCCTTGTGACCGCAAAAGGAAGGCAGCTATACAACGCAGTCATAAAGCCAAGCAACAAACTCAACTATGTTTCTACGGGTTGTCCTACATACTGGCCAGCAGACCCCAACAAACAACCAGACTTAATAGATTTTGCTGTGACAAAAAACATCCCACGCAATCTGATAAGCGCCGTAGCACTCTCGGATCTTTCATCCAACCACTCCCCCGTGTTATTAAATCTACTCCAATCCCCGGAATATGTGGAATATTCTAATAGACTTACAACACACAGAACCAATTGGCTCAAGTACAAGAAATACGTTAGCTCTCACCTCGATCTAGCTCCGCAGTTCAACATCGAAGCGGACATCGACTGCTCTGCTGACTTATTAGAATCAGTACTTGTTGTAGCAGATATCTACTCCACAACGCGCGCATGTGCAGACGAATAAACGTAAAACTAATCTTCAAATAGAACAACTTGTTCTGGAAAAGCGACGATTGCGACGTGAATGGCAGTCTCACCGGTCGCCATCTACAAAACAACGCTTTAAAGATGCTTCACGCAGGCTCAGCAAAGCTCTTAAGCATGAAGAAGCAGATGCCCAACGCCGCTACATAGAGCAATTATCACCAACCAGTACCAAGCATCCTTTGTGGAGGGCTCACCCTACACTAAGTGCGCCGATCGAAACGGTAACGCCTATAAAAACTCCTCAGGCTGTTGGGCCCGTAGCGACAAAGACAGAGCTAACACATTTGCTGCTCACCTACGTCATGTATTCCAACCAAACCCCGCAACAAATTCGTTTTTACTATCATCCTGTGTATCTGATAGTCCTGGCGAGCCTGAACCACCTGAATTTCGTCCAAATGAAATTGTAAAAGTCATCAAAGAACAGATGAAACCAAAGAAAGCTCCAGGCTGCGATCTAATAACTCAAGAAATGATCATTGAACTTCCAAACTGTGCTTTTTCCCTCATCTGTAAACTTTTCAACGCGATTACAACCATCGGCTACTTCCCAAAAAAATGGAAGAAATCGGTCATTATAATGATTCCCAAACCAGGAAAAGACCATACAATACAATCATCGTACAGACCAATTAGCCTACTACCGTGCTTGTCTAAGCTTTTTGAAAAATTCCTCTTGACGCGCATAATTCCTCATCTGAGATCACACAACACAATCCCAACACATCAATTTGGCTTCCGAGAAAAGCATGGAACCATCGAGCAAGTTAACCGAATAACATCAGAAATACGTACAGCATACGAACATCGGGAATACTGCAGCGCAATATTCCTCGACGTCTCCCAGGCCTTCGATCGAGTGTGGCTTGAAGGTCTCATGCATAAAATCAAATCGACGCTCCCAGTGTACACTCATAGGCTTCTCGAGTCGTACCTCTACAATAGAGTCTTCGCAGTGAGATGCAACACCACTACATCTGATGATCATATTATAGAAGCTGGAGTTCCCCAGGGAAGTGTATTGAAGCAAAAAAAACGCAGATTAAGCTAAAAGCTAATAACCTCTATTGGCTTTTGAATCCCCGATCTCCTCTCAGCTTAGACTACAAGGTCCTACTCTACAATTCAACCATAAAACCAGTGTGGACCTACGGCTCGCAGCTGTGGGAAAACGCGTGCAGTAGCAATATTGATGTCATCCAGCGAGCACAATCAAAAATCCTGAGGACTATCACTGGGGAACCAGTGAACGTGAACATTCATAGAGATTTGAACGTTATATATGTCAAAAATGAGATAGCAAGACAAAAAGCGAGCTACAATATTAAACTATCTTTACACCCAAGTCCTCTTGCTCAACGGTCAACTCGGGTTTGCAGTCGAGCCCGCCTTAAACGAAACGACCTTCCAGCCCAGCAATAAACCCTTGGGGCACCGTAGATCATATTAAGTCAACATGACTGTTAGTTAAGCTTTAAATATAAGATTTGATAAACTTATTGTAAGTCTCCCTTGGAGAAGATTCAATAAATAAAAGCAAAGTAATAAAAAAAAAAAAAAAAAAAAAAATTTATATTTAAATTCAGGGCTTATTTAAAATAATGTAATATTAACATTAAATGTTAAAATATAATTTATTTCTTTTACTTTGTAATTGAGTACTAAAACAAGCAATATGGCCATTTGGGAGAATGATTAATGGAATGGATAAGAGTGGCTGAACACGTTGCGCCTCTGTCAAATGGATTTTTTTTTAAATTTTGTTGCGGATTTAAAGGTTCTTTTTTTAATTTTTACAATTTATTGAAATTGTTTTTTATGATTGTTATACTGACATTAAGTATTGAATACATGTTTAATCATGTAGAACTATACACTATGTCATATAGCTGTCATTGGACCGATTGGGTGAAAATCAAGTCTTAGTATGAAAAAGTTTTTGTTTTATGAGGCATCGTAGCCAATCTTATAGAATAAACATAAAACTTGGTTATATATATCCTGTCTAAAGTTGGTTCAAATCGGTCCACTATATCATATAGCTGTCATAGGACCGATCGGGCGGAAATCAAGTCTTAGTATGAAAAACTTTTTTGTTTTATGAGATATCGTAACCAATCTTATAGAACATATATAAAACTTGGTCTTATATATCCTGTCCAAAGTTGGTCCAAATCAAAGCACTATATCATATAGCTGTCATGGGACCGATCGGGTCCAAATCAAGTATGAATTTTTAGCAGTCTTAGCTAAGTACGGGGTCTCCGACAGTCGAGAATGCTCGACTGTAGTTCCGTCCGACAAGTTTAATCTGCTGCTTTGTATGCACTCTTGAATGTTTAGATTTACAATGAGCACTCTTTGAAAATGTACGTTTCCCTTTAATTTCTTCGACCAGACCCTGATTGAGTTATTTTATCTTTCACTTTATTCGATAGGTTTTGGAGTGCCATTTTACCCTGTTCTTGGATAATGTTCTTTAATGATTTTTGTCCTAAGTCGATTATCACCGCTATTACTGATTTAAAAGCCTGATTTTTAGCAGCATTGAGACCAGTCGAATATATTGGTTATATGTACAGGGTTGCCCATATTCGACGGACCCATCTAGCAACTCCATAACTTTTTACAGAGATGTCAGATCGCTTAATGACATACCGCGTTTGAAGCGTCATTCCAAGCAGATTTTTACCATGGAACAATACACGCCACGCGAGCGCTCTGAAATAGTTGAAATTTACATTCAACAGAACAGAACAAGTCAATTGTGAAAACTCAACGTGCTTTTAAAAAATTAAAAAATGCGAAAAGTGCGCCTTCTAAGAACACGTAAATAAGCAAAATTGCCGTATTTACGCCACTGAAAATCCTCAGGAGATTGAAGAAGTGCCTCTTCATGACGAAAAAGTCACAGTTTGGTGCGACGTTAGTGCGAAAACGGTCATTGGGCCGTTTTTCTTCCAAAATGAAAATGGCCATGCTGTTACCGTCAACCAGGAGCGTTATCGCGACATGATGACCAATTTTGTGATGCCAATTATTTGTCGAAAGCGTATGGGGCAGTTCTGGTTTCAACAAGACGGCGCTCCACCGCACACAAGTCGCATAACAATCGATTTTCTGAAGAAATTGTTTCCAGCCCTTTTGATGACGAAAAGTCGCCCGATTTGACGCCGCCTGACTTCTTCTTGTGGGAAAATTTGAAGTCAAGGTTTACGTTAACAAGCCAAGGAGCGTAGAAGAGCTTAAGGACAACATTCGCGAAGAAATAGCCGCTATTCCGGCCGAAATGTTGGCGAAAACGATGGAAAATGCTGCAAAAAGGGCACAATACGCCATCACCGCCAGAGGCGGCCATTTGAGAGATATCATATTCAAAAATTGATGTAAACAAATCTACTTGGAACAAATTAAATGATTAAGATTGCCAACCGCCAAATTTTTATTTTTTTCTTTGATTTTTTTTTAAAAAAACATGGGTTCGTCGAATATGGGCAACCCTGTATTTAAAAAGTCCACTTAAAAAAGTTGCCAATTCCTCGTCCTTGTTGTACTATTCGAGGTGTTGCATAAAGTGTTCCAATGTGACTCAATTCTCCTCCACATTGGTTAAAAAAATATTCGTGATAAAGTTTCTCCATGCCGGTTAATTTCTAAATGAATTAAATTTTTGCTAAGACACATTATTACTATAAATAATATTGCTAATCCTTCTAAAACGAAGTGTTACATATATTGGCATTGATGACGGTATTACCCCGTTAACAGGCAAAATCAAAATAGTCATTCAATCAAGCTGATATTTATTTTATAAGTAGATATAGGTTAAATAAGCTTAAGTTTGAAATTTCATAATTTTTTGTTAGTTGGAACGATCGTCAGGTTCAAAATACTGAAGACCGTCTGTAGACGGTCTTGTCGGTTTGAGCGTAAAAAATATGGCCATTCGCTTACATCACAAGGGAATATCGCTCGCGACTTTTGGCGATAGCTTTAGCTATTTATTGCTTCTAAGGCTTTTTTTGAGTTAGTAATCACAAATATATTTATAATAAAATGCAATTTACTTAAATTTAAATAATTATTAAAAAATTTATTAGCAGTTTTTAATGAACAATTGCTTTAGTTGATCGTTACTATGTAATATGTTCAAAATCCCAACTTACAAGTATTTTTTTAAGTTGTCTCAAAAAAAAAAATAATATTGTGTTACTGATTTGTATAAATTGAGCATTCACTTCTACCATAATACTAAATATATGCATATTTTTCCTTTTTATCCAGCAAAATTGAAAAATGCTTTACATTATCATATCTTTATCTGATATCAGATGAACTGCTCTTTCCCAGTGATTGCTAAGCCGGTCAAGGCATTTCATTCCATTCCTTAAAGGAAACAAGTCCTTCTGCTGTTTTTTTAAGGAACTCTGCATGCTTTAGCTGTTCTCCCATTTTCTGAATCGGAAACTTTATATACAAGAAGCCACTTGTATAATATGTTTGCATTATTGGTATTCATGTTAACGAAATGATAGATAAGCCACTCATCATTTAGTAGAATAGCTTTCCTTATGTTTCCTATGTTCGTGCTTGGAATTTAACTGCCCATAAGGCCGTCCATCAAAGGGACTTCTTCAAATGTGATTATTGTGTTCCTCATTTATTGGCAGGCAACTGATTTCTATACATAGCTTTAGCATCCTGCCATAATGCAGTGCTTTAGCTCTTTCCTCATAAGAATTGGCTCTGAGGAGTGGTGCTATTCAAAAATATATAGATGCCACCCAACCGCACAACTTTTCATACTAAAGATTGATTTTGGACCGATCGTTCCTATGGCAGCCATATGATTTAGTGGTCCGATTTGAACCAACTTTGGTCACAATGTGTAAAACAATAACAAATTCTGTGAGTCTTGTTGGGATATCTCAAAAAACACAAAAAATTTTCATACTAAAGGTCATGCCGCACCACAACGAAGTCAAAAAAGTCGACAAAAACATGTCTCGACTCAACATAATATCATATTGCTGTCTCACCATAGATTTTAATAAATCATATCTTAAACAACGCGTAATTACAACAGCTACGCAAATAAAATATTTAATAAAATGTAAAAAAATTGTTTCGAATTTTTTAGTGAAAAAAGCTGAAAAAAAAGCTAAGAAAAAATCATCCTTTTCTTAATTCAAAAATTGATATCTCTTAAACTACTGGTTTAAATCTAAGACTGTGTATTAATGAAATATTGATATATTCATTAGATTTTAGATAAAGTAAAGCTTTCATAAATCGGCTTTGGAATTTTCGTGTAATGATGACAAATGTGGGCGCACTTAAAAAAAAAGGAATAAAAAGGCAGATTTTTGAAAAATTCAAAAAAAAAAATTTCACCATAAAAAAAAAAAATGTTTTTCGTCGGTTTTGGCCCCAAATCTATCCAAAAAAGTGGGTTTGGTTCTTGTAACTTTTGGGCTGTTGCCTGGTGCTATTAACCTTTTCGACCCCAACTTTTTTTCTGAAGAATAAAAAAATTTTTTTTCAATCTTTTCTTTTTGTAAGGATTTAAGAAGTATTTGAGCAAATTTTCAAGTCGCCACGCCCATCAGTTTTGGCGCCACCGGATTTTGCTTGTGAGCAACTTTGGGCCATAGTGGTAATATAAAAAAAAATCTTTAGATAGCAATTATTTTTATTTATCTTAAAGTTTAAGAGTTATACGATATAAAACAGTTCTTATTAGTGTTGCAACATAGATGCACCTTACATATAATTCATTTTGACATTGGGGTTCCCGTCTTACACAATCTGCAACGTCCTTTTTCACCAAATACCACCCAATGTCCCACATCGTCGTAACGCCAAGAATATTTCGGGTCTGGCTGAAACTTGACCTTTTTGGATTGCTTCGATGACACACTGCTTGATGGAGAGCCCAAGGATAATTCTGAGCTTTCTCTTTGTTCAATTAATGGTCGACCTATCTTTTTTGTAAACGATGTAGTGTGAGTAGATTGATAAACCTTTATCTTTGGGTTTCATAATATAGAATATACTCGCAATGGCCCAAGGTTGCCCACAAGCAACTATACAACTTTGAAAATTCGACACCTGTTTATTATTTAAAATAAATTTAATTTAACATTAACATAGTTTAGTTAAATCATTGATTAACAATATTACATTGTAACGCCAAGAATATTTCGGGTCTGGCTGAAACTTGAACTTTTTGGATTGCACCGATTACACACTGCTTGATGGAGAGCCCAAGGATAATTCTGAGCTTTCTCTTTGTTCAATTAATGGTCGACCTATCTTTTTTGTAAACGATGTAGTTCGAGTAGATTGATAAACCTTTATCTTTGGGTTTCATAATATAGAATATACTCTCAATGGCCCAAGGTTGCCCACAAGCAACTATACAACTTTGAAAATTCGACACCTGTTTATTATTTAAAATAAATTTAATTTAAAATTAACATAGTTTAGTTAAATCATTGATAAACAATATTACATTTATACTTTTTACTTTTTTATATTAATTTTATAAGTAAATCACTCACTTTTAAAAAGTCTCAGAATAACACAACAATTTATTTCCGACGCACGTTCAACTTGTTGAAAATATTTTCGTCAACTGATGTCCAAATTAAAATTTTTTAATAATAGAAGAAACGATTACCGTTAGCTCTTAAACAAATTGCTCACAGGCAACGTTGGGGTCGAATGGGTTAAATCACTGCGGACGGTAGTTCGCGTTAGTGACGAAAGCAGCACGAAGGGTGGGAAAGGCGACTAACTATATATACAGCTAAGTTTGAAAATTTGCTTCGACTGTCCGATCAGATCGAATTATATACCGATCGAAAGGTTTAGTCCTAACTTACAAAATGGCATACTAAAACTTTTTCTAACCAACCTTGGTCTTGAGATATGGTGGTGTAAGTGGGAGAGAAAAAATATAAATGTTTGCAGCTAATGGTTCTGTTGGGGCCTTTTGGTAAAATTTTTTATTTTTTAAAAATTTTACTTAAAATTACGCGTCGATTGATACCTCAATCACCCAAATCTGATAACTGGTTCAAAAGATAAATAAATTTGAAAATTTTAGTAGACTCCTAAAAATGGAATGAAAAGTCAGTTTGTTTGTGGGTTTGTCTGTTTGCATCAAAGCGCTAAAGAAGCCAAAATGTTATGATGGGGATTTGTTCCTTTTTGAAAATCTAGAAATGTTTGTTTTACGACTTTTTCAATTTCCCGCTAGTTTAGCGGGAAAGCGCTTTTTCCGCTATAGCTGAAACCTCAACAGTTTCCACGATTTTTATTAAATTTCAATATGTTTTAAAGTGTACAATTTCGCGTTTTTTGGTTATGAATTAATAAAAAAAAGAAAATTAGCATTCGGCACTGCGCAAAAAGTAATTTTTATGTACAAAGATGCTCAACCTTTTGCACACAGTGCACAATGCCAATTTTCTGTTTTTTTCTTATTAATTCATATCTTTAGTTAAAATTTTTATATTAAACTCCATTTTTTTCGTCACAAAATTGGATATCAGAAATTTTGGCGCTAGAAATTGCTTTCGTCACTAGACTTTTACCTCGTGTAGAGGTTTTTTTGTGGGATATCATTATATTCTAATCTATTTATATAAAGACAATATCATTTTTAACAAATCTCTTATCATCTCTATAATTGATACTTATTTTATAAACTAGTTCGGTATACAATTCATAACTTTTACTCCTAATAACTCCCTGTTCACCATAGTACGCTTTTCGTTTTCTAATTTATTCAATGTAATCGGAATAGCTAAGTTTTTTGACAGCACTTCCATTAACACCTTTAGCTTTCTTAACTTCACTATTAGGAGAGCTTTTATTATTCTCAACGTTGTCTTAAGGCCAAAGCCTATTCTGGCCGTAAGATCTGAAAATGCCGTCATTATTTTTCGGCATTTTCATCTTTAAATAAACCCAGCTCTTTATTGTTTGCAGGGATTATTCCAAATGAATTTCCATTGGTATAATCGAAAGTGTCGCAGCGATTTGGGTTAGTTTTAAATAGCTTATAAACATCCTCTTTAGAGGATGTTATGAATGAATATAAATAATCTTAGTTAATGGTGACTTAACAAGCACAAAACTATAATAATAATCATACATAAGCCATTTAGATAATTCCAAAACAGTCATTCCAATATATATGGGTTTATCATAATAAACAGATGTTTTTGTATGTTCTATGGCTGCTAACCCATTTCCAAAAAGGTTCATGCTATGAAAATTATTCATTGCAACCAGTCGTCTGAAACCAGGAGAGTTTTATTTAGAATTGTAGTCTGTAACTAATCTTCTCTTGCCTCTTTTCAATATTTTCCATTGTTTTGCCGTTAATGGCATTATTCACTTGTTTAAAAAAACTTTTCTCAAATTCATTTTATCCCCTTTTCTATGCGTATTATTTAGATGAATATATGGTCTTAACCAACTTTTCTGGTAAACAGTTATGTTTATTATGAATAGAATTTGGATAATCTATGTCTACCTCAAGGGAACTTCCAGTTTCACCGTCAACCGAAGTTTTTGGCAAAATTTAACTCACATATCTCGTCTTGAGATAGAAATATAAATTGGAGATGGGTAATGCTTGACACATAGCTTAACCATACAAATTGTTTGCATCTATGTAAGCCAGATATTTTGGCTCTCTTCTAGGATTAAAATTTATTAAATAAGGGTTATTAGCTTCAGATATACGTTAACTGCATTGTGTTAGCCCTTCACGAACAGCAAGTTTCAGAAAGTTATAAATGTTTGAATTACTTATTAATTCTAATTTAACCTTAGTATACTTAAGGATTGCACCCTATGAAATTGATGGAGCTGTGACATAATTTATGGGATCTAATTTATATATTGAATGGCAGATAGACCTTAAGTTTTCAAAAACATCTGCGAGTACAATTACGTCACTTTCTAAATATAGCATTAAGTAATCGGACAACATTTCACAGTTGAAATCTTGCCATACTTGCTGGGCAAACACAAACGCATTTGTTTAAACTTAACACCATTAAATTTTTTTTCAATAGTTTAAAAGCTTCATCATTTAAGTAAATAGACAGTTTTTGTAAGCTTGAATTTAGAAATCTATTAGAGTCGATAAATTGTATACTGTATAAATAATTTTTCACTAAACTTACTTTTTTAGTATTGGAAATTTATAATCCTTTACAGATTTTATACGTTTCAAAGGGGTATTGTCAATCGTATATGAAGAAAAATAGGGCCTAGAACGACTAAATGTCATGAACATACACTTTGAACAATTAAGATGCAACTATGGTGCTCGGCCAAGCACCATAGTTGCATAGCGTTCAAATCGTCTTGCAGACGATTATGAAGAAGGGGATCAGTGTATGAAAAGATAAGCCTTACATCATACGCATAGATTAAAATATATGAATAGGCCAGAATAGTGCGTAGATCGTTAATGAACAGAGTAAAAAATAAAGGCCCCAAGTGACTACCTTGAGGTACACCAGAAGTAACGTAAACCGAACTCGAAATGGTTGACCTAAGGAGCACTTTTTGGGTCCAACATTTTAAGTAGGTGGAAACCCAACGTAAAAAGGCGAAGGGGAAACCTATGCAACTAAGTTTGTAAAGTAAGATGTCATGGTTCACAGAGTCAAAGGCTTTACTGAAGTCAGTGTATATGACATCCGTTTGCTTTTTCTCTGAAAATGAATCATTTACCACGGAGGTAAATTCAAGCAAGTTGGTCGTAGTGCACCGATCCTTAATAAAGCCGTGTTGGGTAGGGGAAATTATCGATTTACAGAGATGCTGCAAAGACGAAACAAGGATTTTTTCAAATAATTAAGGAATGGCTGATAGCCTGCAATGCCTCTGTAGTTCGAAATAACAGACTTACCACCTTTTTTGTGGAGAGGAATGATATAAAATTCTTTCCAAAGATATGGAAAGGTTGAAGATTCAAGGGATAGATTAAAAAGATTATGCAACGGAGCAGCTAAAGAAGAGCAGCATTCCTTGAGAAGACAACTAGGGATAGAATAAGAACAAGATGAGCTAGAAGTGGAGATTGGAGAATAAGTGGATTGAAAAAAGTTAGTAAATAGTTCAGCGGCTGCAGAATCGTTGCTGGCATTATCTTTCCCATAAAAAAAGAGGAAGGTAAACCGTGATACTTACGCTTCAAGTTAACAAATTTATGAAATTGTTTAGAGTCACGGGAAAACTGTCTTTTGCATCGAGTTAGATAGTTCTCGTAGCATAGCGAGCTTAAATTGGCGAAGTCCGACTTGGCTACTATGTACTTACAACAGTCAACACTTGAACCAGACTTCTTATATTTTTTTAAATATTTAGATTTGAAATTTTTTAAATAAAAAAGTCAGACGTTGGAACATAATTTGGAGTGCACACATCTAAGTGTGCATTTAGGGTCTCTTAGAAAGAACTAAGGGCAATATCGATGTCCGTCGCTTTATCTAAAACCAGTCGGTAGCAAGGATAAGCTCATTAAGCAATGAATAGTTTCCCTTGCGAAAACAACGACGAGGCAATTGCTGACATAATAGAGGTGAACTAATGGGTTTGGAGATTGTGATAGAAATTTCTATAGTGTGATAATGTAAATCTTTAGGGATACTTAATGGTGATGCCCTAGAGACGGCAGTATTTGCGAAGTCATTAATAAAAACCAGATCAAGAATTCGATCATTATGATTTCTTATTAAATTCTTTTGAAACAATGAGAGATCAAGTAAATTATCTAAAAAATTATCTTTGTTTAAGGGAACAAGGTAATTGGTGCTACTAAAAAATGACCAAGAAATTTTAGGCAAATTAAAATCACCCAGCTCAATAAATAAGCCATTATCTTTGACTTGAAGATTACTTTCTTCAATACAGGCAAAATGCCGCAAGTAAATTGCCGGAGATGCTTTTGGAGGGATATAAGAGCAGGTAATAAAAATTGATCGAGTTGAAACAGTTACTTTGACAGCAATAATTTCAACATCAGAAGTCACATTAAAAGTAATTCGTTCTGACTGAAGTGTCGATTTAGTGACAACAAGTACGCCACCACTTCGAGTCGGTCGATCATTTTTATATAAAAGATAATTATTTGACATAACTACAGAATCAGATACTGTAGCAAAATTAAATTTAGTGACTGAGACATTTGCAGAGACTTTGCTAGAAAAGTATGCCGCTACAGATTCACAAGTAGTGTCCGAGGATAACCTAGATGCAAATACGTTGCTACGTTGTCAGTCCTATTGTTAGGCGCTGCAGTGCGAGGAGGTCTACCCTTCCGACCAGATCCAGCCCGCACCGAAGACACGATGACTTGGGCTGATTCAGTTGTCTGAGTGGTAGAATCACCTGCAGAAGGTGTAGGAGAATTGAAAAGGTTGTCAATACCCGGAGAGGCCGACAAAGTTGGCGAAGTGTCTTTGTACTGGCATGTGCAAAGCGCAAAAACTGAGATAAGGAGATGTAAACACAAACAAAATCGATCGCTGTGTTTACAATAACAACAAACTTATGTGAGCGAGGTGTAAAGCAAATGCCGAAATACACACAAACACACTCACAAGAATGTAATTATTTAAGGGAAACTGCAAAACTAAGTTTAGCAAAAATAAAAATCTTTATTTTAGGGACTCAATGCACAAATGATCACAACTTATACAGCAAGTCGATAGTTCACTTATGCACAATTTTAGATAAAAATATATAATTTCGGTGTGTTATAAATCACAAAAATAAATGAAAATGTACGAGCCAAATAAAACACGTCTGATTCACTCAAACAAAGAACTCTCTCTGATGAGTAAGTAGGCAGAACAGCTTCGATATCGGCATAGATGACGGCAGACTTGTGACTCTTCGTATATTGCCACTTTGTTAATGTTACCATGCTTGTTATGTAAGCATAGTGCATTATCATTTTAGTTTTATTATATACTTACTTGGCACTTGTTTTCGCTAAGTACCGAATTTTAAATTAGATCAAAAAACACGAACACATTTAGGTGCAGATAAGTTTTTTTTCAGAGTGTTTTTGGTGACCTTAAGAATAAATTAAGACTAACTCGATCTTCGCTCGTAATGAATAAAGAAACTTCAAAAGTTATGTTTACAATTAATTTTCGGCTGCGGCCTACGTGACCATTGTCGCGAGGCGCATATGTTGGGGAAATTATGCTGTCGATGCAAATTATTTGTTTATAAGTTAAATCAGCGACTGCGGCTCTTATCAAGATATTTTATGTTTACATTTGGCTCATACCGTTCTGTGAACCGTTCTGTACCTTAACTGTTGTGTTTTGAATTTGAGCTTCCTGAGAAGTGTTTATGTTATGAGTTGTATCTGGCTGTGGTTCTGTCTGTTGAGTTATGTTTGTATTGGTACGTGCGTCTAGCTCTATAACTACGTTACTCCCCCTTTCCTTGTTCGAATTTGGATTTGTTAACTATTGATATTATACATTAATCGGTTATTAATGTTTTGGTTTTAAGATCTATGACATTGTCTTTGTATAAGTATGCTGATGTAATGTTAGTTTTTAATGTGTGTTCAATAAGGTTTTCATTAAAATTTGGATATGGTTCCACTGTATACGATACACTGGGATTTCAAGAGATTTTAATGGAATTTGTAAAATTATGTATAAATTATTATCTATCGATACCTAAAATATTTTCGTCTTGTTCCCTGATATATTTAGATTTGTTTATTTTCTTTTTCTTCTGAAACGCCGTCTTGTAGTGAACTGACTTATGTCCTCGGTTTTGTATTTCGTATCGTTTGCTGTCTATTTGTGTAACGTTAGTATTTTTCCTAAATGGGTTTTGCGACTTCTGAGTCTTCTGTAAATTTTTTGAAATCTGTGAATCAATCTCATGTTCTTTTCTATTTTCATTTATTTTATCTATCCTAATTTTCTTATTATCCTGCACATATTTTGTTGGTTGTTTATTGTACAAAAATATGTCAGCGGGTGTTCTACCAGTAGTTCCGTGTATTATTTTATGATTATAAGTGTAAGCTATTTCCTGCATTCTGTTCCTGATTGTTCAATGTCCTTGGTAGTTAATATAATTCTCATTTTCTCGTTAATAGTTTTATGAATTCCTTCAATGTCTGCAACTCCTGTTTTATTTGTATTGTATTCTATGACTACATTTTCACTTTCTAACCAGTTTCGAAGGCTTAAACTGTTCAATCCTGTTTCTCTGTCTGATTTAATCAATTTTGGTTTCCCCATTGTGCTTAATATTGTAGGTAATGCCCCTTTTACATCAAGCCATGTTCTTGATTCTGTTTCTACGGCCATCATGAATTTAGAATATACGTCAATACAAGTCAGATAGTTTCGTCTGTTATTTATGTAATAATCTATCATATATTTTTCCCGGATTTTAATAAGTTTTGGTGTAATTTCCATAGACAATTTGGTTAATCTATGCTCTGCATTAACGAGTTTGCAAATTTCACATTTATTAATAATATTCTGTATTAAGTTATGGTAGTCGGAGAAATAAAGCTTTAAATTCATTTACAACTTTTTATATACCTTGATGTAATTTTCCCTCATGTAATTTTAAAATCATTTTCTAGAAATCTGCATAGCTTTCTATATTTTTCTTTAATGCTTTGGATTTGGTCAATTTTCCTATAATTCTGCGATTTAAGAAGGTCATGTATGTTCTTTGTATTAGCGCGAAGTCACGATCGTCAGTAATATAAATTGGCGATAAATATTCTATTTGCGTAATGTTTTTATTGAAATATTATTCTGTTTTTATTTTATACTTGATTCCTTTAAGCATTATAATTTGCTTATTGTAATGATTTGTTGTTCTTTCTGTTATCTGAATATACTGACTATTATCTTCTGATGCACTATGTATTTTTGCTAGGCTCGTATCAGCCTGACTATCGTTATCTTCACTATGCGCGTCTCCTATAAATGTTTCATTGAATTTTATTCTGGACAAAGCATCTACAACATGATTTTCTTTTCCTTGTATGTGTTTTATTTCAAAGTCAAATTCGTTGAGCTTTATTTTCCACCTTTGAAGTTTCATGTTGGGTTCTTTAAGAGATTCCAACCAAACTAAAGGTTTGTAATCTGTCTGTACTGTAAATCGGCGTCCAAATAGATAAGGTCGAAAATATTTTGAGGGCCATACTATGTTTAATAACTCTTTTTCAATTGCTGAATATGTGGTTTCGTGTTAAATTAGAGTTCGACTGGCAAAACATATTGGTTTCTTTTCTTGTGCCAAGACGGCACCTAATGCAAAATTACTTGCATCTGTAATGAGAGTGAACTTTTTATTAAAATTAGGTCGCATTAGAATGGGGTCACTGGCAATTAAAATCTTTAATTTATTAAATGAATTTTTATATTCTTCATTGTTTATGTCAATAGTTTGATCTTTTTTAAGATAATTTATCATTGGTTTTGCCATTTTTGCGAAGTCTTTTATAAATTGTCGGTAGTATCCTGCCACACTTAGGAATGATTATATTTCTTTTGAATTCTTTGGTATTGGATTGTGTTGGATTGCTTCTACTTTTGTGGTTCTGGTTTAATGCCGTCGGGAGTTACGATGTGTCCTAGAAATGAAGTCTCTCTTTGCATAAATGTGCATATACTTAATTGTAGTTTAAGATTGTATTCCATTAAGGCCCTATTCTCTTTCAGCAAAAAATTTTTTTCGACTTTTTTTTTTTTGCATTTTTTTATAGCTTGGACATTTAAGAATATAACCCTAAAAGGGTTTTTTTAATTCGAAATACTTTAGAAGATACAGCCTTTTTTGTGAAGCAAGGTCTTCGTCAAAATGAGCTATTTTCTTCAAACTTCAAACTTTAAACGCGTTTATCTCGAAACCACGTTTTTGGAACTGGCGGCCATGATACTGAACTGAACCGATTTGGATGAAACAAAGTTTAATCGACGTAGAATTGTCACCATTCTGGCTCGTAGTAAACTCGCGATTTTTTTACTATTTTTTTTTACACTAAACTAGAAAAAAATGGGTCCAAATTCGATTTGTCAATTTTAAGTGGCCGCCATTCTGTCAAAAAAAAACGCAAAATTTTTATTTTACTACGGGCCAGAATTACATCTATTCTGATCATAACCCTATATTTTTTTTCATTTCCGACGCTCTGGAGACCCGGAACCGTGACGACACCTTTTTTTTCAACCCCCAACTTTGAAGTCTCATTACTTTTTGAGCACCCCTCATATCAAGGCAAAAAAAATTTTTTTATTTACTTTGAACTTTTTGTAATACAATAAATAAAAAAAGTTCTCAATTATTCTTTGCGTTTTCAAATAAGAATTTTTTCAAAAAAGGTTCAAAAAAAGCAAGCTGAAGGAGAATAGGGCCTTAAACGATCTAAAACTTTCCTTATTGAAATCTCATGCTCTTGAAGTAAAGTTGAAAAAATTATGATATCATCAAGATAAACAAGACAATGTTTTCCAATGATACCATTTAAAACGTGATTCAAGCAACGTTGAAATGTTGCGGGTGCATTTTTTGAAATTGCATTAGTTTGAAATCTTCATCATTTAAGTAACTAGATAGTTTTTCTAAGCTTGAATTTAGAAATCAATTAGTAATGGAAATTTATAATTCCTTATCATCATTGTTGATCGACTCATCGCAAGCAGTTCCTTACAGGGTTTGCTTTTACTACTCCATAGCAGCAGGAGCAGTACAAAATTGCTAAATTGTTGTATACAGTCAGTGCCTCTAAAAAAAAGAAATAAAATCAGAGTGTGCCTAGGGACACGCATGAGGAACGAAGTTCCTTTGGCATGTATACTGTTTAGCAGGCATGAAGAGATGGAGATCAATGAATGAGAGACAGGAGTAAGTGATCCGAAAAATGATTTGAAAAAACTGCATCAATAGTCGTATTGAATCTTGTTTTAGACATTGTTTGGTCGCTATTAATTTTCAAATTAGGTGAATTTTATATACAAATATAAATTAATAAAAAAAAAATTGACCTTGTGACCACTGTGCGCAAAAAGGGTGAGCTTCTTTGAACATAAAAATTACTTTTTGCACAGTGCCGAATGCCAATTTTTTTTTATTAATTTATATTTTTATTTAAAATTTTTATATTAAACTCAATTTTGTTCGTCACAAAATTGGATGTCAGAAATTTTGGGGCTGGAAATTGCTTTCGTCACTAGACTTTTACCTCGTGTAGAGGTTTTTTTTGTAGGATATCAGAAATTTTTGCAATTTCTTTTGCTTTTGACATTGTAAATTTATCATTGTTGAATTTTTTTTCATATTTAAAAAAAAATTTTTTTTTAATTATAAAGAAAAGTAGGGGGCTCCGCCCCCTGCTCGCATCGCTCGAGTTGCTACTCTACTGTCGAAAGCCCCGTACATACTATGAAAAAAAAAAAGTTTTTTATACTAAGACTCGATTTTCGCCCGATCGGTCCTATGACAGTTATATGATAAAGTGATTCGATTAGAACCAACTTTCTTCAGGATCTATAAGTCTAACTTAAATGCATATTCTATTAGTTTTGTTACGATATCTCGTGTAAAAAAAAGTTTTTTATGCTAAGACTTGATTTTCGCCCGATCGCTCCTATGACAGCTATATGATATAGTGGTCCGATTTGAACCAACTTTGGCCAAGATATGTGAAGCCAAGTTAAATGCATATTTTATCAGTTTGGTTGAGATATCTCATAAAACAAAAAAGTTTTTCGTACTAAGACTCCATTTTCCCCCGATCGGTCCTATGACAGCTATATGTTATAGTGGTCCGATTTGAACCAACTTTGCACAGAATATATAAAACCAAGTTAAATGCGTATTGTGTCAGTTTGTTTGAGATATCTCATACAACCAAAAAGTTTTTCGTACTAAAACCTGATTTTCGACCGATAGAAAAATGTAAACATTCAGTTAACAGGCAATATCTTCCAAACCCCTTGGTCAAAGTTTATGTTTCATATACTTAAAAACGCAAAATTCTACGTACTACAACATACTAAATTTTAATAAAAATCGTTAGAGCCGTTTTGTCAGAAATCGCCAAAATGTAAGCTTAAAAACTTTATTTCACCTGTAAAATGTTACCTGAGTACTTTAGAAAAAAATTTTAAAGGTACGTCTAAAAGCCCTCAAGCACACCTTTCCAATAATATCCAGAACATATCTATAGCTTCTATGGCATGGAAAATGGTGAGGTTTCAAATTTAGCGGGATTTAGCGATTTCTGGATTGCATCGATGACACACTGCTTGATGGAGAGCCCAAGGATAATTCTGAGCTTTCTCTTTGTACAATTAATGGTCGACCTATCTTTTTTGTAAACGATGTAGTGTGAGTAGATTGATAAACCTTTATCTTTGGGTTTCATAATATAGAATATACTCGCAATGGCCCAAGGTTGCCCACAAGCAACTATACAACTTTGAAAATTCGACACCTGTTTATTATTTAAAATAAATTTAATTTAAAATTAACATAGTTTAGGTAAATCGTTGATTAACAATATTACATTTATACTTTTTACCTTTTTATATTAATTTTATAAGTAAATCACTCACTCTTAAAAAGTCTCAGAATTTCACAACAATATATTTTCCGACGCACGTTCAACTTGTTGAAAATATTTTCGTCAACTGATGTCCAAATTAAAATTTTTTTATAATAGAAGAAACGATTACCGTTAGCTCTTAAACATTTGAAATTGCTCACAGGCAACGTTGGGGTCGAATGGGTTAAATCACTGCGGACGCTAGTTCGCGTTAGTGACGAAAGCAGCACGAAGGGTGGGAAAGGCGACTAACTATATATAATTCACTGTTCATCAATTAATTATCAATAAAAAAATATTGATTTATTTTAGTTTTATATTCATGTTCTTTATTGGTTCAAGATATCTTAAAAACTAACTACAAGATTTGTGATCTGGGCACAGCAAACCTTCAAAGCTCTGCTGCTCTTTGTTTTCAATGGTTTACTTATATCAATTCTGTTAGTTTACATTTGAGTTCTAGAAGTTTACATTTGAGTTCTACAAGTTTACATTTGAGGTTCTTTGATAGGCTTTGAAAAGTAGTGTGTCTTTGAAAAGCTTTGAAAAGTAATGTGTCTTAGATAAGCTTTTGGAAAGTAAAGCTTTGCAAAAGATCGTTTGATTTAATTACGGATTTATTATGTTACTATGGCAGATATGTCACTCCCCCACCTCTTAGATGTAAGAATGTAATTATTTAAGGGAAACTGCAAAACTAAGTTTAGCAAAAATAAAAATCTTTATTTTAGGGACTCAATGCACAAATGATCACAACTTATACAGCAAGTCGATAGTTCACTTATGCACAATTTTAGATAAAAATATATAATTTCGGTGTGTTATAAATCACAAAAATAAATGAAAATGTACGAGCCAAATAAAACACGTCTGATTCACTCAAACAAAGAACTCTCTCTGATGAGTAAGTAGGCAGAACAGCTTCGATATCGGCATAGATGACGGCAGACTTGTGACTCTTCGTATATTGCCACTTTGTTAATGTTACCATGCTTGTTATGTAAGCATAGTGCATTATCATTTTAGTTTTATTATATACTTACTTGGCACTTGTTTTCGCTAAGTACCGAATTTTAAATTAGATCAAAAAACACGAACACATTTAGGTGCAGATAAGTTTTTTTTCAGAGTGTTTTTGGTGACCTTAAGAATAAATTAAGACTAACTCGATCTTCGCTCGTAATGAATAAAGAAACTTCAAAAGTTATGTTTACAATTAATTTTCGGCTGCGGCCTACGTGACCATTGTCGCGAGGCGCATATGTTGGGGAAATTATGCTGTCGATGCAAATTATTTGTTTATAAGTTAAATCAGCGACTGCGGCTCTTATCAAGATATTTTATGTTTACATTTGGCTCATACCGTTCTGTGAACCGTTCTGTACCTTAACTGTTGTGTTTTGAATTTGAGCTTCCTGAGAAGTGTTTATGTTATGAGTTGTATCTGGCTGTGGTTCTGTCTGTTGAGTTATGTTTGTATTGGTACGTTCGTCTAGCTCTATAACTACGTTACTCCCCCCTTTCCTTGTTCGAATTTGGATTTGTTAACTATTGATATTATACATTAATCGGTTATTAATGTTTTGGTTTTAAGATCTATGACATTGTCTTTGTATAAGTATGCTGATGTAATGTTAGTTTTTAATGTGTGTTCAATAAGGTTTTCATTAAAATTTGGATATGGTTCCACTGTATACGATACACTGGGATTTCAAGAGATTTTAATGGAATTTGTAAAATTATGTATAAATTATTATCTATCGATACCTAAAATATTTTCGTCTTGTTCCCTGATATATTTAGATTTGTTTATTTTCTTTTTCTTCTGAAACGCCGTCTTGTAGTGAACTGACTTATGTCCTCGGTTTTGTATTTCGTATCGTTTGCTGTCTATTTGTGTAACGTTAGTATTTTTCCTAAATGGGTTTTGCGACTTCTGAGTCTTCTGTAAATTTTTTGAAATCTGTGAATCAATCTCATGTTCTTTTCTATTTTCATTTATTTTATCTATCCTAATTTTCTTATTATCCTGCACATATTTTGTTGGTTGTTTATTGTACAAAAATATGTCAGCGGGTGTTCTACCAGTAGTTCCGTGTATTATTTTATGATTATAAGTGTAAGCTATTTCCTGCATTCTGTTCCTGATTGTTCAATGTCCTTGGTAGTTAATATAATTCTCATTTTCTCGTTAATAGTTTTATGAATTCCTTCAATGTCTGCAACTCCTGTTTTATTTGTATTGTATTCTATGACTACATTTTCACTTTCTAACCAGTTTCGAAGGCTTAAACTGTTCAATCCTGTTTCTCTGTCTGATTTAATCAATTTTGGTTTCCCCATTGTGCTTAATATTGTAGGTAATGCCCCTTTTACATCAAGCCATGTTCTTGATTCTGTTTCTACGGCCATCATGAATTTAGAATATACGTCAATACAAGTCAGATAGTTTCGTCTGTTATTTATGTAATAATCTATCTTATATTTTTCCCGGATTTTAATAAGTTTTAGTGTAATTTCCATAGACAATTTGGTTAATCTATGCTCTGCATTAACGAGTTTGCAAATTTCACATTTATTAATAATATTCTGTATTAAGTTATGGTAGTCGGAGAAATAAAGCTTTAAATTCATTTACAACTTTTTATATACCTTGATGTAATTTTCCCTCATGTAATTTTAAAATCATTTTCTAGAAATCTGCATAGCTTTCTATATTTTTCTTTAATGCTTTGGATTTGGTCAATTTTCCTATAATTCTGCGATTTAAGAAGGTCATGTATGTTCTTTGTATTAGCGCGAAGTCACGATCGTCAGTAATATAAATTGGCGATAAATATTCTATTTGCGTAATGTTTTTATTGAAATATTATTCTGTTTTTATTTTATACTTGATTCCTTTAAGCATTATAATTTGCTTATTGTAATGATTTGTTGTTCTTTCTGTTATCTGAATATACTGACTATTATCTTCTGATGCACTATGTATTGTTGCTAGGCTCGTATCAGCCTGACTATCGTTATCTTCACTATGCGCGTCTCCTATAAATGTTTCATTGAATTTTATTCTGGACAAAGCATCTACAACATGATTTTCTTTTCCTTGTATGTGTTTTATTTCAAAGTCAAATTCGTTGAGCTTTATTTTCCACCTTTGAAGTTTCATGTTGGGTTCTTTAAGAGATTCCAACCAAACTAAAGGTTTGTAATCTGTCTGTACTGTAAATCGGCGTCCAAATAGATAAGGTCGAAAATATTTTGAGGGCCATACTATGTTTAATAACTCTTTTTCAATTGCTGAATATGTGGTTTCGTGTTAAATTAGAGTTCGACTGGCAAAACATATTGGTTTCTTTTCTTGTGCCAAGACGGCACCTAATGCAAAATTACTTGCATCTGTAATGAGAGTGAACTTTTTATTAAAATTAGGTCGCATTAGAATGGGGTCACTGGCAATTAAAATCTTTAATTTATTAAATGAATTTTTATATTCTTCATTGTTTATGTCAATAGTTTGATCTTTTTTAAGATAATTTATCATTGGTTTTGCCATTTTTGCGAAGTCTTTTATAAATTGTCGGTAGTATCCTGCCACACTTAGGAATGATTATATTTCTTTTGAATTCTTTGGTATTGGATTGTGTTGGATTGCTTCTACTTTTGTGGTTCTGGTTTAATGCCGTCGGGAGTTACGATGTGTCCTAGAAATGAAGTCTCTCTTTGCATAAATGTGCATATACTTAATTGTAGTTTAAGATTGTATTCCATTAAGGCCCTATTCTCTTTCAGCAAAAAATTTTTTTCGACTTTTTTTTTTTGCATTTTTTTATAGCTTGGACATTTAAGAATATAACCCTAAAAGGGTTTTTTGAAATTCGAAATACTTTAGAAGATACAGCCTTTTTTGAAAAGCAAGGTCTTCGTCAAAATGAGCTATTTTCTTCAAACTTCAAACTTTAAACGCGTTTATCTCGAAACCACGTTTTTGGAACTGGCGGCCATGATACTGAACTGAACCGATTTGGATGAAACAAAGTTTAATCGACGTAGAATTGTCACCATTCTGGCTCGTAGTAAACTCGCGATTTTTTTACTATTTTTTTTACACTAAACTAGAAAAAAATGGGTCCAAATTCGATTTGTCAATTTCAAGTGGCCGCCATTCTGTCAAAAAAAAACGCAAAATTTTTATTTTACTACGGGCCAGAATTACATCTATTCTGATCATAACCCTATATTTTTTTTCATTTCCGACGCTCTGGAGACCCGGAACCGTGACGACACCTTTTTTTTCAACCCCCAACTTTGAAGTCTCATTACTTTTTGAGCACCCCTCATATCAAGGCAAAAAAAATTTTTTTATTTACTTTGAACTTTTTGTAATACAATAAATAAAAAAAGTTCTCAATTATTCTTTGCGTTTTCAAATAAGAATTTTTTCAAAAAAGGTTCAAAAAAAGCAAGCTGAAGGAGAATAGGGCCTTAAACGATCTAAAACTTTCCTTATTGAAATCTCATGCTCTTGAAGTAAAGTTGGAAAAATTATGATATCATCAAGATAAACAAGACAATGTTTTCCAATGATACCATTTAAAACGTGATTCAAGCAACGTTGAAATGTTGCGGGTGCATTTTTTGAAATTGCATTAGTTTGAAATCTTCATCATTTAAGTAACTAGATAGTTTTTCTAAGCTTGAATTTAGAAATCAATTAGTAATGGAAATTTATAATTCCTTATCATCATTGTTGATCGACTCATCGCAAGCAGTTCCTTACAGGGTTTGCTTTTACTACTCCATAGCAGCAGGAGCAGTACAAAATTGCTAAATTGTTGTATACAGTCAGTGCCTCTAAAAAAAGAAATAAAATCAGAGTGTGCCTAGGGACACGCATGAGGAACGAAGTTCCTTTGGCATGTATACTGTTTAGCAGGCATGAAGAGATGGAGATCAATGAATGAGAGACAGGAGTAAGTGATCCGAAAAATGATTTGAAAAAACTGCATCAATAGTCGTATTGAATCTTGTTTTAGACATTGTTTGGTCGCTATTAATTTTCAAATTAGGTGAATTTTATATACAAATATAAATTAATAAAAAAAAAATTGACCTTGTGACCACTGTGCGCAAAAAGGGTGAGCTTCTTTGAACATAAAAATTACTTTTTGCACAGTGCCGAATGCCAATTTTTTTTTATTAATTTATATTTTTATTTAAAATTTTTATATTAAACTCAATTTTGTTCGTCACAAAATTGGATGTCAGAAATTTTGGGGCTGGAAATTGCTTTCGTCACTAGATTTTTACCTCGTGTAGAGGTTTTTTGTGGGATACCAGAAATTTTTGGAATTTCTTTTGCTTTTGACATTGTAAATTTATCATTGTTGAATTTTTTTTTCATATTTAAAAAAAAAATTTTTTTTTTAATTATAAAGAAAAGTAGGGGGCTCCGCCCCCTGCTCGCATCGCTCGAGTTGCTACTCTACTGTCGAAAGCCCCGTACATACTATGAAAAAAAAAAGTTTTTTATACTAAGACTCGATTTTCGCCCGATCGGTCCTATGACAGTTATATGATAAAGTGATTCGATTAGAACCAACTTTCTTCAGGATCTATAAGTCTAACTTAAATGCATATTCTATTAGTTTTGTTACGATATCTCGTGTAAAAAAAAGTTTTTTATGCTAAGACTTGATTTTCGCCCGATCGCTCCTATGACAGCTATATGATATAGTGGTCCGATTTGAACCAACTTTGGCCAAGATATGTGAAGCCAAGTTAAATGCATATTTTATCAGTTTGGTTGAGATATCTCATAAAACAAAAAAGTTTTTCGTACTAAGACTCCATTTTCCCCCGATCGGTCCTATGACAGCTATATGTTATAGTGGTCCGATTTGAACCAACTTTGCACAGAATATATAAAACCAAGTTAAATGCGTATTGTGTCAGTTTGTTTGAGATATCTCATACAACCAAAAAGTTTTTCGTACTAAAACCTGATTTTCGACCGATAGAAAAATGTAAACATTCAGTTAACAGGCAATATCTTCCAAACCCCTTGGTCAAAGTTTATGTTTCATATACTTAAAAACGCAAAATTCTACGTACTACAACATACTAAATTTTAATAAAAATCGTTAGAGCCGTTTTGTCAGAAATCGCCAAAATGTAAGCTTAAAAACTTTATTTCACCTGTAAAATGTTACCTGAGTACTTTAGAAAAAAATTTTAAAGGTACGTCTAAAAGCCCTCAAGCACACCTTTCCAATAATATCCAGAACATATCTATAGCTTCTATGGCATGGAAAATGGTGAGGTTTCAAATTTAGCGGGATTTAGCGATTTCTGGATTGCATCGATGACACACTGCTTGATGGAGAGCCCAAGGATAATTCTGAGCTTTCTCTTTGTACAATTAATGGTCGACCTATCTTTTTTGTAAACGTTGTAGTGTGAGTAGATTGATAAACCTTTATCTTTGGGTTTCATAATATAGAATATACTCGCAATGGCCCAAGGTTGCCCACAAGCAACTATACAACTTTGAAAATTCGACACCTGTTTATTATTTAAAATAAATTTAATTTAAAATTAACATAGTTTAGGTAAATCGTTGATTAACAATATTACATTTATACTTTTTACCTTTTTATATTAATTTTATAAGTAAATCACTCACTCTTAAAAAGTCTCAGAATTTCACAACAATATATTTTCCGACGCACGTTCAACTTGTTGAAAATATTTTCGTCAACTGATGTCCAAATTAAAATTTTTTTATAATAGAAGAAACGATTACCGTTAGCTCTTAAACATTTGAAATTGCTCACAGGCAACGTTGGGGTCGAATGGGTTAAATCACTGCGGACGCTAGTTCGCGTTAGTGACGAAAGCAGCACGAAGGGTGGGAAAGGCGACTAACTATATATAATTCACTGTTCATCAATTAATTATCAATAAAAAAATATTGATTTATTTTAGTTTTATATTCATGTTCTTTATTGGTTCAAGATATCTTAAAAACTAACTACAAGATTTGTGATCTGGGCACAGCAAACCTTCAAAGCTCTGCTGCTCTTTGTTTTCAATGGTTTACTTATATCAATTCTGTTAGTTTACATTTGAGTTCTAGAAGTTTACATTTGAGTTCTACAAGTTTACATTTGAGGTTCTTTGATAGGCTTTGAAAAGTAGTGTGTCTTTGAAAAGCTTTGAAAAGTAATGTGTCTTAGATAAGCTTTTGGAAAGTAAAGCTTTGCAAAAGATCGTTTGATTTAATTACGGATTTATTATGTTACTATGGCAGATATGTCACTCCCCCACCCCTTAGATTTAAGCTTGTCCTCAAGCGTTTATGCTTGGATATTATTGTGGTGCTGGGGTTTCAATGGTGATCAATGGTTGTCTTTGGTTTTAAGTATTTAATTATGATATTATTTATTGTTGTTTTGCATTTCTTGTAGATATAAAATATGCAACTTATGGCTAATGTGAATAAAATGATCATTAATAGATTTTTATAAATCGTGTAGTTCTTATTACTAAACAAAATCATTTGCTTAATTTCAATTTTAGTTACATTATGTTCAGTAAATATTAGATTTGTGTATTGTTGAAAGCTATTTGATATTAAAACTTCTTTAAGTTCTGCAGTACAATTAAATACTTTAATAATTTTATTATTTTCAATGTAAATTTCTTGGTTATTACAGTTTTGATCAAGTTTTTCTCGGGTCAGATTCCATGTTATTAATATGTTTGGTTTGATATATTGAATGTAATGTTGCTTACGATATTTTTGGAAAGTGCAAGTTTGTGTTTCATGTTTCATAATATTGACAATACAATGGTCTTTAATAATATTTTTTGTAAGAGGGTTTATAACATAATTATTGTGTAAATAAAATTTGCCTGCAGTATTTTCACTGATAATTTGTCCATTATTGTCAGGGTATGGTGTGATTAAGAAAGTTGATTTTTCAATTGTGTTAGTGGGAATGTGAGACATTAAGAATATCTCATTAGTGGCTGTGTTATACCAGGCAGAGGTTTTTGTGTCCATGAGATTTTTGTAATGAATGTTGTTATACCAGGCAGAGGTTTTTGTGTCCATGAGATTTTTGTAATGAATGTTGTTAAGCTGGTCATGTTTGAGTAACTTAGGGTTGAAAATTCCCAGTCGTGTGAGTTGTGAACCCATTTCGATGTCTTCGATATATTCAGTGAAATGCTCAATGTTAAATATTAAAAGGTTAATTTTTTGTTCTGTCCGTATAGCTTTGCTTTGGTTATTGATCATTTTTATGCCGTCATTAAGACTGTCTATGATGTGGCTTAGATTGCTGACTTGTATGGTATTATGCGCTAGCGTATTAATTTGCTGTTCGATATGTTGTCTGTAGTCTTCGTCCAAAGTGCCAAAAAGATATTTGTATGTTGAACCTACAAAATTGAATTATCCTCGTTTGTTTCGTTTTGTCAAGCGAATGCCGTTCATTTCTCTGTTTAGTTTTTGAATTAAATAATTAATTTGTGGGACATTATTGAACTTTGAACTTTCTTTTAACAGATTATTAAATGTTTCTTCAATTTGTGTTATATTAATTGTGAGACAATGGTTTATAAATGCTATGGGGATCTGTATTGTTCCTAATTCGAACAAGATAAATCCTTGGTTATTTTCGATTGGATTAACTTCTATAGTTCCTGCTGTTGTCAATGTAGTGATAGTTGTCATCAAGATTATTGTGAGTCCGATGAGTGGGAAGTGTCTGTTGCCTGTAAATATTTACTGTCATTAGATTTTTTTTTCTTTTTGAATTTACCTTTGTAGTGGACAATATTCTGTCCTTTGTTGTTTTCGTTATAGTGTTTGTCATCTAGTTGTTCTATTCTGCCAGTTTTTCTAAACGGATTTTTGAATTTTGAACGTGTTAACGGTGCTTGTCTAAATTCTGTGTCAATCTCATAATCTTGCCTTTTTTCGTTCAATTTGTTTATTTTGTTTTCCTTTATCTGTTGGGTTTTGTAAAAGGGTGTGCCTGCGTAAAGTAATATGTAAGCTGGTGTCTGTCCAGTTGTGTTGTGTTTCGTTTTATGGTTGTAAGTGTATAGGATCGTTTCCATTCTAGTCTCTTTGTTTTCCCGATTATTATCTGTATTAATAATTCGAATTTTTTCATTAATAGTTTTATGGAGACGTTCTACGTCCGCTATTCCTGTTTTACTTGTAGTGATATCAAGTTTTATTTCTTCTGTTTTCAGCCATAATTTTAAGGAATTGCTCATAAATGCTGAGTCTTTATCTGCTTTTATTTTTTGTGGTTTTCCCATGTCGTTAAAAATTCTAGTAAGGGCACGTCTAGCTTCTAACCAATCTCTACTATTTGTTTTTATAAGTGATGCAAACTTGGAATATACGTCTATGCATGATAAATATTGTTCGTTATCGATTGCGTAGAAATCTATAACATAAAGCTCTCTAGGATTATTTATTTCTGGGGTTAGTTCAAAAGTTAAATTCGTGGGTCTGTGTTCTGTCTTTGCAAGATTGCAAGTCACGCATTCATTAATGATATTTGGAATTAATTTGTGGTAGTCTGGGAAATAATGAGTTTCTTTGAAAAGTCGGGTCATTTTTTCTATACCTGGATGTAACAATTTAACATGTTGAGTGATAATTAATTCTTTGAATTCGGGGTAGGTTTTAATATCTTTTAATTTTATTATTGTCTTAGGATTTTTAAGTTACTGTGTGGGTTTATAGTGTCTTGATATGCTTTTTGAAAAATTAAAAAGTCTTTGTCATTTTCGATGTAAATTACGCTTGTGTGATTTAGAAAATATTTCAAAAGGAGATCTTTTGCCTTTGAATCTGTAATTTCTATGTATTTGATTTTTAATTTTGTTTTAGTGAAGTAATTTTCAATGTCTACTTGATCTACGGTATCTTTTATAAATTCAATTTATCTCGCAAAATGATTTAAAGGTTTCTCTGTTATTTGAATATAATTTTCGCTACTGTCTGATGCGCTGTGAATTGTTGCCGCTGTTGAAATATTTTCCTCTTCCTCTTCTTCTTCTCCTACCATGTTCTCTTCTAGTTTAACGCGAGAGAGAGCGTCTGCTACGTAATTTAGTTTTCCTTCCAAATATTTTATTTTGAAGTTGTATTCGCTGAGTTTTATTCGCCAACGTTGTAATTTCATATTAGGTTCTTTAATGTTATTCAACCAAACGAGTGGTTTGTGATCGCTTAGAATATCAAAAGGGACTCCATATAAAAACGGACGAAAATATTTTGTTGCCCAAACAATTGCTAGTAATTCTTTTTCTATTGTGCTATAATTTTGTTTATGATCATTAAGAGTCCTACTTGCAAAACTAACGGGTTTGTTATCTTGTGATAACACGGCTCCTATTGCAAAATTACTAGCGTCAGTAGTAACTTGGAACGTTTTTGTAAAATCAGGGCAAATGAGGATTGGATCACTCATGACTAATGTTTTCAGTTTCTCAAAAGATTTGTTATATTCTTCGTTTTTAGTGTCGATTTTTGATCCTTTTTTCAAGAAGCCAGTCATGGGTTTTGCTATTATAGCGAAGTCTGGAATGAACTTTCGATAATAGCCACAAAGACCTAAAAACGATTTAATTTCCTTTGAGCTTTTTGGTATTGGAAATTGTTTGATTGCTTTAATTTTATCTTTATTCGGTCGTATGCCTTCAGGACTTATAGTATGTCCCAAGAAATCAGTTTGTTTCTTTAGAAATTCACATTTGTCCAATTGAAGTTTTAAATTTGCCTCTTGAAGTTTCTCAAAAACCTTTCTCAGTGAGTCTAGGTGTTCATTAAGAGACGTGGAGTAGACGATGACGTCATCAAAATATACAAGGCAATGCTTGTTAATGAGGTCTTTCAGGACAAAGTTCATGCAACGTTGAAATGTTGCTGGGGCATTTTTTAACCCGAAAGGCATACGAGTGTACTCGTAATGACCATGCTTCGTTGAGAATGCGGTTTTGGGTATTGATTTAGGGTCCATTTCGATTTGATGGAAACCTTTTGCTAGATCAATTGTCGTGAAGTACTGACATTTGCCAAGCTTGCCCAATATTTCATCCATATTCGGAATTGGAAATTTGTCATTTATAGTAATTTCATTTAAATTACGATAATCGACCACCAATCTAAATTTCTTTTTACCTGAAGCATCTGTTTTTTTTTGGTACGATCCATAAGGGGCTGCAATATGGGGAATCGCTTTCGCGTATGATACCTTGTTTCAGCATTTCGTCAAATTGTTTATTGACCTCGGTCTCGTATGCGAATGGGTAGGAGTATGGTCGTTTGTATATTGGGTTATCATGTGATGTTTTAATCTCGTGACGTATGACACTAGTGAATGTTAAATCTTCGTTTTCGGAATATTGGATGTCATCAAATTCTTTCAAAAGTTTTGTTAATTTATTTTTTTCTTCTTCGTTCAAATGTTCTAAGCGGTATGTACGTTCTGAATTAATGTCATTGTTTAATGCGTAGGAGATGTCATTTGTAAAATTATTTTCTTGCAAGATTCCATCAAAAGATGTTAGGGAATTTGGTTCATTTAGTTGTAGTTCCTTGTGAAAGAATTTTCTGTCGTTAATTATTGTAGTTTTCTCAGTGTAATCTACTATGCCATTATACACATTGCGGATCTGATTGCATCTCAGTTTCTGTATGCTGTAATTGATCTTCGTGGTACTGTCCGTTTTGTTTATCGTATTGGTCAGTGTCGTCGTCGTAATCAGATTCGTACTGTTGATGACTCTCGTCAATTTGCATATGCGACTGTCCGCTCCCTTCTTTAAAACGCTTAGTTGGCACTCTTTGCTGCTGTGGAGGCTGGCTATAGTTTCGGGTGTCATTTTGTCGGTCGCGATTTAAGTCTTCTCTGAATTCATTATACAATTGCCTGTTCTGGTCGAATTGTTGTTGTCCAGTCTGTGGTGTTCGTTGATAAGGAGTTTGGTTACTGTTTACATTCAAGTTTTGGGGTTGCGTGGGGAACCTGAATGGATTGAAGGGGCGACTGAATTGTTGTCTGGGATAAGTGTTTTTGTTGTGATCAATATTAGTTTTGTTGTTAGTACTTGGATTTAGGGAATTAACGCCTAACTTTGGACGATTATCAGCTTTCTTGTCTTTTTCAGAAATTGGGTCTTCGTATAGACCTCCTTGCTGACCAACTTGTCGTAACTTTTGAACTGTCGAGATATCATACCTTGCCAAGGTCATAAATAATCTATCTGGCAGTTTGCGTTGAATTGTATTGAATTAAATCATTTTGATTGTCTTCTAAGGCTAATTTGTTTATTATGATTGAACTCTTATCTTCTAATTCTTCACAGAATAGACGTAAGTTACCTTTGTAAGGTGTAGAATAGAGGCGTTGTAGTAGTTCTTCCAGCGGTGTTTGCGTCTTAGATTCATCGATTAGGGCACCTTTTAGAGTTGTCCATTCGTTGTGGAATCCGAACTGGGATACTTTTTGAGCATCTCCAATGATTTGTAATTCAATGGCTCCAAAAATTACGGCCTTCTGTCGTGCGTCACTGGTAGGGTAAAGGCGCAACAAGTACTCAATTCGCCTGATGAAAGGACTGAGGCTGCATGGATCTCCAGAAAATTAAGGTACTTGGCGGATTTGTCGAAGGAGTTGGGTTATAGCTTCATTTGCCAACGCCATGTTTTCTGTTGTTTCTTGTTGGTTTGTTTGATCTAACGGGGGTGAGGTAGCGGTCACACTCATTGAGCGGGCTACTATGTTAAGTTCAATATAAATTCGGTGGCGGTCACACTTTGTCTAGCGGGCCACGACTTTTTGTTCACGTACTGCTCAGTAAAATGAGACTTATGTATTAAGTTAACTGCACTGTGCACCTTTTGATTAATTAAAATTCACTGTAGTGGCGGTCACACTTTATGAAGCGGACCACAAAATAGGTCTTTTAATTAATTTTAATACACACGGGTTCTTTTGCGGATACCGTCTCGTTATAAAATTGTAACTTTTACCGGATCACTATTTCGCGGCAATTCGCGTGCTCAATCTTGAAGAATTTCTTGGTTGTACAAGGATTCTTCGTCACTTGATTGAATAGTATCGCGGATATTACTAATAACTTTCGATATCCTACCGGCTGCGCCAATTAACTGTTCATCAATTAATTATCAATAAAAAAATATTGATTTTTTTTAGTTTTATATTCATGTTCTTTATTGGTTCAAGATATCTTAAAAACTAACTACAAGATTTGTGATCTGGGCACAGCAAACCTTCAAAGCTCTGCTGCTCTTTGTTTTCAATTGTTTACTTATATCGATTCTGTTAGTTTACATTTGAGTTCTAGAAGTTTACATTTGAGTTCTACAAGTTTACATTTGAGGTTCTTTGATAGGCTTTGAAAAGTAGTGTGTCTTTGATAAGCTTTGAAAAGTAATGTGTCTTAGATAAGCTTTAGGAAAGTAAAGCTTTGCAAAAGATCGTTTGATTTAATTACTTATTTATTATGTTACTATGGCAGATATGTCATCACTATATACAGCTAAGTTGGAAAATTTGCTACGACTGTCCGATGAGATCGAATTATATACCGATAAAAAGGTTTAGTCCTAACTTACATAATGGCATACTAAAACTTTTTCTAACCAACCTTGGTCTTGAGATATGGGGGTGTAAGTGGGAGGGAAAAAATTTAAATGTTTGTAGCTAATGGTTCTGTTGGGGCCTTTTGGTAAAATTTTTTATTTTTTAAAAATTTTACTTAAAAATACGCGTCGATTGATACCTCAATCATCCAAATCCGATAACTGGTTCAAAAGATAAATAAATTTGAAAATTTTAGTAGACTCCTAAAAATGAAATGAAAAGTCAGTTTGTTTGTGGGTTTGTCTGTTTGCATCAAAACGCTACAGAAGCTAAAATGTTATGATGGGGATTTTTTTCTTTTCGAAAATGTAGAAATGTTTGTTTTACGACTTTTTCAATTTCCCGCTAGTTTAGCGGGAAAACGCTATTTTCCGCTAAAATTGAAACCTCAACAGTTTCCATACCATTTAAGCTACTGTAATGTTCTATACATCGTTGGAAAGGTGCGATTAAGGGCTTTCAGACGTACCTTTAAGCTTTAAGCTTTAAGCTAAAACACTCAGGTTATATTTTACAGGTGAAATAAGGTTTTTTAGCTTACATTTTGACGATTTCTGACAAAACGGTTCTAACGATTTTTATTAAAATTCAATATGTTTTAAAGTGTACAATTTCGCGTTTTTTGGTTATGAATTAATAAAAAAAAGAAAATTAGCATTCTGCACTGCGCAAAAAGTAATTTTTATGTACAAAGATGCTCAACCTTTACACACAGTGCATAATGCCAATTTTCTGTTTTTTTATTAATTCATATCTTTAGTTAAAATTTTTATATTAAACTCCATTTTTTTCGTCACAAAATTGGATATCAGAAATTTTGGCGCTAGAAATTGCTTTCGTCACTAGACTTTTACCTCGTGTAGAGGTTTTTTTGTGGGATATCATTATATTCTAATCTATTTATATAAAGACAATATCATTTTTAACAAATCTCTTATCATCTCTATAATTGATACTTATTTTATAAACTAGTTCGGTATACAATTCATAACTTTTACTCCTAATAACTTTCTGTTCACCATAGTACGTTTTTCGTTTTCTAATTTATTCAATGTAATCGGAATGGCTAAGTTTTTTGACAACACTTCCATTAACACATTTAGTTTTCATAACTTCACTATTAGGAGAGCTTTTATTATTCTCAAAGTTGTTTTAAGGCCAAAGCCTATTCTGGCCGTAAGATCTGAAAATGCCGTCATTATTTTTCGGCATTTTAATCTTTAAATAAATCCAGCTCTTTATTGTTTACAGGGATTATTCCAAATGAATTTCCATTCTTATAATTGAAAGTGTCGAAGCGATTTGGGTTAGTTTTAAATAGCTTATAAACATACTCTTTAGAGGATGTTATGAATGAATATAAATAATCTTAGTTAATGGTGACTTAACAAGCACAAAACTATAATAATAATCATACATAAGCCATTTAGATAATTCCAAAACAGTCATTCCAATATATATGGGTTTATCATAATGAACAGATGTTTTTGTATGTTCTATGGCTGCTAACCCATTTCCAAAAAGGTTCATGCTATGAAAATTATTCATTGCAACCAGTCGTCTGAAACCAGGAGAGTTTAATTTAGAATTGTAGTCTGTAACTAATCTTCTCTTGCCTCTTTTCAACATTTTCCATTGTTTTGCCGTAAATGGCATTATTCATTAGTTTAAAAAAACTTTTCTCAAATTCATTTTATCCCCTTTTCTATGCGTATTATTTAGATGAATATATGGTCTTAACCAACTTTCTGAGTAAACGAAATTACTCTATGAATTTTTTTATGGTAAACAGTTATGTTAATTATGAATAGAATTTGGATAATCTATGTCTACCTCAAGGAAACTTCCAGTTTCACCGTCAACCGAAGTTTTTGGCAAAATTTAACTCACATATCTCGTCTTGAGATAGAAATATAAATTGGAGATGGGTAATGCTTGACACATAGCTTAACCATACAAATTGTTTGCATCTATGTAAGCCAGATATTTTGGCTCTCTTCTAGGATTAAAATTTATTAAATAAGGGTTATTAGCTTCAGATATACGTTAACTGCATTGTGTTAGCCCTTCACGAACAGCAAGTTTAAGAAAGTTATAAATGTTTGAATTACTTATTAATTCTAATTTAACCTTAGTATACTTAAGGATTGCACCCTATGAAATTGATGGAGCTGTGACATAATTTATGGGATCTAATTTATATATTGAATGGCAGATAGACCTTAAGTTTTCAAAAACATCTGCGAGTACAATTACGTCACTTTCTAAATATAGCATTAAGTAATCGGACAACATTTCACAGTTGAAATTTTGCCATACTTGCTGGGCAAGTACATACGCATTTGTTTAAACTTAACACCATTAAATTTTTTTTTTCAATAGTTTGAATTTAAAAATAAATTGAATACTGTATAAATAATTTTTCACTAAACTTACTTTTTTAGTATTGGAAATTTATAATCCTTTACAGATTTTATACGTTTCAAAGGGGTATTGTCAATCGTATATGAAGAAAAATAGGGCCTAGAACGACTAAATGTCATGAACATACACTTTGAACAATTAAGATGCAACTATGGTGCTCGGCCAATAAGATGCAACTTATTGGCCGAGCACCATAGTTGCATAGCGTTCAAATCGTCTTGCAGACGATTATGAAGAAGGGGATCAGTGTATGAAAAGATAAGCCTTACATCATACGCATAGATTAAAATATATGAATAGGCCAGAATAGTGCGTAGATCGTTAATGAACAGAGTAAAAAATAAAGGCCCCAAGTGACTACCTTGAGGTACACCAGAAGTAACGTAAACCGAACTCGAAATGGTTGACCTAAGGAGCACTTTGCTGGCATTATCTTTCCCATAATAAAACAAGTAGGCGGTTACAGTCGAGCACGCTCGACAGTAGGATACCCTGAACCCAGGTACTCTGTACTGAGAGTTGATTTTCGATCGATTGTTCCTATGACAGCTATATGATATTTTAGACCGATTCTAACCAAATTTGTTCAGGATGTATAATACCAGCCCATATGCATATTCCATCAGATTGGTTTTGATATCTCAACAAATAAAAAACTTTTCCATACTAAAACTTCATTTTCGGTGTACCGTTCCTATGGCAGCTATATGATATAGTTATCCGATTTTAACCAAATTTGGTCAAGATGTATAATACCAGCCTAGATGCATATTATATCAGTTTGGTTTTGATATCTCAACAAATAAAAAACTTTTCCATACTAAAACTTCATTTTCGGTGTACCCTTCCTATGGCAGCTATATGATATAGTTATCCGATTTTAACCAAATTTGGTCAAGATGTATACTACCAGCCTAGATGCATATTCTATCAGTTTGGTTTTGATATCTCAACAAATAAAAAACTTTTCCATACTAAAACTTCATTTTCGGTGTACCGTTCCTATGGCAGCTATATGATATAGTTATCCGATTTTAACCAAATTTGGTCAAGATGTATACTACCAGCCTAGATGCATATTCTATCAGTTTGGGTTTGATATCTTAACAAACACAAAACTTTTCCATACTAAAACTTCATTTTCGATGTACCGTTCCTATGGCAGCTATATGATATAGTGGACCGATCCAAAAATAAAAACAAACTTGATCTGCCTATGGTATTCAGGAACCTACATACCAAATTTGATGTCTCTAGCTCTTATGGTTTCTGAGATCGACGCGTTCAAACATCCGGACGGACGGACGGACGGACGGACGGACAGACAGACGGACATGGCTCAATCGACTCGGCTGTTGATCCTGATCAAGAATATATATACTTTTGGGGGTCGGCCACGCCCCCTTCTGCCTGTTACATACATCCTGCCAAACACATTATACCCTTTTTTGCCCATTTTTAATGGGCTCAGGGTATAAAGAGGAAGGTAAACCGTGACACTTACGCTTCAAGTTAACAAATTTATAAAATTATTTAGGGTCACGGGAAAACTGTCTTTTGCATCGAGTTAGATAGTTCTCGTAGCATAGCGAGTTTAAATTGGCGAAGTCCGACTTGGCTACTATGTACTTACAACAGTCAACACTTGAACCAGACTTCTTATATTTTTTTAAATATTTAGATTTGATATTTTTTAAATAAAAAAGTCAGACGTTGGAACATAATTTGGAATGCACACATCTAAGTGTGCATTTAGGGTCTCTTAGAAAGAACTAAGGGCAATATCGATGTCCGTCGCTTTATCTAAAACCAGTCGGTAGCAAGGATAAGTTCATTAAGCAATGAATAGTTTCCCTTGCGAAAACAACGACGAGGCAATTGCTGACATAATAGAGGTGAACTAATGGGTTTGGAGATTGTGATAGAAATTTCTATAGTGTGATAATGTAAATCTTTAGGGATACTTAATGGTGATGCCCTAGAGACGGCAGTATTTGCGAAGTCATTAATAACAAGTAGGCGGTTACAGTCGAGCACGCTCGACAGTAGGATACCCTGAACCCAGGTACTCTGTACTGAGAGTTGATTTTCGATCGATTGTTCCTATGACAGCTATATGATATTTTAGACCGATTCTAACCAAATTTGTTCAGGATGTATAATACCAGCCCATATGCATATTCCATCAGATTGGTTTTGATATCTCAACAAATAAAAAACTTTTCCATACTAAAACTTCATTTTCGGTGTACCGTTCCTATGGCAGCTATATGATATAGTTATCCGATTTTAACCAAATTTGGTCAAGATGTATAATACCAGCCTAGATGCATATTATATCAGTTTGGTTTTGATATCTCAACAAATAAAAAACTTTTCCATACTAAAACTTCATTTTCGGTGTACCCTTCCTATGGCAGCTATATGATATAGTTATCCGATTTTAACCAAATTTGGTCAAGATGTATACTACCAGCCTAGATGCATATTCTATCAGTTTGGTTTTGATATCTCAACAAATAAAAAACTTTTCCATACTAAAACTTCATTTTCGGTGTACCGTTCCTATGGCAGCTATATGATATAGTTATCCGATTTTAACCAAATTTGGTCAAGATGTATACTACCAGCCTAGATGCATATTCTATCAGTTTGGGTTTGATATCTTAACAAACACAAAACTTTTCCATACTAAAACTTCATTTTCGATGTACCGTTCCTATGGCAGCTATATGATATAGTGGACCGATCCAAAAATAAAAACAAACTTGATCTGCCTATGGTATTCAGGAACCTACATACCAAATTTGATGTCTCTAGCTCTTATGGTTTCTGAGATCGACGCGTTCAAACATCCGGACGGACGGACGGACGGACGGACGGACAGACAGACGGACATGGCTCAATCGACTCGGCTGTTGATCCTGATCAAGAATATATATACTTTTGGGGGTCGGCCACGCCCCCTTCTGCCTGTTACATACATTCTGCCAAACACATTATACCCTTTTTTGCCCATTTCTAATGGGCTCAGGGTATAAAAACCAGATCAAGAATTCGATCATTATGATTTCTTATTAAATTCTTTTGAAACAATGAGAGATCAAGTAAATTATCTAAAAAAATTATCTTTGTTTAAGAGAACAAGGTAATTGGTGCTACTAAAAAATGACCAAGAAATTTTAGGCAAATTAAAATCACCCAGCTCAATAAATAAGCCATTATCTTTGACTTGAAGATTACTTTCTTCAATACAGGCAAAATGCCGCAAGTAAATTGCCGGAGATGCTTTTGGAGGGATATAAGAGCAGGTAATAAAAATTGATCGAGTTGAAACAGTTACTTTGACAGCAATAATTTCAACATCAGAAGTCACATTAAAAGTAATTCGTTCTGACTGAAGTGTCGATTTAGTGACAACAAGTACGCCACCACTTCGAGTCGGTCGATCATTTTTATATAAAAGATAATTATTTGACATAACTACAGAATCAGATACTGTAGCAAAATTAAATTTAGTGACTGAGACATTTGCAGAGACTTTGCTAGAAATGTATGCCGCTACAGATTCACAAGTAGTGTCCGAGGATAACCTAGATGCAAATACGTTGCTACGTTGTCAGTCCTATTGTTAGGCGCTGCAGTGCGAGGAGGTCTACCCTTCCGACCAGATCCAGCCCGCACCGAAGACACGATGACTTGGGCTGTTTCAGTTGTCTGAGTGGTAGAATCACCTGCAGAAGGTGTAGGAGAATTGAAAAGGTTGTCAATACCCGGAGAGGCCGATAAAGACAAAGTTGGCGAAGTGTCTTTATAGTGACGAGATGCCAATGGAGTCACGGGAGGCTGAGTAACTGGTATATTAGGGGGAACTGCTAAAAATTGAGAATCAGGAAGTGAGTTAAAATTATATTGGCTAAGCAACTCGAGACTAAAATCAAAATCACTCGAAAGAAGCTTAGCCATTTTATTAAGTTTAGAGAATTGGTTTCTCACAGAATTGTACAATTGTACTGGCATGTGCAAAGCGCAAAAGCTGAGATAAGGAGATGTAAACACAAACAAAATCGATCGCTGTGTTTACAATAACAACAAACTTATGTGAGCGAGGTGTAAAGCAAAAGCCGAAATACACACAAACACACTCACAAGAATGTAATTATTTAAGGGAAACTGCAAAACTAAGTTTAGCAAAAATAAAAATCTTTATTTTAGGGACTCAATGCACAAATGATCACAACTTACACAGCAAGTCGATAGCCTGTTCACTTATGCACAATTTTAGATAAAAATATATAATTTCGGTGTGTTATAAATCACAAAAATAAATGAAAATGTACGAGCCAAATAAAACACGTCTGATTCACTCAAACAAAGAACTCTCTCTGATGAGTAAGTAGGCAGAACAGCTTCGATATCGGCATAGATGACGGCAGACTTGTGACTCTTCGTATATTGCCACTTTGTTAATGTTACCATGCTTGTTATGTAAGCATAGTGCATTATCATTTTAGTTTTATTATATACTTACTTGGCACTTGTTTTCGCTAAGTACCGAATTTTAAATTAGATCAAAAAACACGAACACATTTAGGTGCAGATAAGTTTTTTTTCAGAGTGTTTTTGGTGACCTTAAGAATAAATTAAGACTAAGTCGATCTTCGCTCGTAATGAATAAAGAAACTTCAAAAGTTATGTTTACAATTAATTTTCGGCTGCGGCCTACGTGACCATTGTCGCGAGGCGCATATGTTGGGGAAATTATGCTGTCGATGTAAATTATTTGTTTATAAGTTAAATCGGCGACTGCGGCTCTTATCAAGATATTTTATGTTTACATTTGGCTCATATGATCTGCCTGTGAACCGTTCTGTCCCTTAATTGTTGTTTTTTGAATTTGAGTTTCCTGAGAAGTGTTTATGTTATGAATTGTATCTGGCTGTGGTTCTGTCTGTTGAGTTATGTTTGTATTGGTACGTGCGTCTAGCTCTATAACTACGTTACTCCCCCCTTTCCTTGTTCGAATTTGGATTTGTTAACTATTGATATTATACATTCATCGGTTATTAATGTTTTGGTTTTAAGATCTATCACATTGTCTTTGTATAAGAATGCTGATGCAATTTTAGTTTTTAATGTGTGTTCAATAAGGTTTTCATTAAAATTTGGATATGGTTCCACTGTATACGATACACTGGGATTTCAAGAGATTTTAATGGAATTTGTAAAATTATGTATAAATTATTATCTATCGATACCCAAAATATTTTCGTCTTGTTCCCTGATATATTTAGATTTGTTTATTTTCTTTTTCTTCTGAAACGCCGTCTTGTAGTGAACTGACTTATGTCCTCGGTTTTGTATTTCGTATCGTTTGCTGTCTATTTGTGTAACGTTAGTATTTTTCCTAAATGGGTTTTGCGACTTCTGAGTCTTCTGTAAATTTTTTGAAATCTGTGAATCAATCTCATGTTCTTTTCTATTTTCATTTATTTTATCTATCCTAATTTTCTTATTATCCTGCACATATTTTGTTGGTTGTTTATTGTACAAAAATATGTCAGCGGGTGTTCTACCAGTAGTTCCGTGTATTATTTTATGATTATAAGTGTAAGCTATTTCCTGCATTCTGTTCCTGATTGTTCAATGTCCTTGGTAGTTAATATAATTCTCATTTTCTCGTTAATAGTTTTATGAATTCCTTCAATGTCTGCAACTCCTGTTTTACTTGTATTGTATTCTATGACTACATTTTCACTTTCTAACCAGTTTCGAAGGCTTAAACTGTTCAATCCTGTTTCTCTGTCTGATTTAATCAATTTTGGTTTCCCCATTGTGCTTAATATTGTAGGTAATGCCCCTTTTACATCAAGCCATGTTCTTGATTCTGTTTCTACGGCCATCATGAATTTAGAATATACGTCAATACAAGTCAGATAGTTTCGTCTGTTATTTATGTAATAATCTATCATATATTTTTCCCGGATTTTAATAAGTTTTGGTGTAATTTCCATAGACAATTTGGTTAATCTATGCTCTGCATTAACGAGTTTGCAAATTTCACATTTATTAATAATATTCTGTATTAAGTTATGGTAGTCGGAGAAATAAAGCTTTAAATTCATTTACAACTTTTTATATACCTTGATGTAATTTTCCCTCATGTAATTTTAAAATCATTTTCTAGAAATCTGCATAGCTTTCTATATTTTTCTTTAATGCTGTGGATTTGATCAATTTTCCTCTAATTCTGGGATTTAAGAAGGTCATGTATGTTCTTTGTATTAGCGCGAAGTCACGATCGTCAGTAATATAAATTGTTGTATTTTTGGTTCCTACAACGTTTTCTAGTATGTCTTTTACTTCTGTTTCATTTATTGGCGATACGTATTCTATTTGCATTATGTTTTTATTGAAATAATTTTCTGTTTTTATTTTATACTCAGTTCCTTTAATCATTATAATTTGCTTATTGTAATGATTTGTTGGTCTATCTGTTATCTGAATATACTGACTATTATCTTCTGATGCACTATGTATTGTTGCTAGGGTCGTATCAGCCTACGTTATCTTCACTATGCGCGTCTCCTATAAATGTTTCATTGATTTTTATTCTGGACAAAGCATCTGCAACATGATTTTCTTTATCTTGTATGTGTTTTATTTCAAAGTCAAATTCGCTGGGATTTATTTTCCACCTTTATAGTTTTATGTTGGGTTCTTTAAGAGATTCCAACCAAACTAAAGGTTTGTGATCTGTTTGTTCTGTAAATCGGCGTCCATACAGATAAGGTCGAAAATTTTTTGAAGGGCATACTATGGCTAATAATTCTTTTTTTAATTGCTGAATATCTGGTTTCGTGTTAAATTAAAGTTCGACTGGCAAAACATATTGGTTTATTTTCTTGTGCCAAAACGGCACCTAATGCAAAATTACTTGCGTTTGTAGTGAGGGTAAACTTTTTATTAGGTCGCATTATGAATTGTTATATTCTACATTGTTTACGTCAATAGTTTGATCTTTTTTAAGATAATTTATCATTGGTATTGCCATTTTGGCGAAGTCTTTTATAAATTTTCGGTAGTATCCTGCCTCACCTATGAATGATTACATTTCTTTTGAATTCTTTGGTATTGGATAGTGTTGGATTGCTTCTACTTTTGTGGTTCTGGTTTAATGCCGTCGGGAGTTACGATGTGTCCTAGAAATGAAGTCTCTCTTTGCATAAATGTGCATATACTTAATCGTAGTTTAAGATTGTATTCCTTTAAGCGATCTAAAACTTTCCTTAAAAAAAGGATGATACCATCAAGATAAAGAAGACTGGATAAATAATTTTTCTCTAAACTTACTTTTTTAGTAATGGAAATTTATAATTTCTTATCATCATTGTTGCATTGTTGATCGATTCATCGCAAGCAGCACAGCTATTGTATTCCTACATACATTTTTCATCAATGTCCAAATTATTGTTTGATGTTTTGAAAGATTTCCAATTTTGGTTGTAGAGCCTTTAAGCCTTCATCTCTAGTTCCTTACAGGGTTTGCTTTACTACTCCATAGCAGCGGGAGCAGTACAAAATTTCTATGCTATTGCTACTTGCTCTGACTTTGTATACAGCAGTACCAGAGCACATAGCATAATATTCGAATAGCATATGCTATGCTATGCTCTCTACTTGGAGCAAAGCATTAGCAATAGCAACTAGTCGGCGGGTGCTACAGTCGAGCATACTCGACTGTTGGAGACCCCGTACTTACTATCCAAAAGCAGTCACTTCTAAAAATTAAATATGTAATCTTAAATATAAACTCTTATATATTTAATTTGTCGCCGCTCGAATTTGCTTTTGATATTGTTAAAAAATTTTATCGGCACCCAGGGAACACCACGTGGAGGCCATTAAACTTGTAATGGGGTCTTTTTATCCAAAAGAAACTTTTGGGGACCTTCGAGTCGACTATAGTTGCGTAAAGCAACCCCAAAGTTCCCAAAAATGGTTTATATCTGCTAACTACGCAGATAAAAGTATATGCATATATATCTACATATATGTACATATAGCAATAAAACTAAAATAATAATAATTATAATAAAACAAAATAACAGATAATAATACAAAAATAATAAGAGTATATATTCATATATACAGCGCCGTTTCGAGGGGGGGCAACCGCCCCGGGCGCTAAGATAATAGGGGCGCCGAAATGACTTTTTTTTAGTTTTTAATTTATTTTATTTAAAAAATATTTTTATTTTGATTTCGTAGTTAATTTGTTAATTATTCAGTCGAATTTGTAGCTCATGAAACATAAACATTACATAAACGCTTCATGGCAAAATGATAATAAAGAGACTATCGATAACTTTTTTGACTTAAAAACATTACTGGTAGTGTTGCGTAATTTTTCGTAGCTAATGAAATTACTTACTCATCCCTGGTTAAAACTGGTGTGTATCCCTGTCAATCAACAATTTGACTAATGCATGCAAATTAAGCATAACGTACAATTTCTTTAGACTTAATATTCGATCTAATTTAAGTACCCTTAGTACATTGAGATTTGAACACGGTTTTAAAATGTCAAAGAAGTCAGGAGCGCAAAATCGAAAATTAAAGAAGATTAGAGAAGAAGAAAACCAACAACCCGCTAATTCACGGCAAAAGTGGCTGCTCAAAGATCCAAATACAGATGATAACTCCACTGCACCTTCAATTAGTTATGAGGAGAAATACCAGGATAAGACAATTGAAGAGAAATGCAGAACAGAAGATGACAAGGGTAATATATTAAAGTTCAAGCGTTATGAATTTTTCACACCTCATCCGAGTACTATGTTACAAGTGGAAAACATATCAACGAATCAAGCGGAGAACTTGAATTTGATCCAGCAACATAGAGACATCCATATAGTAAATCTTTGATTGCTAGCTTGGTAGAAAAAGGTCCCGAACAAGATAAAGATGCTGATTATTCTTTGTCCGAAATTAACGGAAGAAAGTTTTCTGCCACATGGTATCAGAAAACAATGCCCAATGGAGAAGTGGTAATACGCGGTTGGCTGATTTACAGCAAGAGAAATAAGTCGATATATTGCTTTTCTTGTTTGTTATTTGGAAAATCGTCCAGTCAGCTAAGCGATCCAAAGTGTGGCTTCTTAAATTGGAAAAAATTGAGTCCCAAACTTCCTGAGCATGAAAACTCATATTTGCGGTGTTTTTCTAAAAACTTTAAAGTTGATCGTTAAGCATGATCCAGAAGTACGCTATCACCTAGAATCAAATCATTAAGGAGGTGTAAAGTATATTTCAAATGTAATTCAAAATGAACTTATAGGGCTAATTTCAAATCAAGTGAAAAACGTAATTCTTAAAGAGATCACTAAAGCTGTATATTAAGCCATTTCATTTGATTGCACCTTAGATACAGCTCATAAAGAGCAAACGACACAAATTATAAGGTATGTTAAAATAACCGAAGAGTGCCAAAACGAAAAGTGCGAAAGCAATTTGATTACGGGGCTGCTGATGAAAGCCAAAACTTTTCAGAAACCGATAAGTTTCGAGTCACATTTTTCGAATCGATCGACCTTATAATTGAACAACGTGATTGGAGATTTAAAGCACTACATGATATTTTTGAGGATTTTAATTTTTAACAGGCTTTAATATTAAATCAAAATGCGATAGTGAACTTGAAAAGCACTTTTGCAATTTAGCTGTGAAATATTTATCAGATATTAATTCGGAAGAACTATCCAGTGAAGTGCTGAGTGCAAAAAAAATATTTCCCGCAATGTGCAAAAATTTTGAAAATTTTTCTCATTTTCAAATTCTTCAGTTCATGCATAATTTTAATTTGACTCCAAATTTCAAAAATATGGAAATCGCCTACAGAGTTTTTTTTAACTATTTCTGTAACGTCTGCATCAGCAGAAAGGTCTTTTAGTAAACATAAGATAATAAAAAACCATTTAAGATCTTCAATGGGACAGGAGAGACTTAACAGTCTCAGTTTCTTGTCGATTGAATATAACATAACAGAATCATTAAATATGGAAAAAATTATAGATGAATTTGCTTCCTAAAAGGCTCAGAAAGTCAGGTTTTAAGTTTAATTTTAATAATATTAGTCTTTAATGTATGAATTTTGACGCATTGTTGCTTAGTTATAATTTTTGTTTTTGACCATGAATTGTCAATATTCTTTGTTATTATTATTTTTTTTTTATATTTAAATCGTCAATAAATATTATTAACACTGGAATTGCTATTTTTTTATATAATTTACGAAAAATTATCGTTTCTTATGTGGTGGAAGGGGGAGAGGGCGCCGCCAAGATTTTTGCCCCGGGAGCTATTTTACCTCGCAACGGCGCTGGTACTAAGCATTGAAAATTAACATCTCTTGAAATCATACTCCTTTCATTTTTTCAAGTGTTGTGTTGCTTGCTAAATATGTCATATCGACAGTAAATCAACAAAAGACACAATTTTTATTTTTGCTTAATTTATCTCTTACAATATTTTGTAAGCCCTTACAGTTTGAATTGATTTAAAACTATGCTGAATTTTTTATCTAGATCTGAAGAAATTGCTACTTGAATTAAACCTGAAGCAGTTGCTAATATAAAGCAGTTGATAACCTGAGGATGTTAAAACAGTTGATAACCAAAATCGGGTTTTAACCTAACCAAGCTGCTAATTTTCAAAAATTGGAAAAAAACCTTCATTTTCCAGTCTCATAATTATTTATTTATTTATTTATGAGCGACTAAAAGCAGTCGGCAAGAAACAAAAAAAAAATGATATGACAGAATTAAATTAAATTTAAAAAATAAAGATAAAATTAAATCTAAATATAAACTATAAAGAAAATATTTATATTAGAATTAGAATTAGATCTTGGGTATGCAAAAAATTAAAAATGATCCAACATTTGTTGCAAGGATTGGGGGAAACCCAGAAAAAGCCCAATCAGATCAATAAGGATTAGTATTGTTGTTAGTAATTGTAAGAATGTTAAACTAGTAGAATTTAATAAAACAAGTTATTAGTGATACTTAGGTCAGGAATTAAAGGAAAGATAATGGAAAAGTGCGGATTTTAGGAAAGGGAGGGAGAGCTCTGAGGAGAAAACGTGAAAGAGGCTATTATAGGTAGTGCATAAGACACGAAACGAATCGTGTGAAGCGTAATTAGTTGTGCATATAGATAAAAATAAAGGCTTGTAATTCCTAGTTGACCTGCGGGGGACAGAAAAGGTGAGGCGGGCTAGAAGGGAACTAGAATCGATCTCGCCAATAATCAATTTATGAAGAAAAACAACACCAAGAGTTTTTCTACGATTAATTAATGACGGAAGATTGAGAAGACGAAGCCTATGGGAGTACGGTGGTAAACGAAGGTTGGGATCCCAGTTAAAACCACGTAAGGCGAAAAGCAAGAATTACTTTTGAACTGATTCAATTCGATTCTGGTTTATTTGATACTGCGGGCTCCAAATGCATGAACAGTATTCCAGGATGGGACGAACTAAAGAGACGTAAAGGAGTTTCGTGGTAAAAGGATCATTAAATTCTTTCGACCAACGTTTAATGAAACCAAGTACTCCTTTGGCGTCATTAACTATAGTGGAGATGTGTAAATTGAAGCATAATTTGCAATGAAATAAAACTCCAAGATCCTTTACAGATTTTATACGTTTCAAAGGGGTATTGTCAGTCGTATAAGAAGCTAAATAGGGCCTAGAACGACTAAATGTCATGAACATACACTTTGAACAATTTAGATACAACTTATTGGCCAAGCCCCATAGTTGCATAGAGTCCAAATCGTCTTGCAGACGATTATGAAGAAGGGGGTCAGTGTATGAAAAGATAAGCTTTATATATGAATGGGCCAGAATAGTAGGTAGATCGTTAATGAACAGAGTAAAAAATAAAGGCCCCAATTAGGAGGACGCGGCAAATTGAACAACAAGACACGCCTATAATAATAAATTTTAATAATAACAGCTAATTCTCAAAAAAAATTTGGTAAAAAAAATTTTTTTTCTGCAATACTTTTATATATATTTTAATTAAGTAACGGGGATCTCGACTATAGCCTTTCCCCCTTGTTTTTTTTATTTGCAACAAGGTGATGCAGATCTTTCCTATAATTTCTCCTTAAACGGTTGTACTCTATTACACTAGGTAACAGCCCAAAAGTTACAAGAACCAAATCAACTCTTTTGGATAGATTTGGGGCTAAAAACGACGAAAAACATATTTTTTTTTATTGTGAGATTTTATTTTTGAATTTTTCAAAAATCTGGCTTCTTTTTAATACTTTTTTTCAGAGGTGCACCCACATTTGTCATGATTACTCGAGAATGCTAAAACTGATTTATTAAAGCTTACTTTTTATTGAAAGCTAATAAATATGTCTACAATTCATCAATACAAAGTTTAATATTTAATCCTGTAGTTCAAGAGATATCAATTTTTGAATTATGAAAATGATAATTTTTTAAAAGTTTTTGTTTTAGCTTTTTTCACTTTAAATTCTAGGAGAAGTCGAAAAAAATTTGTTACATTTTATTATCTATTTTATTTGAATAGCGTTGTTTAATATATGATTTATTTAAATCTATAGAGAGACGGCAATATAATATTATTTGGTGTCCAAGCATGTTTTTGTCGAATTTTTGGACTACGTTGTGGAGCGGCATGACCTTAATTTGTTTCTATATATATAGCTATATTAATAACCCATCGTTAAGTATGTTTACCGTTAAAATCTATGAAAAGACGGCTAAGTTATTAGTATATAAGCAATGAAACAAGTTTTTCGCAAGGATTGATTTTTGACTGATCGGTCCCATAGCAGCTATATGTTGTAGTGGTCCGATTCCAACCAAATTTGGACAGGTTGTATAAGACGATTAACTGATTTGAACCAACTTGGGTAAGGGTGCATAAAACCAAGTTCAATGCATATTCCATCAGTTTAGTAAAGTAACCTAAAAAAACAAAATAGTTTTTCAAACCAAAGCTTGGTTTTAGACCGATCGGTCCTATGGCAGCTATATGATATAGTGGACAGATTCGAACCAAAATTGGTAAAAATATAAAGGACAATATAAAATTCATAATTTGTGAGTTTGGTTAATATATCTTAGAAAATAAAAAAGTTGTTCATACTAAAGGTGGATTTTCGACCGATTGTTCCTATGGCAGCTATATGATATAGTTAACCGATTTGAACTAACTTTGGTCATAATGTGGAAAATAATAACAAATTCAAATTTTGTGAGTTTGGTTCGGATATCGCAAAAAACACAAAAAATATTCTTACTAAAGGTCATGCCGCTCCACAACGAAGTCAAAAAAGACGACAAAAACATGCCTGGACACAAAATAATATTATATCGCCGTCTCTCCATAGACTTTAATGAATCATATCTTAAATGTCGCGTAATTAATGCGTCTATTCAAATAAAATAGTAAATAAAATGTAATAATTTTTTTTGACTTTTCTTCGCATTTTAAAGTTAAAAAAGCAAAGCTTTGATAAATTGGTTTTTGCATTCTCGTGTAATTTTAAAAACTCAAAAAAAAAAATCTCAACATAAAAAAGGAATGTTTTTCGTTGTTTTTGGCCGCATAAGTATAAAAAAATGGGTTTGGTTCTTGTAACTGCCAAAAAGTTCGATTTTGAATTGTAGTTATATTTATAAGCTTTCAGAAAAAGTTAAGCTTTGATAAATTGGTTTTTGCATTCTCGTGTAATGATGATAAATGTGGGCGCACCTCTGAAAAGAAGTATTAAAAAAAAAGCAAACCTTTTAAAAAATTCTAAAAAAAAATCTCACTATAAAAAAACTAGTCGGCCGGTGCTACAGTCGAGCATACTCGACTGTCGGAGACCCCGTACTTACTATCCAAAATCAGTCACTTCTAAAAACTAAATAATATTTAAGATTACCATAAACTCTATTATACTAAATTTTTCGCCGCTCAAATTTACACAGTAAATTTATAATAAACATGAATTTAACATAGAATTTTAACTTAACGTTTATATAAATACCAATATAAAATTATTTAAATGAAATGATTAAACATGTATTCAAAATTAAATGTCAGTATAACATTCATAAAGAAGAATTTCATTAAATTGTAAAAATTAAAAAAAATAGCTTAAAATCAGCTGGAAACAAGTAGGCGGTTACAGTCGAGCACGCTCGACAGTAGGATACCCTGAGCCCAGGTCCTCTACACTTAGGTTGAATTTCTACCAATTGTTCCTATGACAGCTATATGATATAGTAGACCGATTTTAACCAAATTTGGTCAGGATGTAAAGTAACAGCCTAGATGCATATTATATCAGTTTGGTTTTGATATCTCAACAAATAAAAAACTTTTCCATACTAAAACTTCATTTTCGGTGTACCCTTCCTATGGCAGCTATATGATATAGTTATCCGATTTTAACCAAATTTGGTCAAGATGTATACTACCAGCCTAGATGCATATTCTATCAGTTTGGTTTTGATATCTCAACAAATAAAAAACTTTTCCATACTAAAACTTCATTTTCGGTGTACCGTTCCTATGGCAGCTATATGATATAGTTATCCGATTTTAACCAAATTTGGTCAAGATGTATACTACTAGCCTAAATGCATATTCTATCAGTTTGGGTTTGATATCTTAGCAAACACAAAACTTTTCCATACTAAAACTTCATTTTCGATGTACCGTTCCTATGGCAGCTATATGATATAGTGGACCGATCCAAAAATAAAAACAAACTTGATCTGCTTATGGTATTCAGGAACCTACATACCAAATTTGATGTCTCTAGCTCTTATGGTTTCTGAGATCGACGCGTTCAAACATCCGGACGGACGGACGGACGGACGGACATGGCTCAATCGACTCGGCTGTTGATCCTGATCAAGAATATATATACTTTTGGGGGTCGGCCACGCCCCCTTTTGTCAGTTACATACATTCTGCCAAACACATAATACCCTTTTTTGCCCATTTTTAATGGGCTCAGGGTATAAAAAGTGGGTTTGGTTCTTGTAACTGCCAAAAAGTTCGATTTTGTTGCCTAGTGCTATAACCCCGTCGTTTGTTTTATACTTTTTGGATTAAGATTTAGTATATGTAAACCTGAGAGTGTCACCAATTTCTATAACTCCAGATGTCAAAATTAAGCCTTGGCTTTTGTGAATGGTAATTGCATATGCCAAGCTTATTGGAAATTACTTAGGCACGATAAAAACACTTGGATTTAATTGAAATTTTGATTCAATGCGTTCTATTTCATATTCTTTATCTTCAAATTGAACAACCGTTTTTTCCGAGCGGCCGTTGAAGGTAGTTATCTTTTCCTGAAACTTTTTTATGATTCCTATCGTTCCATTTACCAGTCCTGATGCAACATCTAGGTTTCGAAATTGCATAATTTTTGCACCTTTTTTAATATCAATTACATCTGCTAAGTTAGCTGTTGTCGAATAGAAGAATATGCATTTGGGCTGCTAATATACATCCTGACCGAATTTGTTTAGAATCGGTCTAAAATATCATATCGCTGCAATGGGAACAATCGATCGAAAATAAACTTTCAGTACAGAGTACATGGGCACAGGGTATTTAACTGTCGAGCGTGCTCGACTGTAACCACCCACTAGTTTGCCCATTTTTAATGGACTCAGGGTAAATTTACAAAAGAATTCTAAGCGTATTAGGTCTTTAAAATGAAAATGGGTATAATTAAAGGCAGATACTCTACTCTAACATATTAGACGAGGAAAATAACGTTATAAGCAACTAAGTATTAATAAAAGGAATAAGGAATATTAAAAAGTTTTCATTACACAAGCTGTTAAACATATTTTTGGATTAAATACAAGGCCGCACGTCGGGACTTTTAAGCAATCCGAACCGGATCATGAACCGAACCATTGATATTATAAACTCTGGGAAACTTAACATGATCCGAATCAAATTCTTAAGTTAAAGGTTCGGTTCGAAAAAAAAATTTACATTTATTCATTCATTTATTTTTTATTAGTGATATCGAGTACTACTTCCTTTGCAGTACAAAATGATGTACAATCTAAACTTTTCTTGCGTGGAAACAAAATAAACTCATTTATTTTATATAATACAACAATCATAATCATAAAATAATAAGACATCATTAATCTAATTTAGACTTTTATAAAATTTTATTTTTCTTTTAAATGTACTTTTTCTGTAAAAATCAAGAAGAAATGTAATCAATCACTGCGGACGGCTGATCGCGTTAGTGACGAAAACAGCACGAAGAGTGCGAAAGGCGGCTAACTATATATACAGCTAAGTTGGAAAATTTGCTAAGACTCTCCGAACAGATCGAGTTATATACCGATCAAAAGGTTTAGTCCTAACTTACAAAATGGCATACTTAAACTTGTCCCAACCAACCTGGGTATGAGATATGGGGGTGTGAGTGGGAGGGGAAAATTTAAATGATTGCAGCTAATGGGGCTGTTAGGGCCTTTTGGTAAAATTTTTTATTTTTTAAAAATTTTACTTAAAAATACGCTTCGATTGATACCTCAATCACCCAAATTCGATAACTGGTTCGAAAGATAAATAAATTTGTAAATTTTAGTAGACTCCTAAAAATGAAGTGAAAAGTCAGTTTGTTTGTCTGTTTGTTTGCATCAAAGCGCTAAAGAAGCTAAAATGTTATGATGGGGACTTTTTATACCCTGAGCCCATTAAAAATGGCAGAATGTATGTAACAGGCAGAAGAGGGCCTGGCCGACCCCCAAAAGTATATATATTCTTGATCAGGATCAACAGCCGAGTCGATTGAGCCATGTCCGTCTGTCTGTCCGTCCGTCCGTCCGTCCGTCCGTCCGTCCGTCCGTCCGTCCGTCCGTCCGTCCGTCCGTCCGTCCGTCCGTCCGTCCGTCCGTCCGGATGTTTGAACGCGTCGATCTCAGAAACCATAAGAGCTAGAGACATCAAACTTGGTATGTAGGTTCCTGAATACCATAGGCAGATCAAGTTTGTTTTTATTTTTGGATCGGTCCACTATATCATATAGCTGTCATAGGAACGGTACATCGAAAATGAAGTTTTAGTATGGAAAAGTTTTGTGTTTGTTGAGATATCAGAACCAAACTGATAGAATATGCATCTGGGCTGGTATTATACATTCTGACCAAAATTGGTTAGAATCGGTCTACTACATCATATAGCTGCCATAGGAACAATTGGTCGAAATTCAACCTAAGTGTAGAGGACCTGGGCTCAGGGTATCCTACTGTCGAGCGTGCTCGACTGTAACCGCCTACTTGTTTCTTTTCGAAAATGTAGAAATGTTTGTTTTACGACTTTTTCAATTTCCCGCTAAACTAGCGGGAAAACGCTATTTTCCGGTTATGTTCTATATATCGTTAGAAAGGTGCGATTAAGGGCTTTCAGACGTGCCTTTAAGCTACTCAGGTAACATTTTACAGGTGAAGTAAAGTTTTTTAGCTTACATTTTGACGATCTCTGACAAAACGGCTCTAACGATTTTATTAAATTTCAATATGTTTTAAGGTGTAAAATTTCGCGTTTTTTGGTATATTATTTCTTATTAATTCATATCTTTAGTTAAAATTTTTATATTAAACTCCATTTTTTTCGTCACAAAATTGGATATCAGAAATTTTGGCGCTAGAAATTGCTTTCGTCACTAGACTTTTACCTCGTGTAGAGGTTTTTTTGTGGGATATCATTATATTCTAATCTATTTATATAAAGACAATATCATTTTTAACAAATCTCTTATCATCTCTATAATTGATACTTATTTTATAAACTAGTTCGGTATACAATTCATAACTTTTACTCCTAATAACTCTCTGTTCACCATAGTACGCTTTTCGTTTTCTAATTTATTCAATGTAATCGGAATAGCTAAGTTTTTTGACAGCACTTCCATTAACACCTTTAGCTTTCTTAACTTCACTATTAGGAGAGCTTTTATTATTCTCAACGTTGTCTTAAGGCCAAAGCCTATTCTGGCCGTAAGATCTGAAAATGCCGTCATTATTTTTCGGCATTTTCATCTTTAAATAAACCCAGCTCTTTATTGTTTGCAGGGATTATTCCAAATGAATTTCCATTGGTATAATCGAAAGTGTCGCAGCGATTTGGGTTAGTTTTAAATAGCTTATAAACATCCTCTTTAGAGGATGTTATGAATGAATATAAATAATCTTAGTTAATGGTGACTTAACAAGCACAAAACTATAATAATAATCATACATAAGCCATTTAGATAATTCCAAAACAGTCATTCCAATATATATGGGTTTATCATAATAAACAGATGTTTTTGTATGTTCTATGGCTGCTAACCCATTTCCAAAAAGGTTCATGCTATGAAAATTATTCATTGCAACCAGTCGTCTGAAACCAGGAGAGTTTTATTTAGAATTGTAGTCTGTAACTAATCTTCTCTTGCCTCTTTTCAATATTTTCCATTGTTTTGCCGTTAATGGCATTATTCACTTGTTTAAAAAAACTTTTCTCAAATTCATTTTATCCCCTTTTCTATGCGTATTATTTAGATGAATATATGGTCTTAACCAACTTTTCTGGTAAACAGTTATGTTTATTATGAATAGAATTTGGATAATCTATGTCTACCTCAAGGAAACTTCCAGTTTCACCGTCAACCGAAGTTTTTGGCAAAATTTAACTCACATATCTCGTCTTGAGATAGAAATATAAATTGGAGATGGGTAATGCTTGACACATAGCTTAACCATACAAATTGTTTGCATCTATGTAAGCCAGATATTTTGGCTCTCTTCTAGGATTAAAATTTATTAAATAAGGGTTATTAGCTTCAGATATACGTTAACTGCATTGTGTTAGCCCTTCACGAACAGCAAGTTTAAGAAAGTTATAAATGTTTGAATTACTTATTAATTCTAATTTAACCTTAGTATACTTAAGGATTGCACCCTATGAAATTGATGGAGCTGTGACATAATTTATGGGATCTAATTTATATATTGAATGGCAGATAGACCTTAAGTTTTCAAAAACATCTGCGAGTACAATTACGTCACTTTCTAAATATAGCATTAAGTAATCGGACATTTCACAGTTGAAATTTTGCCATACTTGCTGGGCAAGCACATACGCATTTGTTTAAACTTAACACCATTAAATTTTTTTTTCAATAGTTTGAATTTAAAAATAAATTGAATACTGTATAAATAATTTTTCACTAAACTTACTTTTTTAGTATTGGAAATTTATAATCCTTTACAGATTTTATACGTTTCAAAGGGGTATTGTCAATCGTATATGAAGAAAAATAGGGCCTAGAACGACTAAATGTCATGAACATACACTTTGAACAATTAAGATGCAACTATGGTGCTCGGCCAATAAGATGCAACTTATTGGCCGAGCACCATAGTTGCATAGCGTTCAAATCGTCTTGCAGACGATTATGAAGAAGGGGATCAGTGTATGAAAAGATAAGCCTTACATCATACGCATAGATTAAAATATATGAATAGGCCAGAATAGTGCGTAGATCGTTAATGAACAGAGTAAAAAATAAAGGCCCCAAGTGACTACCTTGAGGTACACCAGAAGTAACGTTAACCGAACTCGAAATGGTTGACCTAAGGAGCACTTTGCTGGCATTATCTTTCCCATAATAAAAAGAGGAAGGTAAACCGTGATACTTACGCTTCAAGTTAACAAATTTATAAAATTATTTAGGGTCACGGGAAAACTGTCTTTTGCATCGAGTTAGATAGTTCTCGTAGCATAGCGAGTTTAAATTGGCGAAGTCCGACTTGGCTACTATGTACTTACAACAGTCAACACTTGAACCAGACTTCTTATATTTTTTTAAATATTTAGATTTGATATTTTTTAAATAAAAAAGTCAGACGTTGGAACATAATTTGGAATGCACACATCTAAGTGTGCATTTAGGGTCTCTTAGAAAGAACTAAGGGCAATATCGATGTCCGTCGCTTTATCTAAAACCAGTCGGTAGCAAGGATAGGTTCATTAAGCAATGAATAGTTTCCCTTGCGAAAACAACGACGAGGCAATTGCTGACATAATAGAGGTGAACTAATGGGTTTGGAGATTGTGATAGAAATTTCTATAGTGTGATAATGTAAATCTTTAGGGATACTTAATGGTGATGCCCTAGAGACGGCAGTATTTGCGAAGTCATTAATAAAAACCAGATCAAGAATTCGATCATTATGATTTCTTATTAAATTCTTTTGAAACAATGAGAGATCAAGTAAATTATCTAAAAAAATTATCTTTGTTTAAGAGAACAAGGTAATTGGTGCTACTAAAAAATGACCAAGAAATTTTAGGCAAATTAAAATCACCCAGCTCAATAAATAAGCCATTATCTTTGACTTGAAGATTACTTTCTTCAATACAGGCAAAATGCCGCAAGTAAATTGCCGGAGATGCTTTTGGAGGGATATAAGAGCAGGTAATAAAAATTGATCGAGTTGAAACAGTTACTTTGACAGCAATAATTTCAACATCAGAAGTCACATTAAAAGTAATTCGTTCTGACTGAAGTGTCGATTTAGTGACAACAAGTACGCCACCACTTCGAGTCGGTCGATCATTTTTATATAAAAGATAATTATTTGACATAACTACAGAATCAGATACTGTAGCAAAATTAAATTTAGTGACTGAGACATTTGCAGAGACTTTGCTAGAAATGTATGCCGCTACAGATTCACAAGTAGTGTCCGAGGATAACCTAGATGCAAATACGTTGCTACGTTGTCAGTCCTATTGTTAGGCGCTGCAGTGCGAGGAGGTCTACCCTTCCGACCAGATCCAGCCCGCACCGAAGACACGATGACTTGGGCTGTTTCAGTTGTCTGAGTGGTAGAATCACCTGCAGAAGGTGTAGGAGAATTGAAAAGGTTGTCAATACCCGGAGAGGCCGACAAAGTTGGCGAAGTGTCTTTATAGTGACGAGATGCCAATGGAGTCTCGGGAGGCTGAGTAACTGGTATATTAGGGGGAACTGCTAAAAATTGAGAATCAGGAAGTGAGTTAAAATTATATTGGCTAAGCAACTCGAGACTAAAATCAAAATCACTCGAAAGAAGCTTAGCCATTTTATTAAGTTTAGAGAATTGGTTTCTCACAGAATTGTACAATTGTACTGGCATGTGCAAAGCGCAAAAGCTGAGATAAGGAGATGTAAACACAAACAAAATCGATCGCTGTGTTTACAATAACAACAAACTTATGTGAGCGAGGTGTAAAGCAAAAGCCGAAATACACACAAACACACTCACAAGAATGTAATTATTTAAGGGAAACTGCAAAACTAAGTTTAGCAAAAATAAAAATCTTTATTTTAGGGACTCAATGCACAAATGATCACAACTTACACAACAAGTCGATAGCCTGTTCACTTATGCACAATTTTAGATAAAAATATATAATTTCAGTTTGTTATAAGTCACAACAATAAATGAAAATGTAAGAGCCAAATAAAACACGTCTGATTCACTCAAACAAAGAACTCTCTCTGATGAGTAAGTAGGCAGAACAGCTTCGATATCGGCATAGATGACGGCAGACTTGTGACTCTTCGTATATTGCCACTTTGTTAATGTTACCATGCTTGTTATGTAAGCATAGTGCATTATCATTTTAGTTTTATTATATACTTACTTGGCACTTGTTTTCGCTAAGTACCGAATTTTAAATTAGATCAAAAAACACGAACACATTTAGGTGCAGATAAGTTTTTTTTCAGAGTGTTTTTGGTGACCTTAAGAATAAATTAAGACTAACTCGATCTTCGCTCGTAATGAATAAAGAAACTTCAAAAGTTATGTTTACAATTAATTTTCGGCTGCGGCCTACGTGACCATTGTCGCGAGGCGCATATGTTGGGGAAATTATGCTGTCGATGTAAATTATTTGTTTATAAGTTAAATCGGCGACTGCGGCTCTTATCAAGATATTTTATGTTTACATTTGGCTCATATGATCTGCCTGTGAACCGTTCTGTCCCTTAATTGTTGTTTTTTGAATTTGAGTTTCCTGAGAAGTGTTTATGTTATGAATTGTATCTGGCTGTGGTTCTGTCTGTTGAGTTATGTTTGTATTGGTACGTGCGTCTAGCTCTATAACTACGTTACTCCCCCCTTTCCTTGTTCGAATTTGGATTTGTTAACTATTGATATTATACATTCATCGGTTATTAATGTTTTGGTTTTAAGATCTATCACATTGTCTTTGTATAAGAATGCTGATGCAATTTTAGTTTTTAATGTGTGTTCAATAAGGTTTTCATTAAAATTTGGATATGGTTCCACTGTATACGATACACTGGGATTTCAAGAGATTTTAATGGAATTTGTAAAATTATGTATAAATTATTATCTATCGATACCCAAAATATTTTCGTCTTGTTCCCTGATATATTTAGATTTGTTTATTTTCTTTTTCTTCTGAAACGCCGTCTTGTAGTGAACTGACTTATGTCCTCGGTTTTGTATTTCGTATCGTTTGCTGTCTATTTGTGTAACGTTAGTATTTTTCCTAAATGGGTTTTGCGACTTCTGAGTCTTCTGTAAATTTTTTGAAATCTGTGAATCAATCTCATGTTCTTTTCTATTTTCATTTATTTTATCTATCCTAATTTTCTTATTATCCTGCACATATTTTGTTGGTTGTTTATTGTACAAAAATATGTCAGCGGGTGTTCTACCAGTAGTTCCGTGTATTATTTTATGATTATAAGTGTAAGCTATTTCCTGCATTCTGTTCCTGATTGTTCAATGTCCTTGGTAGTTAATATAATTCTCATTTTCTCGTTAATAGTTTTATGAATTCCTTCAATGTCTGCAACTCCTGTTTTACTTGTATTGTATTCTATGACTACATTTTCACTTTCAAACCAGTTTCGAAGGGTTAAACTGTTCATTCCTGTTTCTCTGTCTGATTTAATCAATTTTGGTTTCCCCATTGTGCTTAATATTGTAGGTAATGCCCCTTTCACATCAAGCCATGTTCTTGATTCTGTTTCTACGGCCATCATGAATTTAGAATATACGTCAATACAAGTCAGATAGTTTCGTCTGTTATTTATGTAATAATCTATCATTTATTTTTTCCGGATTTTAATAAGTTTTGGTGTAATTTCCATAGACAATTTGGTTAATCTATGCTCTGCATTAACGAGTTTGCAAATTTCACATTTATTAATAATATTCTGTATTAAGTTATGGTAGTCAGAGAAATAAAGCTTTAAATTCATTTACAACTTTTTATATACCTTGATGTAATTTTCCCTCATGTAATTTTAAAATCATTTTCTAGAAATCTGCATAGCTTTCTATATTTTTCTTTAATGCTGTGGATTTGATCAATTTTCCTCTAATTCTGGGATTTAAGAAGGTCATGTATGTACTTTGTATTAGCGCGAAGTCACGATCGTCAGTAATATAAATTGTTGTATTTTTGGTTCCTACAACGTTTTCTAGTATGTCTTTTACTTCTGTTTCATTTATTGGCGATACGTATTCTATTTGCACTATTTTTTTATTGAAATAATTTTCTTTTTTATTTTATACTCAGTTCCTTTAATCATTATAATTTGCTTATTGTAATGATTTGTTGGTCTATCTGTTATCTGAATATACTGACTATTATCTTCTGATGCACTTTGTATTGTTGCTAGGGTCGTATCAGCCTACGTTATCTTCACTATGCGCGTCTCCTATAAATGTTTCATTGATTTTTATTCTGGACAAAGCATCTGCAACATGATTTTCTTTTTCTTGTATGTGTTTTATTTCAAAGTCAAATTCGCTGGGATTTATTTTCCACCTTTAAAGTTTCATGTTGGGTTCTTTAAGAGATTCCAACCAAACTAAAGGTTTGTGATCTGTTTGTTCTGTAAATCGGCGTCCATACAGATAAGGTCGAAAATTTTTTGAAGGGCATACTATGGCTAATAATTCTTTTTTAATTGCTGAATATCTGGTTTCGTGTTAAATTAGAGTTCGACTGGCAAAACATATTGGTTTATTTTCTTGTGCCAAAACGGCATCTAATGCAAAAATACTTGCGTTTGTAGTGAGGGTAAACTTTTTATTAGGTCGCACTATGAATTTTTATATTCTACATTGTTTACGTCAATAGTTTGATCTTTTTTAAGATAATTTATCATTGGTATTGCCATTTTGGCGAAGTCTTTTATAAATTTTCGGTAGTATTCTGCCTCACCTATGAATGATTACATTTCTTTTGAATTCTTTGGAATTGGATAGTGTTGGATTGCTTCTACTTTTGTGGTTCTGGTTTAGTGCCGTCGGGAGTTACGATGTGTCCTAGAAATGAAGTCTCTCTTTGCATAAATGTGCATACACTTAATCGTAGTTTAAGATTGTATTCCTTTAAGCGATCTAAAACTTTCCTTGAAAAAAGGATGATATCATCAAGATAAAGAAGATTGGATAAATAATTTTTCTCTAAACTTACTTTTTTAGTAATGGAAATTTATAATTTCTTATCATCATTGTTGATCGATTCATCGCAAGCAGCACAGCTATTGTATTCCTACATACATTTTTCATCAATGTCCAAATTATTGTTTGATGTTTTGAAAGATTGCCAATATTGGTTGTAGAGCCTTTAAGCCTTCATCTCTATTTCCTTACAGGGTTTGCTTTACTACTCCATAGCAGCAGGAGCAGTACAAAATTTCTATGCTATTGCTACTTGCTCTGACTTTGTATACAGCAGTACCAGAGCACATAGCATAATATTCGAATAGCATATGCTATGCTATGCTCTCTACTTGGAGCAAAGCAATAGCAATAGCAACTAGTCGGCGGGTGCTACAGTCGAGCATACTCGGCTGTTGGAGACCCCGTACTTACTATCCAAAAGCAGTCACTTCTAAAAATTAAATAATATTTAAGATTACCATAAACTCTTATATATTGTTTAAAAATTTTATCGGCACCCAGGGAGCACCACGTGGAGGCCATTACACTTGTAATGGGGTCCTTTTATCCAAAAGAAACTTTTGGGGACCTTCGAGTCGACTTAAGTTGCGTAAAGCAACCCCAAAGTTCCCCAAAAATGGTTTATATCTGCTAACTACGCAGATAAAAGTATATGCATATATATCTACATATATGTACATATAGCAATAAAACTAAAATAATAATAATAATAAAACAAAATAACAGATAATAATACAAAAATAATAAGAGTATATATTCACATATACAGCGCCGTTTCGAGGGGGGCAAGGGGGGAACCGCCCCGGGCGCTAAGATAATAGGGGCGCCGAAATGACTTTTTTTAGTTTTAATTTATTTTATTAAAAAAATTTTTTTTTTTTGATTTCGTAGTTAATTTGTTAATTATTCAGTCGAATTTGTAGCTCATGAAACATAAACATTACATAAACGCTTCATGGCAAAATGATAATAAAGAGACTATCGATAACTTTTTTGACTTAATAACATTACTGGTAGTGTTGCGTAATTTTTCGTAGCTAATGAAATTACTTACTCATCCCTGGTTAAAACTGGTGTGTATCCCTGTCAATCAACAATTTGACTATGCATGCAAATTAAGCTTAACGTACAATTTCTTTAGACTTAATATTCGATCTAATTTAAGTACCCTTAGTACATTGAGATTTGAACACGGTTTTAAAATGTCAAAGAAGTCAGGAGCGCAAAATCGAAAATTAAAGAAGATTAGAGAAGAAGAAAACCAACAACTCGCTAATTCATGGCAAAAGTGGCTGCTCAAAGATCCAAATACAGATGATAACTCCACTGCACCTTCAATTACTTATGAGGAGAAAAACCAGGATAAGACAATTAAAGAGAAATGCAGAACAGAAGATGACAAGGGTAATATATTAAAGTTCAAGCGTTATAAATTTTTCACACCTCATCCGAGTACTATGTTACAGGTGGAAAACACATCAACGAATCAAGCGGAGAACTTGAATTTGATCCAGCAACATGGAGACATCCATATAGTAAATCTTTGATTGCTAGCTTGGTAGAAAAAGGTCCCGAACAAGATAAAGATGCTGATTATTCTTTGTCCGAAATTAACGGAAGAAAGTTTTCTGCCACATGGTATCAGAAAACAATGCCCAATGGAGAAGTGGTAAAACGCGATTGGCTGATTTACAGCAAGAAAAATAAGTCGATATATTGCTTTTCTTGTTTGTTATTTGGAAAATCGTCCAGTCAGCTAAGCGATCCAAAGTGTGGCTTCTTAAATTGGAAAAAATTGAGTCCCAAACTTCCTGAGCATGAAAACTCATATTTGCGGTATTTTTCTAAAGTTTTTTTTTTTAAAGTTGATCGCTAAGCATTATCCAGAAGTACGCTATCACCTAGAATCAAATCATCAAGGAGGTGTAAAGTATATTTCAAATGTAATTCAAAATGAACTTATAGGGCTAATTTCAAATCAAGTGAAAAACGTAATTGTTAAAGAGATCACTAAAGCTGTATATTAAGCCATTTCATTTGATTGCACATTAGATACAGCTCATAAAGAGCAAATGACACAAATTATAAGGTATGTTAAAATAACCGAAGAGTGCCAAAACGAAAAGTGCGAAAGCAATTTGATTACGGGGCTGCTGATGAAAGCAAAAACTTTTTTTCGAGTCACATTTTTCGAATCGATCGACCTTATAATTGAACAACGTGATTGGAGATTTAAAGCACTTCATGGTATTTCTGAGGATTTTAATTTTTAACAGGCTTTAATATTAAATCAAAAAGCGATAGTGAGCTTGAAAAGCACTCTTTCAATTTACCTGTTAAATATTTATCAGATATTAGCTCAGAAGAACTCTCCAGTGAAGTGCTTAGTGCAAAAAAAATATTTCCCACAATGTGCGAAAATTTTGAAAATTTTTCTCATTTTCAAATTCTTCAGTTCATGCATAATTTTAATTTGACTCCAAATTTCAAAAATATGGAAATCGCCTACAGAGTTTTTTTTAACTATTTCTGTAACGTCTGCATCAGCAGAAAGGTCTTTTAGTAAACATAAGATAATAAAAACCATTTAAGATCTTCAATGGGACAGGAGAGACTTAGCAGTCTCAGTTTCTTGTCGATTGAATATAACATAACAGAATCCTTAAATATGGAAAAAATAATAGATGAATTTGCTTCCTAAAAGGCTCGGAAAGTCAGGTTTTAAGTTTAATTTTAATAATATTAGTCTTTAATGTATGAATTTTGACGCATTGTTGCTTAGTTATAATTTTTGTTTTTGACCATGAATTGTCAATATTCTTTGTTATTATTATTTTTTTTTTTATATTTAAATCGTCAATAAATATTATTAACACTGGAATTGCTATTTTTTTATATAATTTACGAAAAATTATCGTTTCTTATGTGGTGGAAGGGGGAGAGGGCGCCGCCAAGATTTTTGCCCCGGGAGCTATTTTACCTCGCAACGGCGCTGGTACTAAGCATTGAAAATTAACATCTCTTGAAATCATACTCCTTTCATTTTTTCAAGTGTTGTGTTGCTTGCTAAATATGTCATATCGACAGTAAATCAACAAAAGACACAATTTCAGAGCTCGTAAGAATTGCTCCCTTTCGAGCATGTTGTCAGAAAAAAACCTCTCGTCTAGTGACCCGATAGGAACTGTCACTAGAAAACACTAAAACTTTGTTTTCCTATGGCTTGCTATGTGCTCAACCGACGAGCCTTTTTGTTCACTCGCTCGGGTCAGTGCTCATTCGAGACCGTTTTTTTCGTAAAAATTCGGCAAACGGTCTTTTGAGCATGTATGTGTGTTGTGTGTCAAAAGGCAAACACTAACATAGCCTACATTCTGTTGACTAAACGTAATCTGTGCAAGTTTTTCAAAATGAATCGCGAAATACATGTGTTTTTTCAATTTGAAAAAGATATTGGTCAATCCATATGCAAAGACGCACCTCCTTAAGTGCCGAGAATATTAATTCATTATTAATTGTTAAACTTAATTCCTAATTTTATTATATCATTTCAATATATTATTTAATTATTTTTAAATACAAAAAGATTTTTGTTTGGTTATTACACAAATTTGTTTTCAATTTTATATTTATATTTAGATGATAAGTTAGATTTACAGAATTTCTCGTTCAACAAAGTGTTTAGCAACAACATAAAGCAAACACAACAATAAAAATAAAGACCTTTTTTGAGAACTCGTTGCTTGCTTTGTTCCCTTACTGACTCTCAGTAGATGAGCGACGAACGATTGTGTTCGTAGCGATAGGGTTCAGTAAGAGACTGACTCGTTTGTTACACTCAACCCAAAACCTGAGAGCAGTAACCCGAGCGAGTAGAATAAAAAGGTTGCTGTTCAGACCCTGAACGATTTTGTCTCGTTTTTTCGGTCTTTTGACTGAGCAGGCCGAGCACAAAAATTTAGTTGAGCATATTTTACGAGCTCTGATATTTATCCTATTGACGGGATCTCGACTATAGCCTTTCCCCACTTGTTTTTGTTATTTGCAACAAGGTGATGCAGATCTTTCCTATAATTTCTCCTTAAACGGTTGTACTCTATTGCACTAGGTAACACCCCAAAAGTTACAAGAACCAAACCAACTCTTTTGGATAGATTTGGGGCCAAACCCGACGAAAAACATTTATTTTTTTTTATAATGAGATTTTGTTTTTGAATTTTTCAAAAATCTGGCTTCTTTTTAATACTTTTTTTCAGAGGTGCACCCACATTTGTCATGATTACTCGAGAATGCCAAAACTGATTTATCAAAGCTTACTTATTATTGAAAGCTAATAAATATATCTACAATTCATTAATACAAAGTTTAAGATTTAATCCAATAGTTCAAGAGATATCAATTTTTGAATTATGAAAATGATAATTTTTTAAAAGCTTTTTTTTAGCTTTTTTCACTTTAAATTCTAGGAAAAGTCAAAAAAAATTTGTTACATTTTATAATCTATTTTATTTGAATAGCGTTGTTTAAGATATGATTATTAAAATCTATAGAATCTATAAAACATCTATATACTGAAAAAAATTTGTTACATTTTATTATCTATTTTATTTGAATAGCGTTGTTTAATATTTGATTTATTAAAATCTATAGAGAGACGGCAATAAAATATTATTTGGTGTCCAAGCATGTTTTTGTCGAATTTTTTGACTACGTTGTGGAGCGGCATGACCTTAATTTGTTTCTATATATATAGCTATATTAATAACCCATCGTTAAGTATGTTTACCGTTAAAATCTATGAAAAGACGGCTAAGTTATTAGTATATAAGCAATGAAACAAGTTTTTCGCAAGGATTGATTTTTGACTGATCGGTCCCATAGCAGCTATATGTTGTAGTGGTCCGATTCCAACCAAATTTGGACAGGTTGTATAAGACGATTAACTGATTTGAACCAACTTGGGTAAGGGTGCATAAAACCAAGTTCAATGCATATTCCATCAGTTTAGTAAAGTAACCTAAAAAAACAAAATAGTTTTTCATACCAAAGCTTGATTTTAGACCGATCGGTCCTATGGCAGCTATATGATATAGTGGACAGATTCGAACCAAAATTGGTAAAGATATAAAGGAGAACATAAAATTCATAATTTGTGAGTTTGGTTAATATATCTTAGAAAATAAAAAAGTTTTTCAGGTCATGCCGCTCCACTACGAAGTCAAAAAAGTCGACAAAAACATGCCTGGACACAAAATAATATTATATCGCCGTCTCTCCATAGACTTTAATGAATCATATCTTAAATGACGCGTAATTAATGCGTCTATTCAAATAAAATAGTAAATAAAATGTAATAATTTTTTTTGACTTTTCTTCGCATTTTAAAAATAAAAAAGCAAAGCTTTGATAAATTGGTTTTTGCATTCTCGTGTAATTTTAAAAACTCTAAAAAAAATCTCAACATAAAAAAAAGAAATGTTTTTCGTTGTTTTGGGCCGCATAAGTATAAAATAATGGGTTTGGTTCTTGTAACTGCCAAAAAGTTCGATTTTGAATTGTAGTTATACTTATAAGCTTTCAGAAAAGTTAAGCTTTGATAAATTGGTTTTTGCATTCTCGTGTAATGATGATCCCACAAAAAAAACCTCTAAACGAGGTAAAAGTCTAGTGACGAAGGCAATTTCCAGCCCCAAAATTTCTGATATCCAATTTTGTGACGAACAAAATTGAGTTTAATATAAAAATTTTAAATAAAAACATAAATTAATAAAAAAAAACAATTGGCCTTGTGCACTGTGCGCAAAAAGGGTGAGCTTCTTTGTACATAAAAATTACTTTTTGCGCAGTGCCGAATGCCATTTTCCCCCGATCGGTCCTATGACAGCTATGTGTTATAGTGATCCGATTTGAACCAACTTTGCACAGAATATATAAAACCAAGTTAAATGCGTATTGTGTCAGTTTGTTTGAGATATCTCATATAACCAAAAAGTTTTTCGTACTAAGACTCCATTTTCCCCCGATAGGTCCTATGACAGCTATATGTTATAGTGGTCCGATTTGAACCAACTTTGCACAGAATATATAAAACCAAGTTAAATGCGTATTGTGTCACTTTGTTTGAGATATCTCATACAACCAAAAAGTTTTTCGTACTAAAACCTGATTTTCGACCGATAGAAAAATGTATACATTCAGTTAACAAGCAATATCTTCCAAACCCCTTGGTCAAAGTTTATGTTTCATATACTAAAAAACGCAAAATTCTACGTACTACAACATACTAAAATTAAATAAAAATCGTTAGAGCCGTTTTGTCAGAAATCGCCAAAATGTAAGCTAAAAAACTTTATTTCACCTGTAAAATGTTACCTGAGTACTTTAGAAAAAAAGTTTAAAGGTACGCCTAAAAGCCCTCAAGCACACCTTTCCAATGATACCCAGAACATATCTATAGCTTCTATATAATGGAAACTGGTGAGGTTTCAAATTTAGCGGGATTTAGCGATTTCCCGCTAAACTAGCGGGAAATTGAAAAAGTCGTAAAACAAACATTTCTATATTTTCAAAAATGAACAAATCCCAAATGTTTTTGGCCCCATATCTATAAAAAAGTGGGTTTGGTTCTTGTAACTGCCAAAAAGTTCGATTTTGTTGCCTAGTGTTATAACCCCGTCGTTTGTTTTTATACTTTTTGGATTAAGATTTAGTATATGTAAACCTGAGAGTGTCTTTAATCGGAATAAAGCTACTTATGCTTGACCATTTGCAAAAACAGTGTCACCAATTTCTATAACTCCAGATGTCAAAATTAAGCCTTGGCTTTTGTGAATGGTAATTGCATATGCCAAGCTTATTGGAAATTACTTAGGCACGATAAAAACACTTGGATTTAATTGAAATTTTGATTCAATGCGTTCTATTTCATATTCTTTAGTTATCTTTTCCTGAAACTTTTTTATGATTCCTATCGTTCCATTTACCAGTCCTGATGCAACATCTAGGTTTCGAAATTGCATAATTTTTGCACCTTTTTTAATATCAATTACATCTGCTAATTTAGCTGTTGTCGAATAGAAGAATATGCATCTGGGCTGCTAATATACATCCTGAGCGAATTTGTTTAGAATCGGTCTAAAATATCATATAGCTGCAATGGGATCAATCGATCGAAAATCAACTTTTAGTACAGAGTACATGGGCACAGGATATTTAACTGTCGAGCGTGCTCGACTGTAACCACCCACTAGTTTGCCCATTTTTAATGGACTCAGGGTAAATTTACAAAAGAATTCTAAGCATATTAGGTCTTTAAAATGAAAATGGGTATAATTAAAGGCAGATACTCTACTCTAACATATTAGACGAGGAAAATAACGTTATATGCAACTAAGTATTAATAAAAGAAATAAGGAATTTTAAAAAGTTTTCATTACACAAGCTGTTAAACATATTTTTGGATTAAATACAAGGCCGCACGTCGGGACTTTTAGGCAATCCGAACCGGATCATGAACCGAACCATTGATAATATAAACTCTGTGAACCTTAACATGATCCGAATCAAATTCTTAAGTTAAAGGTTCGGTTCGAAAAAAAAATTTACATTTATTCATTCATTTATTTTTTATTAGTGATATCGAGTACTTCAACTAAACGATCTATTGATTTCCATGAAAACATCGACAACTCACAGGGGCTACTTCCTTTGCAGTACAAAATGATGTACAATATAAACTTTTCTTGCGCGGAAACAAAAAAAAACTTATTTATTTTATATAATAACACAATCATAATCATAAAATAATAAGACATCATTAATCTAATTTAGACTTTTATAAAATTTTATTTTTCTTTTAAATGTACTTTTTCTGTAAAAATCAAGAAGAAATGTAATCAATCACTGCGGACGGCTGATCGCGTTAGTGACGAAAACAGCACGAAGAGTGCGAAAGGCGGCTAACTATATATACAGCTAAATTGGAAAATTTGCTACGACTGTCCGATCAGATCGAGTTATATACCGATCGAAAGGTTTAGTCCTAACTTACAAAATGGCATATTAAAACTTAACCAACCTGGGTCATGAGATATAGGGGTGTAAGTGGGAAAAAATTTAAATGATTGCAGCTAATGGGGCTGTTGGGGCCTTTTGGTAAAATTTATTTTTTTTATTTTTTAAAAATTTTACCTTAAAATTCGCGTCGATTGATACCTCAATCACCCAAATCCGATAACTGTTTCAAAAGATAAATAAATTTGAAAATTTTAGTAGACTTCTCAAAATGAAATGAAAAGTCAGTTTGTTTGTCTGTTTGTCTGTTTGCATCAACGCGCTAAAGAAGCTTAAATGTAATGATGGGGATTTATTCCTTTTCGAAAATCTAGAAATGTTTGTTCTACGACTTTTTGAAAAAAGCGCTAGTTTAGCGGGAAAACGCTAAATCCCACTAAACTTGAAACCTCAACAGTTTCCAAGCCATAGAAGCTATAGATATGTTCTGTATATCATTGTAAAGGTGTGCTTGAGGGCTTTTTGGCGTACCTTTAAACTTGTTTTCTAAAGTACTCAGGTAACATTTTACAGGTGAAATAAAGTTTTTTAGCTTACATTTTGGCGATTTTTGACAAAACGGCTCTAACGATTTTTATTCAATTTTAGTATGTTGTAGTACGTATTTTTTGCGTAAATCTTGCGTTATTTGGTATATGAAACATAAACTTTGACTGAGGGGTTTGGAAGATATTACCTGTTAACTGAATGTATAGGTTTTTCTATCGGTCGAAAATCAGGTTTTAGAACGAAAAACTTTTTGGTTTTATGAGATATCTCAACCAAACTGACACAATATGCATTTAACTTGGTTTAATATATCCTGGCCAAAGTTGGTTCAAATCGGACCACTATAACATATAGCTGTCATAGGACCGATCGGGCGAAAATCGAGTCTTAGTGTGAAAACTTTTTTTTTTATGAGATATCGTAACCAAACTAATAAAATATGCATTTAACTTGGTTTTATATATCCTGGCCAAAGTTGGTTCTAATCGAACCACTATATCATATAACTGTCATAGGACCGATCGGGCGAAGTCCAAGTCTTAGTATGAGAAACTTTTTTTTTCCATAGTAAGTACGGGGCCTCCGATAGTAGAGTAGCAACTCAAGCGAAACGAGCAGGGGCGGAGCCCCAAAATTTCTAATATCCAATTTTGTGACGAACAAAATTGAGTTCAGTATAAAAAATTTAAATAAAAATAGAAATTAATGGAAAAAAAATAAATTGGCATTCGGCACTGCGCAAAAAGTAATTTTTATGTACAAAGAAGTTCACCCTTTTTGCGCACTGTGCGCAAACTTCAAAATATTGATGGCTTGCAGCCTTGATAAGACATTTACGTTATTATTCAGTATATCAATAAATTAATAGATAGAAAGACACCCCAAGTATTAAGTATTAAAATAAACGCCCTTAGAATTATTTTGATCAATCTGAAGCTTAAACAAAGTTTACATTGTATCTTCTAATAAATCTTCTTTCCAATAGAAAAGGGAGCTGACCAGCAATAACATTCAAAATTACAATTTTTCGTATCACGAGGTATAACAATGTTTGCACGTTGTGTCATCTGTAAGTGAAGGTGAAGTTTTGGTATTTTGGGGAAAAAAAACAAATTTTTATTAACCAAAAAAAAAAAAAAAAAAAAATTGTACTAGGCATATTTATTGACGTTGTCGATTCGTTAACATCGGCATTAGATCACAGTTAACAACCAGGTGATAACTGATTCGTATGTAGCCACAAGCCAAAAAATGAAAGATGCAAAAAACCAAAAAAAAAAACGGAAAATATACGAAAGTTGGAAGACAAACGGAAACGATTTAAATTTTCAATGATGTAACCTTTGAATAAGATCAAAATAATTTGAGGTTGTCGAAGGAAAAATAAAAAAAGATCATCATTTGGTTTATTCAATCGGATTTTTTATTTTCGGTATTTACAGAGCGAAAGAGGGGGGAAATGGGAAAAACAAATAGTGTTTGGGCAATGTAATCGATCAACGTATTTAAGAACTAGGCAAAAAAAAAAAATAATAATTGAGTAAGTTTAGATTCGACTCGATTGTAGATCGTAAGTAGTTAACAATATCGTGTCGACACAGTTTGTGACTGTGATCAATTTGGGCAGCGATTGAGGTTATGTTAAACCTGGAAATTTAATCCATTTAGCAGTTGGATTCCAATTTCTGCCAGATGCCGCCATTGTTTCAACCACCATTGTTATCGGTGGAGACACCGTTGTTCCAACCGCCATTGTTGTAGTTGGCACCACCGTTATTCGAGCCACTATTATTCCAACCGCTGTTCGACGAGCCTGTGGAATAACACATACTGCTGTAGTGCTGGCTACAAACGCTGCACCACCGGCTGTGGTGCGGGCACTGGGTAGCTAACTAAAGCAGGCAGACGCACAACCGGCTGTGGTGCTAACACGGACTACGTCACAGACTGTGGTGCGGGCACCGAGTCGGAAATGGAAGCGGGCGCTGACTGTTTACGCTGCACCACCGGCTGTGGTGCGGGCACTGAATAGGTAACTGGGTAACTAGGTAGGTTACAGCAGGCAAGGCCTGTGTCTTAACGGAGCTGGCATAGCTGCCGGAGTTGGCATAGCTACTGGCACCAATGTAACTGGAACGGGCATAGCTCTGTGGTTGCTGCTCCACAACCTTGATGACCTTGATCACCTGCTCATTGCCATAAACACCGCCGTAGCCACCGTTGTAGCCACTGCTGTAGCCACTGTTGTATCCACCATTTTAGCCAGCACTGTAACTACCACTGTCGTAGTTATTGTAAACTGGACGGCTTTGCTGTGTGTAATTAAACTTTTTATCAGGTCTTATTATGAATTTTTATATTCTTCATTGTTTACGTCAATAGTTTGATCTTTTTTAAGATAATTTATCATTGATATTGCCATTTTGGCGAAGTCTTTTATAAATTTTTGGTAGTATCCTGCCTCACCTATGAATGATTACATTTCTTTTGAATTCTTTGGTATTGGATAGTGTTGGATTGCTTCTACTTTTGTGATTCTGGTTTAATGCCGTCGGGAGTTACGATGTGTCCTAGAAATGAAGTCTCTCTTTGCATAAATGTGCATATACTTAATCGTAGTTTAAGATTGTATTCCTTTAAGCGATCTAAAACTTTCCTTGAAAAAAGGATGATATCATCAAGATAAAGAAGACTGTATAAATAATTTTTCTCTAAACTTACTTTTTTAGTAATGGAAATTTATAATTTCTTATCATCATTGTTGATCGATTCATCGCAAGCAGCACAGCTATTGTATTCCTACATACATTTTTCATCAATGTCCAAATTATTGTTTGATGTTTTGAAAGATTGCCAATATTGGTTGTAGAGCCTTTAAGCCTTCATCTCTATTTCCTTACAGGGTTTGCTTTACTACTCCATAGCAGCAGGAGCAGTACAAAATTTCTATGCTATTGCTACTTGCTCTGACTTTGTATACAGCAGTACCAGAGCACATAGCATAATATTCGAATAGCATATGCTATGCTATGCTCTCTACTTGGAGCAAAGCAATAGCAATAGCAACTAGTCGGCGGGTGCTACAGTCGAGCATACTCGACTGTTGGAGATCCCGTACTTACTATCCAAAAGCAGTCACTTCTAAAAATTAAATAATATGTAATCTTAAATATAAACTCTTATATATTAAATTTGTCGCCGCTCGAATTTGCTTCTGATATTGTTAAAAAATTTTATCGGCACCCAGGGAACACCACGTGGAGGCCATTGCACTTGTAATGGGGTCTTTTTACCCAAAAGAAACTTTCGGGGACCTTCGAGTCGACTTAAGTTGCGTAAAGCAACCCCAAAGTTCCCCAAAAATGGTTTATATCAATTTCAATCGCCATAAAAATATATATTGACTAAGTCTATCGATTTGTAAATTAGACTGCTAGTAGATAATACTATTCTCTTATGATTTGTAGAAAAATAAATACAAAAATACATTGAGAAATATATATATAAAAACTGAAGACCGTCTGTAGACGGTCTTGTTGGGGAGCGGAAAAAAATATGGCAGTTCGCTTGCATAACAAGGGAATAACGTACGCGACTTTTGACGATAAGTATTGTAATTTCTCGTTACTAAAGTACTTTTTTAGTTGGTAATCACTCATATAACTATAATTATGCAATTAACTTAAATTTAAGTGTTTATTTTTTATATAATTTATAATTTGTAGGCGATTTTTAATGAACATTTGCTTGAGTTGATAGATTCGGTAGAAGCTATGATAAGTTTAGCAGTTATAAAAGTGATGGGGCTCCGATTATGTTGTCGACATTATTTGATCTAGAAGTCCTTACTATTCCAAAACTATTAGAAAATTGGAAAATTATTGAAAATAATAATTCCGATGCATTTCTTCCAGATTTAAGCCTTTCATTCAATGCTTCCCAAGACACTTCGGCAACAGTTTAACCTGAAGTGTTGGTCGTATACCCATCGATATAGAAGAACTATCCTTATCAACAACTATGTGCTTTAAACCTTTCTAAAGCGTTCAATCTTCATTGCTCATACTTGAACCAACTAGTCCCCAAATACAGTCTACTTCCCGCCCAGTTCTGCTCCAAGATTCAAGGAGTTATCGTAAATTCGGTATTGTGGAAACATAACAAGTACGGTAGGCTGGCATCTATAAATTTCGGAATAGCTCCACTCCTCAGAGCCAATTACAAAGAGGAAAGAGCTAAGACACTGCGTTATGGCAGCTATATGTAGAAATCAGTTGCCTGCCAATAAATGAGGAATACAATAATCACATTTGAAGGAGTCCCTTTGATGGACGGCCTTATGGGCAGTTAAATTCCAAGGACGAATATAGGAAACATAAGGAAAGCTATTCTACTATATGATGAGTGGCTTATCTATCATTTCGTTAACGTTTCGATATCTATCATTTCGTTCTAGTTCCCTTCTAGCCCGCCTCACCTTTTCTATCCCCCGCAGGTCTACTAGGAATTACAAGCCTTTATTTTTATCTACATGCACAACTGGTTACGCTTCACACGATTCGTTTCGTGTCTTATGCACTACCTATAATAGCCTCTTTCACGTTATCTCCTCAGAGCTCTCTCTCCCTTCCCTAAAATCCGCACTTTTCCATTACCTTTCCTTTAATTCCTGACCTAAGTAACACTAATAACTTGTTCTAATTAATTCTAATAGTTTAACATTCTTACAGTTACTAATAACAACACTAATCCTTATTGATCTGATTGGGTTTTTCTGGGTTTTCCCCAATCCTTGAAACAAATGTTGGATCATTTATAATTTTTGCATACCCCAGATGTAATTCTAATTCTAATTTAAATCTTTTCTTTACAGATTATATTTATTTTTAATTTTATCTTTATTTTTTAATCTTTAATTTAATTTTTATATATGCATTTTTTTTTGTTTCTTGCCGACTGCTTTTAGTCGCGCATAAATAAATAAATAAATAAATAAAAAAATGAATACCAATAATGCAAACATATTATACAAGTTTGTTCTTGTATAGAAAGTTTCCGATTTAGAAAATGCGAGAGCAGCTAAAGCATGCAGAATTCCTTACAAAAACAGCAGCAGGACTTGTTTCCTTCAAGGAATGGAATGAAATGCCTTGGCCGGCTTAGCAATCACTGGAAAAGAGCAATTCATCTGATATCAGATAAAGATATGATAATGTAAAACATTTTTCAATTTGGCTGGATAAAAAGGAAAAATATGCTTATGTTTAGTATTTTGGTAGACGTGAATGCTCAATTTAAACAAATCAGTCACCCAATATTTTTTTTTGAGACAACCATTACAAAAATAAATATATTTTAAGACATCTAACTTAAAAAATACCTGTAAGTTGGGATTTTGAACATATTACATAGTAACGATCAACTTAAGCAATTGTTCATTAAAAACTGCTAATAAATTTTATAATTATTATTTCAATTTAAATAAATTGCATATTATTATAATTATATTTGTGATTACTAACTCAAAAACAGCTTTAGAAGCAATAAATAGCAAAAGCTATCGCCAAAAGTTGCGAGCGATATTCCCTTGTGATGTAAGCGAGCGGCCATATTTTTTTACGCTCAAACCGACAAGACCGTCTACAGACGGTCTTCAGTATTTTGCACCTGACGATCGTTCCAACTAACGAAAAATTATGAAATTTCAAACTTAAGCTTATTTAACCTATATCTACTTATAAAATAAATATCAGCTTGATTGAATGACTATTTCGATTTTTCCTGTTAGAGGGTTAAATGCATACTTAATAAGTTTGGTTAAGATATTTCATAAATCAAAAAAGTTTTTCATATTAAAACATGATTTTCGACCGATTGTTCCTATGGACGCTATATGATATAGCGGTACGATCCAAAAAAACCAATCCTTATCTGCCTGCAAAATTTGGTGTCACTAGCTTTTAATTTGTTCTTATAATTTGGATTACAATTGGGCGTTAAAAGGGGTGTGGCCGAATTTTGAAACACACTCGATCTGCTTGCAAATTAGAAGAGCCTACATACCATGTTTGGTGTCTCTAGCTCTTATAGTCTCTAATATCTAGGTGTTTATACAGACAGACAGACTGACAGACGGACATTGCTATATCGACTCGGCTATTTATGCTGATCAATAATATATATTTTTTATAGGGTCTGCCACGCCTCCTTCTGCCTGTTACGCCCATATTCGGTAAAATAAACCCAATAGACCCCTATACTTTTTTTAAGTAAGGGGTCTAAAAAAAAATATATAGAAGTACTGACAAGCAAGTGTAGAGCAGGTGTAAACAAAACGCGAATTAACGTAACAGTAAATTAAGTGCTGGTTGTGTTGCGGTATTCTTGTTGACCAATTTGAAGTTTTTTGTATTATCTTGTTAAAATGATAATGCAACGGTACATTTTCTAATCTGTTCTTCTTTATATATATTATGTTGCGCTTTTGTTTACGCTTGGTCAAAACATATGTTGTCTAAATTGGTTGATTACAGTAAAGATTAACAATGTGCGACATTTCCGACTATCATGTTTCCAATGCTAAATAATTTCTTTTAATTTAAATACTTTCATTTCGCTAATACCTTTTTTTTTTTTCTTCACTATGAAAAGTATTAATAAAATAAAACAAAAAGTCAGAAACCCGAAATATTATTAAGTACGAGCAAAAAATATAAATAATAAGTAAACCTGAAAAAAAGTGAATTTTGTTGCAAAAAAAAAATTTTTTTTTACAAAAAATTGAATTAAAGATTAAAAATAAAGATAAAATTAAATATAAATATAAACTGTAAAGAAAATGTTTAAATTAGTGTTACTTAGGTCAGGAATTAAAGGAAAGGTAATGGAAAAGTGCGGATTTTAGGGAAGGGAGGGAGAGCTCTGAGGAGAAAGAGTGACAGAGGCTATTATAGTGAATAAGACACGAAACGAATCGTGTGAAGCGTAATCAGTTGTGCATGTAGATAAAAATCCCACAAAATAACCTCTACTCGAGGTAAAATTCTAATGACGAAAGCAATTTCTAGCGCCAAAATTTCTGATATCCAATTTTGTGACGAAAAAAATTGATTTTAATATAAAAATTTTAACTAAAGATATGAATTAATAACAAATAAATAAGAAAATTGGCATTGTGCACTGTGTGCAAAAGGTTGAGCATCTTTGTACATAAAAATTACTTTTTGCGCAGTGCCGAATGCTAATTTTCTTTTTTTATACCCTGAGCCCATTAAAAATGGGCCAAAATGGGTATAATGTGTTTGGCAGAATGTATGTAACAGGCAGAAAGGGGCGTGGCAGACCCTCAAAACTATATATATTCTTGATCAGGATCAACAGCCGAGTCGATTGAGCCATGTCCGTCTGTCTGTCCGTCCATCCGTCTGTCTGTCCGTCCGTCCGTCCGTCTGTTTGAACGCGTCGATCACAGAAACTATAAAAGCTAGAGACATCAAACTTGGTATGTAGGTTCCTGGATACCATAGGCAGATCAAGTTTGTTTTTATTTTTGGATCGGTCCACTATATCATATAGCTGCCATAGGAACGGTACATCGAAAATTAAGTTTTAGTATGGAAAAGATATTTGTTTGCTAAGATATCAGAGCCAAACTGATAAAATATGCATTTGGGCTGGTATTATACATCCTGACCAAATTTGGATAGAGTCGATAACTATAGCATATAACTGCCATAGAAACGGTACATCGAAAATCAAGTTTTAGTATGGAAGAGATTCTTGTTTCTTAAGATTTCAGACCCAAACTGATGGAATATGCATCTGGGCTGGTATTAAACATCCTGACCAAATTTTTGATAGAGTCGATAACAATATCATATAGCTGGAAAGATTTTTGCTTGTTAAGATATCAGAGCAAAACTGATAAAATATGCATTTGGGCTGGTATTAAACACTCTGACCAAATTTGGTTAGAATCGGTCTAAAATATCATATAGCTGCAATAGGAACGGTACAGGGAAAATTAAGTTTTAGTATGGAAAAGATATTGGTTTGCTAAGATATCAGAGCCAAACTGATAAAAATATGCATTTGGGCTGGTATTATACATCCTGACCAAATTTGGATAGAGTCGATAACTATAGCATATAACTGTCATAGAAACGGTACATCGAAAATCAAGTTTTAGTATGGAAGAGATTCTTGTTTGTTAAGATTTCAGAACCAAACTGATGGAATATGCATCTGGGCTGGTATTAAACATTCTGTCCAAATTTTGATAGAGTCGATAACAATATCATATAGCTGGAAAGATTTTTGCTTGTTAAGATATCAGAGCCAAACTGATAAAATATGCATTTGGGCTGGTATTAAACATTCTGACCAAATTTGGTTAGAATCGGTCCAAAATATCATATAGGTGCAATAGGAACGGTACATGAAAAATGAAGTTTTAGTATGGAAAAGATTTTTGTTTGTTAAGATATCAGAACCAAACTGATAGAATATGCATCTGGGCTGGTATTAAACATTCTGACCAAATTTGGTTAGAATCGGTCTAAAATATCATATAGATGCAATAGGAACAATCAATCGAAAATTAACATTCAGTACAGAGAACCTGGGCACAGGGTATTCAACTGTCGAGCGTGCTCGACTGTAACCGCCCACTAGTTATACCCTGAGTCCATTAAAAATGGGCAAAAAAGGGTATAATGTGTTTGGCAGGATGTATGTAACAGGCAGAAGGGGGCGTGGCCGACCCCCAAAAGTATATATATTCTTGATCAGGATCAACAGCCGAGTCGATTGAGCCATGTCCGTCTGTCTGTCCGTCCGTCCGTCCGTCCGTCCGTCCGGATGTTTGAACGCGTCGATCTCAGAAACCATAAGAGCTAGAGACATCAAATTTGGTATGTAGGTTCCTGAATACCATAGGCAGATCAAGTTTGTTTTTATTTTTGGATCGGTCCACTATATCATATAGCTGCCATAGGAACGGTACATCGAAAATGAAGTTTTAGTATGGAAAAGTTTTGTGTTTGTTAAGATATCAAACCCAAACTGATAGAATATGCATTTAGGCTAGTAGTATACATCTTGACCAAATTTGGTTAAAATCGGATAACTATATCATATAGCTGCCATAGGAACGGTACACCGAAAATGAAGTTTTAGTATGGAAAAGTTTTTTATTTGTTGAGATATCAAAACCAAACTGATATAATATGCATCTAGGCTGGTATTATACATCTTGACCAAATTTGGTTAAAATCGGATAACTATATCATATAGCTGCCATAGGAACGGTACACCGAAAATGAAGTTTTAGTATGGAAAAGTTTTTTATTTGTTGAGATATCAAAACCAAACTGATAGAATATGCATCTAGGCTGGTAGTATACATCTTGACCAAATTTGGTTAAAATCGGATAACTATATCATATAGCTGCCATAGGAAGGGTACACCGAAAATGAAGTTTTAGTATGGAAAAGTTTTTTATTTGTTGAGATATCAAAACCAATCTGATGGAATATGCATATGGGCTGGTATTATACATCCTGAACAAATTTGGTTAGAATCGGTCTAAAATATCATATAGCTGTCATAGGAACAATCGATCGAAAATCAACTCTCAGTACAGAGTACCTGGGTTCAGGGTATCCTACTGTCGAGCGTGCTCGACTGTAACCGCCTACTTGTTTTATTACTTTTTTTTAGAGGTTTGCCCACATTTCTAATCATTACTCAAAAATGCGTTTGGCAGGATGTATGTAACAGGCAGAAGGAGGCGTGGCAGACCCCACAAAGTATATATATTCTTGATCAGGATCAACAGCCGAGTCAATTGAGCCATGTTCGTCTGTCTGTCTGTCCGTCTGTTTGAACGCGTCGATCTCAGAAACTATAAAAGCTAGAGACTTGAAACTTGGTATGTTGGTTCCTGGATACCGGGCGCAGATCAAGTTTGTTTTTATTTTTGGATCGGACCACTATATCATATAGCTGCCATAGGAACGATACATCGAAAATAAAGTTTTAGTATGAAAAAGTTTTGTATTTGTTGAGATATCTGAGCCAAAGTAATAGATTATGTATCGGAGCTGGTATTATACATCCTGACCAAATTTGGTTAAAATCGGTTAACTATATCATATAGCTGCCATAGGAACGATACATCGAAAATGAAGATTTAGTATGAAAAAGTTTTGCGTTTGTTGAGATATCAGAACCGAACTGATAGGTATTGTTTCGGAGCTGGTATTATACATCCTGACCAAATTTGGCTAAAATCGGATAACTATATCCCATAGCTGCCATAGGAACGATGCATCGAAAATGAAGTTTTAGTATTAAAAAGTTGTTTCTATTTTAAGATATCTTAACCAAACTGATAGAATATGCATTAATGTTAGTTTTGTACATTCTGACCAGATTTGGTTCAAATCGGCTTTAAATATCATATAGCTGTAATAGGAACAATTGGTCGAAAATAAACTTTTATTGAAGAGTACCTGGGCTCAGGGAATCCAACTGTCGAGCGTGCTCGACTGTAGCCGCTTACTTGTTTTTTTTTGATTTTTGGTATCTTTCAGTTTTTGGCTTGTGGCTACATACGAATCAGTTATCACCTGGTTGTTAACTGTGATCTAATGCCGATGTTAACAAATCGACAACGTCAATAAATATGCCTAGTACCATTTTTTTTTTTTCTCAAAATACCAAAACTTCACCTTCACTTACAGATGACACAACGTGCAAACATTGTTATACCTCGTGATACGAAAAATTATAATTTTGAATGTTATTGCTGGTCAGCTCTCTTTTCTATTGGAAATAAGATTTAATAGAAGATACAATGTAAACTTTGTTTAAGCTTCGGATTGATCAAATTAATTCTAAAGACGTTCATTTTAATCGGAAATTATTATTACTTGGGGTGTCTTTCTATATATTCATTTGTTGATATACTAAATAATAACGTAAATGTCTTAGCAAGGCTGCAAACCACCAAAATTTTGAAAAAGGTTCGGTTCGATGGCTTGAATCTTACAGCAAAACTAAGGTTCGGTTCGCAAACCAGGTTCAAACCTTGGTTTTATTTTATTCAACATAAATAAATATAATTAATCATGCTCCTTGAATTTATGCAAGTGTTGTGTTGCTTGCTGAATATGTCATATCGACAGTGAACCAACAAAAGACACAATTTTTGATTTGTTCTAATTTATATCATACAATATTTTGTAAACCATAAAAGTTTGAATTGATTTCAAACTATGCAGAATTTTTTTCTTAAACCTGAAGCAATTGCTACTTGATCTCTAAGATCTCTCTCTGTTTTTATTAGAGCACAAAGCTCATTTCCAAAATCTCACAGCTTTAGTCAGGGGTTATTTTAATTAATAAGCACTTAGTTTTCCGATCTTTTATATTTTATTCAGTCTTACCCGGGCGGCGTCGCTTTTAAAAGTGACGCTTCCTCCATTTACCAATACAATCATGCGTTCTTAAGCTAATTCTTATTCACGTCAGAGGGCGCTTTTTTAGTAATCGATAAATGATTAATTATATTTACAGTGCGATAAATATAATTAATAAATAACACTATTTACAATAATTTACATACTATTTACTTAATATTACTACAACTCGACTGTTCTGACGTTGAGGATCTCCTGATACTCGTTGACATACTTCTCGTTATAATATTACTTTGGCCATATTAATTTACACTATTCTTATTTACAAGGTTATCAATATTTTTTGTACCATTTACAAATTTGTTTTCTTCAACTTGGCTGTTCTTAGATTCTAGTTTTTTAACAGTGTCTTCATTTTCTATGTCATCTTCAATTTCACTATCTAAATCGTTTTGATCGCTTTTATAACTTTTATTTAAATCACTATCTTTACAATTAATCCATGGTTTTAAGTTATGTATAGCCCATTTTCCTGAATATGGTATGTGAGATTGTTGGAAATTCTCTACATCTTCAATCACATATCTGTCGTTGTCTAATTCTTTTGACACTACATATGGTCCTTTGAATTTTGGTATTAATTTACTAGACCCACCATGTTGGGAATTAAAATTTCTAACCATAACATAGTCACCTACTGCAAAAATTCTTGGCTCTTGACGTTTTTCATCTACATAATTTTTATTGAATTCTTGTGCTTTCTGTTGACAAAATTGTGCTTTTCGTCGATTCTCTTCCAAATTTCATATGACTTCATTATTGTTTTCAATTACATTTTCTTTTAAACTATCAATGTTACTTCCTTTTTGTTTAACTCCAAAGAGCATTATACTGGGACATTCGTTTATGCTTCTATTTTTCGTGTTGTTCATTGTATACTCTACTTTGTACAAAGCTTTGTGCCAGGCTTCATTGTTCTCTTCATCTATTATCTTTGCCATCATTGAGCCTAAATCTCTATTAACTCTTTCTACTTGTCCATTAGCCTGCGGAGATGCTGTTGCTACTTTTATATGATTTATGTTATTATCTTTTATAAATTCATCGAACTCGTTTGAAGTGAAACAACTACCTCTATCAGATACTAAATTCTTAGGCTTACTATGCGCCATAAAATAATATTGTAACGCTTCAGTGGCTTCAACTTTTTTTTTACAATTTGACAAACTTGGTGCAAGCATCTGTAACTACTAATATATGTCTCTTCTTCGTATCTTTACTGTTAATTGGACCACAATGGTCAATGTGAACAACTTCAAATGGACTAGTTCCTTTCGGAATAGAATGCAAAAATCCTTCAGTCTTACCAGATTTATTTGAAAAAGCTATACACTTGAGACAATTATTGATGTGATCAGTTGCTTTCCTACGAATATTTGGAAACCAATAACTTTTAGTAATTGAGTCTACCATTTTATCAACTCCTACATGTCCCATTTCATCATGATACTTGTAGAACACTTTATCTTCCATTGAAACTGGTACGTAAAACATTAATCTATCGTCTTTTTTCCTATAAATTACTCCGTTGCTCATTTCATAATATTTATTTTCTTGTTCGGACAACATTTCTCTGACATTTTTAATTTTCGGATCTTTTCCTTGACATATTATCAAATTTTCTTCGAATGTATTTGTTTCGATTATCATAATACTATTGCTGCTTAATGCGTCTACATGTTGCATCCTCTTTCCGGATCTATGTTCGAGAGTGTAATCATAATTTTGGAGCTCTAGGGCCCACCTAGCAATACGGGGATTTAATTCCTTTTTGTTTAACGTCAACGTTAACGAATTACAATCTGTTACAATTTTAAACTTCATGCCCTGTAAATTAACTCGAAACCGTTGCAACGCATTTATAATCGCTAGAGATTCTAGCTCAAAGCTGTGGTATCTTGACTCCGCATCTGATGTTCTTTTTGAGAAATAAAAAACTGGATGTAGCTTCGTATCCTCTTTTCGTTGTAACAATATCGCTCCGTAGCCTAGTGAACTAGCGTCACAATGTAGTTCTGTTTCATCTTTCGGGTTGTATATCGCTAAAATAGGCGATTCTTCTAACTTCTCTTTTAGCAAATTAAATGCCTGCAACTCTTTTTCTCCAAATACAAACTTTGTATCTTTTCTTGTTAGATCATACAATGGCTTTGCTATAAGGGAGAAATCTTGAATAAATCTTCTAAAATAAGAACAAAGACCAATGAAACTTTGTAGTTCATGTACTTTTGTTGGTACCGGAAACAATTTTACCGCCTCTACACCAGACTCATTTGCTTTGATGCCCTTTCCTGTAATCGTATAGCCTAGATAATCAATTGAAGATTTCAAAAACTCACATTAATCTTGTCTTAGCTCTAACTTATTCTCAACCAGTCGTTGTAAAATTTCTTTTACTATGTTAAAATGTTCCTCAAGCTCTTTTGTGGCAATCATTATATCATCAAGGTATATTATAACTTTTCCTTCTCTTATCATATCTTCAAAAATCTTATTAATATATCTTTGAAATACAGACGGAGCATTCGTCAACCCAAATGGCATCCGAAGATACTCGAACTGTCCTAGTGGTGTTATAAATGACGTATATTTTGTGGAATCTTTATCCATGAAAACATGGTTAAATCCATTCTTTAAATCCAACTTTGAAAATAATTTCTTATTTACTAACCTATCCAACAAATCATCTATCAGTGGAATCGGATAGCTGTCTTTAGATGTTACCTTATTTAACCGACGGTAATCTACACACATTCTTAATTCTCCCGTTTTCTTTTTGACAAGTATAATTGGGGACACATATTCAGAATCGCTTGGACGTATATATCCTAGAGCCATATATTCGTCTAATATTCTTTGCACTTCTGAATTATAGTCAGGGGTTATTTTAGTTAATAAGCACTTAGATTTCCGATCTTTTATATTTTATTCAGTCTTTACTGTGCGGCGTCGCTTTCAAAAGTGACGCTTCCTCCATTTACCAATACAATCATGTGTTCTTAAGCTAATTCTTATTCACGCCAGATGGCGCTTTTTAGTAATCGATAAATGATTAATTATATTTACAGTCGATAAATATAATTAATAAATAATACTATTTACAATATAATACAGTCTTACATACTACTTATGCTACGTGTGCTAAATATTACTACAACTCGGCCGTTCTGACGTTGAGGATCTCCTGATACTCGTTGACATACTTCTCGTTACAATATTACTTTGGCCATATTTATTTACAGTATTCTTATTTACAAGCTTATCAATATTTTTTGTACCATTTACAGATTTGTTTAGGATGTTAAAATGTTCCTCAAGCTCTTTTGTGGCAATCATTATATCATCAAGGTATATTATAACTTTTCCTTCTCTTATCATATCTTCAAAAATCTTATTAATATATCTTTGAAATACAGACGGAGCATTCGTCAACCCAAATGGCATCCGAAGATACTCGAACTGTCCTAGTGGTGTTATAAATGACGTATATTTTGTGGAATCTTTATCCATGAAAACATGGTTAAATCCATTCTTTAAATCCAACTTTGAAAATAATTTCTTATTTACTAACCTATCCAACAAATCATCTATCAGTGGAATCGGATAGCTGTCTTTAGATGTTACCTTATTTAACCGACGGTAATCTACACACATTCTTAATTCTCCCGTTTTCTTTTTGACAAGTACAATTGGGGACACATATTCAGAATCGCTTGGACGTATATATCCTAGAGCCATATATTCGTCTAATATTCTTTGCACTTCTGCTTTTTCTGCATATGAAAGCCTCCTGGGCAGGCATCGAAAAGGTTTATCATCGTCAACTCTAATTTTCATAAAAGTTTTCATTTGAGGTTCAGTCGGTCTAACCGGTTTCACATAATATTTTTTAAACAAGTTATCTAATCTTTTTATCTGATCAAAACTTATTTCATCACCTACTTTGTACGTCTCATTATTTTCATCTATTACATCAATCACTAGCATTTGTCTATCAAAATCTTCTTGATCTGCATTACATTCTTTTTCAACATTTTTCTTATTTATCTCTGATTTGTATTCACTCTGATCTTTCTTATCTTTGTACACACTTTGATCCTCGTTTACTTTACATTTGCTTTGATCTTTCTTAACTTTGTATTCACTTTTCTTTTTCATTACTTTTTCTATTCTTTGACTTTTCTTTACTTTGTTTTCTGTGTTTATTTTCTCTACGTTGTCCTTACTTTGTATTAATTCCTTCCTTTGCACACACTTTACTTTGTCATTACTTTGATATTTTAAAACATTGTTTTGCTTTTGATTTCTTATATCGTTTTTACTTTGATTGATCTCTTCATCGCATTTTTTTATCTCCGACAGCATGTCGTAGTCTGTATTCATAGTTTTATCAAGCGCGACCAACTTGCGTTAAGAAAATCTCTACCTAAAACCATGGGGTGCCTTATAGATTCATCGTTTACAACATATGATTAAATAACAATAATTTTATTTAAAGTTTTAATCAAACAAGTAATTTTTCCAATTATATTCAGTTTACTGTCATAAATTCCAAAATATGTACGTGCCGATTCATTGTGGCTTAGTGTGACTTCATTTGGTACTGTAGATTTTTTTAAAATTGTTATTGGGCTTCCTGAATCTAAGAGGCACTCTTTCGAAACGAAATTTGTCTTATTATTATTTGAATCACAAAAACTTATATCGAGACATCTTACGTAATTGTCGTTCAGCTTTGTCTTCCTGTACAACGAACACTCCTTAGCCAGATGTCCCAACTTGCCGCATGCGAAGCATGCTCCATCATTGCGTTTAGGCTTACGACATTCTGCTGCCATATGCCCAAAGCTGTTGCAGTTGAAACATTTGGTGACCCTCTGGTCCGGGGTCGTTGTTTTCTGTACTGCCCCTGTTCTCATAGCTCCATTTAAGGGTCGCGGCATCTTGATATCATGGAAGGCATCCAACACAGCAGCCGGTGTAGAAAAACGCTGAAGTTTGCCTTGGTTTTTTAACTGCACATTGGGAATGCCATCCAGCAAATACTGCACCAATTCGTCGCCTTTGATATTCAATTCACTCGCTAACAACAGTTTATCGTAGTAATAGCTCGCAAACATCTCGTTATGCTGCCACTTGCGTTTTTCGAGCTTATGGCGCAGCTCTAAGAAATTTCCTTTAGTTCCGAATCTGGATTGCATATGGGTAAAAATGTCGTCTATGTCTCCGGAGAGTAGCAATGGTTGTGACAAAAGCCAATAGTTTGCCTTTCCTTTTGCACGAGCACAGATTAACGGACGCATGACATCGTCAGATATGTTGAACACGGCTCTTATATTTTTGACGACCGTCAACCACTCGTTGATGTCCTTTTCACCATCATATTCTGGTACAAATTCTTTGATTGTTTTGAAATCAAAAGTACCACACTGCAGTTGCGTTGTGCCAGTTTTATTAGCGAAAGCTTCGCAAGCGTTGATATTCCTTGGTTTGTTTACATTTTTGGCAAAAGAGTTACCAGCCGAAAATATATTGTCAATATTGCCAGACTCGTCATTTTGTTGATCCTTGCCACCATCGTTGTTTACTTGAACGCTGCCAGATTCTTCTAACTGATCGTTGCCACCTTCATCGTTTACTTCAACATTGCCAGATTCATCTTGATCGTTGCAATTTTGAATTATGCGTCGAGCGTTGCCATCTTGATGAACTTGAAATTCACCACCATGAATGATGACGTCATTGGCGCGTTCGGTATTGTCGCTTGCCGCCGATGTTCTGCGAAATGCCGTTACTCTCATTCTCGGAATTTTTGTCATCGGGTGCTTCGCTGGACAACTTTGGTGCGCTTACTGATGGAAGCGCCTTTTGAAGCTGTAGCACTAGAGCCGTTTTGTTGCCTCGTGTTGGCAGACTGAGTTTTTCACACCACATTTTAAGTTCGGCCAAGCTTAAATTGTTAAAATTTATGGTAGAATCCATTATGTATGTTTAAATTGAAATTTTTTTTTTTTTCACAGACGCACGCAATTCTTATCCCACTTCTGAATTATAGTCAGGGGTTATTTTAATTAATAAGCACTTAGATTTCCGATCTTTTATATTTTATTCAGTCTTTACTGGGCGGCGTCGCTTTCAAAAGTGACGCTTCCTCCATTTACCAATACAGTCATGTGTTCTTAAGCTAATTCTTATTCACGCCAGATGGCGCTTTTTTAGTAATCGATAAATGATTAATTATATTTACAGTCGATAAATATAATTAATAAATAATACTATTTACAATATAATACAGTCTTACATACTACTTATGAGTACGTGTGCTAAATTTTACTACAGTATACATATATATATTTACAGTTTTATTGAATACATTTTTTCTTGATTTTTATAAAAAAAATTAAATTTTAAAGAAAAATAAAATTTTATAAAAATCTAAATTAGATTAATGATGTCTTATTATTTTATGATTATGATTATGTTATTATATAAAATAAATGAGTTTATTTTGTTTCCGCGCGACTGAATTCACTTCACGTCTCGATAAGAACGAAATTCCAAGAAAAGTTTAGATTGCACAACATTTAGTACTGCAAAGGAAGTAGCCCCTGTGAGTTGTCGATGTTTTCATGGAAATCAATAGTTCGTTGAGACGAATTTTCAAAAAATAAAATATTTTACCAAAAGACCCCAACAGTCCCATTAGCTGCAATCATTTAATTTTTTTACACCCCCGTATCTCATGACCCAGATTGGTTAGAAAAAGTTTTAGTATGCCATTTTGTAAGTTAGGATTAAACCTTTTGATCGGTATATAACTCGATGTGATCGGACAGTCGTAGCAAATCTACCAAATTAGCTGTATATATTGCTAGTCGCCTTTCGCACCCTTCGTGCTGGTTTCGTCACTAGCGCGAACTCCCGTCCGAAGTGATACTATTGTGCAATCAAATTATTAATAAAAAGTCTTAGAAAAAAAGATTTCTTAGTTTCTTTTGTCAATTTGTGTTTTGCCGCCATTTTTTTAATGTCTCGAAATCAAAATCAAATCGTTGTGTGAGAAAGTCGTTCCTGAAACTGATTCAGATTTGCCTAAACCAAATCGAGATCAAATCCGAATCTGTTTCAGGAATCCCACTTATATTGTAACGATCCTTTGTGTCTCACTCCGGGCTAACTCAATACAATTAAATATGGATAGTGATGCGTGTGTATCTGGAGTCGATCCGATGGTCGTTCTTCTGAGTCGGTTCCGGTTCGTCTTTTCCTGGGTTCGGCGTGACGCGAGTGTTGTGTGGGATTTGTCCCGTAGCTCCGGGTCGAGGGTAAACGGATTTCTGACGACGCTAAGAAATGGTTGAGTTGGCTCCTGGCAACGCTAGGATACGTGGGCGGCGATGATGAAATATTTTAGACTGGGGTCCTGGCAACGCTAGGATAACTCGACCGGTTCCTGGCAACGCTAGGATAGCTCGACTGGCTCCTGGCAACGCTTGGAGAAATGGACGGCGACGATGGGCGATTCTAGACAGGGGTCCTGGCAACGCTAGGATAACTCGACTGGCTCCTGGCAACGCTAGGAAAAATGGGCGGCGACGATGGGCGATTCTAGACAGGGGTCCTGGCAACGCTAAGATAACTGGGCGATGACGAGAAAGGACTGAACTAGGGTCCTAGCAACGCCGGGCGACGATGATAAAATATTCTTAACGACGATGAAGAATTCTTGACTGGGTCCTGGCAACGCTAGGATAATTCAACTGGGTCCTGGACACGCTAAGATACCTCCACCACTCGTGTTCGCGACTGCATGCCCTTTTATACTTTATGCCGACCCTAAACTAACGGCAAATGTGCTCATTATTCCACAGCTGTTTTTGTTTACGCTCGTCAGTCAGCGGTGCATTTGCTGGCTGACTAACGGGCCTGTCGCGCGCGCTGCTGTAACTGCTGCCATCCATAGGCGGCAGCCTATGAAAACAAATGAAAGCCCACGCTGCGGTTTTTTTTATACAATTTTTTTTATTATTACTTTTTTTCCTCGTTTTCCCCCTTTACTGCCTCTATTCGGCAAAGGCTCGGATGAGCCCCTGCCCCGCCTTCACCAGGTTCCGCCTCCCGTCGGGCCATACCATACAAGCCTGCCCGCTTCGTCCCGTACCACCGCCGGCCGGCCGCCGGGGTTAGCGGACCCTCCCAGGTCGGTGACGGCATCAGCTCCAGCACATGCGGCGTGTGCCCGTCGTAACTTTTTATCCGCCTGCGCTTGTAATTTGATAATTACCGGCGATATGAAGTCCACTATTTGTTATTTGGTCCTCCAAATCTAAATCGGAAATCGAAAATTTCCTTGAGTTTTCGAGCATTAGCTTCGGGCTCTTGTGACGCCTGTCCTGTGCCGATGACCTCCTCATCGTACAAAGCCTGGGGTAGTCGGGTCTCGCGACCCTGTGTCACAAACGCTGGTGAGTAGCCTGTAGACGCCATCACGCTGGTGTTGACTGCCAAGGTGATTTCCGGCAAGGCTTCATCCCAACACCGCTGATTTGTCCCTGCATACTGAGCTATCATCGTTTTTACGGTGCGATTTGCTCGTCCTGTTGGATTTTCCTGTGGTGTGTATGGTGTCGTGTACTAATGTCTCACACCCAAATCCTGCAGGAAGTTCTTGAACGCTTTGCTCGTAAATTGTGCGCCGTTGTCGGTAATGAGGACTGTTGGCACGATAAATCTTGCCAGGATTCTCTCTCTGAATGCCCTTTGTAGGGTTGCCGCCGTTGCGCTTCGCAGGGGTATTAATTCGGTCCACTTTGAAAACTGGTCTATGAATACTAGTAGCGTTGTATTACCGTGTTTCGATCGAGGTAGTGGGCCGAAAAAGTCTGCACACACCGTAGCCCATGGCTCTTCCGGGATTTGCGTGAGCATCTGGCCGGCTGCCTGTAGCTGGTTTGGCTTGTATTGTTGGCAGATTTCGCATCGTTGCTCATAGCTGCAGACATCTCAGTGTAGTCTTGGCCAGGACTACACAATAACGTGCCGCTACCCGAGCTATCGTTTTCCGTGTTCCCGTATGCCCCGCTGCTGCTATGTCGTGATTCTCGAGTAACACTCGCTGTTTCTTATTCGATGGCACACACAACTTCCAGGATGGCACATTCTTATGCCCTGCTCGGTGAGGGATGTGTCTGTATAAATTACCAGAATCTTCTAGGTAGTCCGGGAATTTTCTTGGCTCCTTACGAATTTTCTGTAGCATCTTCTGTATCCAGTTCCCTTCAGTTCCGACCAATCCTGCTAGCTCTTTTCCATCTTCGACACGAGCACAGACGTCCTCATTGAGCGGTTAGATAATGCGTCTGCCACCACGTTCAGTTTTCCTTTGCGATATGCCACCTCGATATCGTACTTTTACAGTTCCAACTTCCATCTGGCTATACGACCGGTAGGGTTTTCGATGTAATTTAACCATTGTGGTCTGTCACGACAGCGAAATGATATTCCTCTAGGTATGGTCGCATCTTCCGGATTGCCCAGACGATTGCCAAGCACTCCTTCTCTGTTACAGAATAGTTTCTCTCTGGGCCGTTGAGTGTTCTGCTGGCATATGTGATTACTCGCTCTCCCTCGCCGGATTCCTGTATTAAGATGGCTCCCAGTCCATAGTTGCTAGCATCCGTTTGCAATGTGAATTGTTGGGTGAAGTCCGGACATGTTAGGACTGGTGCCTGTGTTAGCTTTTATTTTACCCTCTCGAACGCCAGTTGATGCTCTTCGTTCCATAACTATTTTATGCCTTTCTTTAATAAACCGTTGAGGGGGTGTACCGCAGTAGTATTCCGCGTTCCGTCACTGTGTGCCTCAGATATTTTAGTTATTTTTCGAAGAAGTCGCACTTGTCGACGTTGATCCTCAAATTCGCTGCCCGTAATCGCCGAAACACCACTTTCAGATTTGCCATATGTTCTTCCAATGTTTTTCCAATAACGATGATGTCGTCTAAATAATATGCATGTGGTAGCATCACGGGTCAAACGCTCGTTGGAATGTTGCTGGTGCGGAATGAATTCCAAATGGCATTACTTTCCATTGGCAGAGTCCTCTGCCTGGTACCGTGAACGCTGTCATAGGGCGACTTGTTGCCTCCATAGGAATTTGGCAGTACCCGTCCTTCAGGTCGAGGCTGGTGATATAGCGTGCTTCCCTCACCAGATCTAAAATGTGGTGTACTCGAGGCAGCGGATAAGCGTCCTTGACAGATCGGCTGTTTAGCTGCCGAAAATCGACGCACAGCCTTCATTTGCCCGTTTTCTTTTTGACCATAACAATTGGGGCACTCGATGCATGCCTTTGCTAGTAGGTCGTCGATCTGTCTGTTGATTTCTTCCTGCATCTTCGGGTTCTTTGGGAAGTAGCGTTGCTTTATCGGACGGACGGTCATCGTGCATCACGATTCGGTGTTCCGTGATTGGTGATGTGCCGCTCATAACTGCAAATGCGGCTAGTTCTTGATGCAGGAGTTTATCATCCGCCGTATCGGTGTGTAATGGATCACGCTATGGTGTTCTCGGCACAACGGTTGTATTGGGCTCCAATCTTTCCTGGTCTGGGCTTTTCCATTACCATGAATCACGAGCGATTGTTACGAGTTTGTTGCCGTAATCTATCCCTGTCTTTTTCCAACTCTCCGAATTCGTCTGCCTAATGCATCAGTTCGATCAAACTGCTGTTTTGGTAAGGTCTTACAAACGCTCTGAAGTCGGGAAGGCTACTGTTGTAGATTTTCTTCCGTTCCCGCTCCTTCGACAGTCGTAGTGGCCGCATCAAAGTTTGCATCTCGACCATGAATCTTTTAAAAGGCTCGTCGATGCCTAGGGCGCTAGGATAACGGGGCGACGACGGTAAAATATTCTGAGCTGGGGTCCCGGCAACGCTAGGATCAATGGGCGGCGACGATGAGCGGTTCAAGACTGGGGTCCTGGCAACGCTAAGATAACTGAGGACGACGATAACGGATTCTGAACTAGGGTCCTGGCAACGCTAGGAAAACTGGGCGATGACGATAAAATATTCCTTACGGGGTCCTGGCAACGCTAGGATAATCGGGCGACGACGATGAAGGATTCTTGCGTGGGTCCTGGCAACGCTAGGATAATTCAACTGGGTCCTGGCCACGCTAGGATATAATTTACTGAGTCCTGGCAACGCTAAGATACCTCTACCATTCGTGTTCGTTCTTTGCTATCACTTCTCAAAAAGCTCCCGCGTCAGCGACTTCATGCCCTTTAATACTTTTTGCCGACCCTAAACTAACGGCAAATGTGCTCAATATTCCGCAGCTGTTTTTGTTTACGCTTGTCAATCAGCGGTGCATTTGCTGGCTGACTAACGGGCCTTCTGTCGCGCGCGCTTTTGTAACTGCTGCCATCCATGGGCGGCGCTGAAAGGGGTTACAGCGGTGTGAGCGCCCATTGCTGCTGAAAAGTGAACTAGTTTATGTGAGAAACAATTATGTTTCACTATTATGTAATATCATTAGCCTCAGCAAGTGCGAGGGAGTGACAACGCCAATTCAGTGCGATACATTGATGCTAATCTTGTACGATTAATATTAATCCAATCGGAATCAGTATAGATAGAAAAAGGCGTGCCGGACAAAAGACGTTTTGTATTTTTCGTCACTCTTTCCTTTTTGATTCGCGCGTTGCTGAATGGTATGGCGCCATCAGAATAACTACCGTTTGAAAATCGCTAAAAAATATTGCAACGCGCGCACCCAAATTCTAAGAATGTGACGTCACGCGTTGCGTATGGGGACGAACATATGTATAACATGCTACACACGTATGTACATACATGCGCATTTTATAAATTATTACCTTAAGCAAAATTATATTCATTTTAATGTTAGAAGTAAATAAATAAAAACATGGGATTAAATTTTTCTATGTTTTATTCTTTTACGGCTGGCACATATTCATCTGTATAGCATATATTTTCGGTGTGCCTGTGGCACATTTCGCTCATCGTCCAGTTGGATCCAGCCTTGTAGTGGGGCCATCAGTTGAGCCACCTGCTGGAGCACCGCCTGGGGAAGTTGAGGTTCACCAAGTTGGACCCATCCAGGGGTTTCTCCTCCTCGCACGACGGTAACACGCATCCACCCTGGTGGAGCCGCTGCAGGTGCTACGGTGCTCGGTGGAGAAGCGGCCTCCCGGCAGCACTTGCCACATTCGTTTCTGGCAGCGGCCAAAAGATATTCACGTTCCAAGTTGGCGCCATCCTCCATATCCGCCGCCACGGCCACCACCACGAAAATTAAATTCCCTCTCTGGTGTCCACTTCTGAAATTTATATAAAAACAAGTGAAAAAGGCTATAGTCGAGATCCCGACAATAGGATACCCGTTACTTAATTTAAATATATATAAAACTATTGTAAAAAAATAAAAAAACTTACAAAAAAAAATGCTAAAATAAATAAAACTCTTTAATTAAAGAAAAATTTATTATTAAAAAGAAAAAAATATATGTATATAACTCCTGGGCCGGTGCTACAGTAGAGCATACTCGACAGTCGGAGACCCCGTACTTACTAAGGAAAAAAAAAAATTAATTTAACATAAATGCATATTCTAGCAGGTTGATTACGATGTCTCATGAAACATAAAAGATTTTCATACTAAGACTTGATTATCGCTCGATCGGTTCTATAAGAGCTATATAATATAGTGGTCCCATTTGAACCAACTTTGGAAAAGATATATAAGACCAAGTTTTATACATACATATTCAATCAGTGTGGTTACAATATCTCATAAAACAAAAAAGTTTTTCACACTAAAACTCGATTTTCGCCCGATCGGTCCTATGACAGCTAAATGTTATAGAGATCCGATTTGAACCAACTTTAGACAGAATATATAAAACCAAGTTTTATGTATATTATATACGTTTGGTTACGATATCTCATAAAACATACAAGGAATTTGATAAGAAAAGTGAATGTCCACACCCGCCGCACTGTCAACTAAAAGCTTTACCGTTGGTAAGAAATCGTTTCAGTTTAAAGCGTGAGATTCGATGAAATAACCCAATTTATTGAATGGTGATAAAAAAAAAACTGTGAAAAGGTCCAACGCATATAATTTTTTTTTCTTAAAACTAACTAGTGGACCGGTGCTACAGTCGACCATACTTGACATTCGGAGACCCCGTACTTACCATGGAAAAAACTTATAATGCAAAATAATTTAAAAAAATTAAGTTATCTTAAATGCATATTCTGTCAGGTTGATTACGAAGTCTCATGAAACATAAAAGATTGTCATACTAAGACTTGATATCCGCCCGATCGGTTCTATGAGAGCTATATGATAAAGTGTTCCGATTTGAACCAACTTTGGACTGGATATATATAGCAAAGTTTTATGCATATTCAATCAGTTTGGTTACGATATCTCATAAAACAAAAAAGCTTTTCATACTAAGACCTAATTTTCGTCCGATCGGTCCTATGACAGCTATATGTTATAATGCTACGATTTGAACGAACTTTGGACAGGATATATAAAGCCAAGTTTTATGTATATTCTTTAAGTTTGGTTACGATATCTTATAAAACAAAAAAGTTTTTCATACTAAGGCTTGATTTTCGACCGATCGGTTCTATGACAGCTATATGATTGATTTTCGACCGATTGTTCCTATGGGCGCTATATGATATAGTGGTCCGATTAAAAAAAAAAAACAAACTTAACCTGCCTGCAATATAGAGGAATCTACATACCAAATAAGAAATTTTTTTATCCGATTTTCCGAGATATATCGAACGTGGCCGAATTTTGAAACAAACGTGATCTGCCTGCAGTATAGAGGAACCTACATACCAAGTTTGGTGTTTCTAGCTCTTATAGTCTCTGAGATCATACAGACGGACGGACATTGCTATATCGACTCTAAGTACGGGGTCTAACAAAAAATGCTTCAAAATCTAAAATATCTATACAGGGGTGCCACAGAAATCTCTAGTGATTTATTATTTTTTGTTCGCATTTTCACTAACCTTTTCAAACTCGGCTGCTAAGGGCAATACAATAATAATTGTCTTATTATTTAATTCTATAATTTAATTTGTTTATATAGCAATTAATTTTGTGTAGCTTAAATTTTTAATTTTTTTTAAATGTGATTGTCTTGATTTTTGACCTATCGTTCCTATGGCAGCTATATGATATAGTAAACCGATTTGAACCAACTTTGGTCATAATGTGTAAAACAGTAACAAATTCAAATTCTGTGAGTTTGTTTGGAATATCTCAAAAAACACAAAAAATATTCATACTAAAGGTCATGCCGCTCCACAACAAAGTCAATAAAGTCGACAAAAACATGCCTCGACACAAAATAATATTATACCGCCGTCTCTCCATAGATTTTAATAAATCATATCTTAGACAACGCGTAATTAATGCAGCTAGTAAAATAAAACAGATAATAAAATATAATACATTTTTTTCGACTTTTCCTCGAGTTTTAAAGTGAAAAAAGTTAAAAAAAAAAACGTAAGAAAATTCATCATTTTCATAATTTAAAAAATTTATATCTCTTGAACTACTGGATTAAATCTTAAGCTTTTGTACTAATGAATTGTAGTTATATTTATAGGCTTTCAGAAAAATTAAGCTTTGATAAATTGGTTTTTGCATTCTCGTGTAATGATGATAAATGTGGGCGCACCTCTGAAAAGAAGTATTAAAAAAAAGCCAAATTTTAAACAATTCTAAAAAAAAAATCTCAACAAAAAAAAAAATGTTTTTGGCCCCATATCTATAAAAAAAATGTGGGTTTGGTTCTTGCAACTGCCAAAAAGTTCGATTTTGTTGCCTAGTGTTATTGCCCCGTCGTTTGTTTTTATACTTTTTGGATTAAGATATAGTATATGTAAACGGGATGTCAAAATTAAGCCTTGACTTTTGTGAATGGTAATTGCATATGCCAAGCTTATTGGAAATTACTTAGGCACGATAAAAACACTTGGATTTAATTGAAATTTTGATTCAATGCGTTCTATTTCATATTCTTTATTTTCAAATTGAACATCCGTTTTTTCCGAGCGACCGTTGAAGGTAGTTCGTTTCCTGAAGCTTTTTTATTATTCCTATCGTTCCATTTACCAATCCTGATGCAACATCTAGGTTTCGAAATAGCATAATGTGTTTGGCAGAATGTATGTAACAGGCAGAAGGGGGCGTGGCAGACCCCAAAAAGCATATATATTCTTGATCAGGACCAACAGCCGAGTCGATTGAGCCATGTCCGTCTGTCTGTCCGTCTGTCCGTCTGTTTAAACGCGTCGATCTCAGAAACCATAGAAGCTAGAGACATCAAACTTGGTATGTACTTAGGTTCCTAAATACCATAGGCAGATCAAGTTTGTTTTTATTTTTGGATCGGTCCACTATATCATATAGCTGTCATAGGAACGATACATCGAAAATGAAGTTTTAGTATGAAAAAGTTCTGTGTTTGTTGAGATATCAGAACCAAACTGATAGATTATGCATCTGGGCTGGTAATATATATCCTGACCAAATTTGGTTAAAATCGGCTAACTATATCATAGGAACGGCATCATATAGCTGCCATAAGAACGGTGAATATTTAAGGGAATAAACCTATGAAATTATTAAATAAAATTAAAGAAAATAATGAAATAAAAATAAAAGTTGATCCATTTTTACTTGTTGGCCCTAATAATGTTTTGAATTCCTTATGAAGGGTTAATAAAATTGTGTTTCAGAAAATATTATAACGTGAAGGCATTAACCAGTAGATTAAATTAATTATTAAAAGACCTAAAAATGTTCTTAATCAGTTTAATTATAAATTAAAAATTGCTGAAGGGTCAAGTACAGAAAAAAATTTGTTATCATTTTCAATTTATTGAATTTAAATTTATAAATTTTAATTCGTTTGATTTAGGTGAAGTTGGTATAAAAGAATAATAGTTAATTGAGCAAAATAATAAAAATGTGATTGTGAAAAAAAAGAATAAAAATAATCATCTAATTGGGGCTATTTGTAGAATTAAAAAATGTTAATAATTTAATAATTTTGGTTTGACATTCTAATGTTATAAGTTTAACTAATTTTTTTTATTAGAAGTAATTGCTAATTTACTATAAAATGGTTTAAGAGACCAGTACTTTCAGTACACTTTCAATTACAATAGGTATAAAACTATGATTAGCTCCACAAATTTCTGAACATTGACCATAAATTAAACCAGGACGGTTTATAAAAAAATTAGTTTGATTTAATCGTCCAGGTGTCCCATCTACCTTTACTCCTAAAGCGGGGACTGTTCATAAATAAATTACATCTGCGGCTGTCACTAAAATTCGGATTTGAGAATTTATTGGTAAAACAATTCGGTTATCAACATCAAGAAGTAGAAATCCGTAATTTTCTAACTCATTTGTTGCAATTATATAAGAATCAAATTCAATATCATTAAAATCTGAGTACTCGTAACTTCAGTATCATTGATGTCCAATTCTTTTTAAAGTTACTGAAGGTTCATTAATTTCGTCTAGTAGATATAAAAGACGTAGAGAAGGAAAAGCAATAAATAATAAAATAATTGCTGGTAGAATAGTTCAAATTATTTCAATAAGTTGCCCGTGAAGTAAAAATCGATTAATATATCTTGTTGAATTGCCAATATTTTTTGACAATTGTACGCGGGTACTATTTACCAAGAATGAATACAACTTGGATTTCAACAACAACGTTTATTTTGGCTAGATTGGCTTCACAATATGCGGCTGTGGCTTTTAACAATAAGCTTCGCCAGATCAACAACTAAAGTTATGTACAATGCAAAAACGCGGGAAAAATATGCTAGTGTATATGTATGTGTATGTGTATGCAATCACAGCTGGAACCAGTTCACGACAAGCCTGCTCATCTAGTTCAGTACACGACAAGCCTGCTCATCTAGTTCATGCTGTGCCGATAGTTATATCGATAAACGGATTAGGCTGCTGCTGAATCCGACATACTCCCCCCGTTGGAAGCCTGTCTTTCAACAGAGTCCTTTAGCGGCAACAGACACAGCTTGTTCACTGCTCTTCTGATGACACCAGATGCTGTGTTCAGATCAGCCACACGGGCGACTCCATCCTTGCCAGGGACCAGATGCAACACCCTGCCAAGCGGCCAGCGCATGGGAGGCAGGTTTTCGTCCTTCACGAGTACCATGTCATTAACGCACAAAGATTGCGTTGGAGAACGCCACTTAGTTCGCTGCTGCAGAAGAGTCAAGTATTCTTCACGCCACCGTGCCCAGAACACCTGTTGCAGCTGCGACACACGCTGCCATCCATCTAGTCGGTTGTAGTTCAGCTTGGTCAGATCAGGCTCGATGATACAACTTGGGGGACCACCGAACAGTAAATGCGCAGGAGTCAGGACATCTAGATCTGCTGGGTTCTCTGAAAGTGCAAGTAATGGGCGAGAATTAACAACTGCACAGATTTGGCAGACGAGGGTGCGCAGTTCATCAAAGTGCAACACCGAGCGGCAAACAGAGCGATAAAAATGGTGCTTCGCCAACTTCACAGCCGCCTCCCATAATCCACCAAAGTGCGGAGAGCGAGGAGGAATGAACTTCCAATCGATGTCATCGGCGAGGCAAAACTGCTGCACTGCCTTCAGGTGGGAATCGCTTAGCATCAACGTTTTTAGCTCAAGTAACTCGTTCTTGGCCCCAACAAAATTCGTTGCATTGTCGGACCACATCTGACTGGGCTTCCCGCGAGTAGCAATAAAACGTTTTAACGCGCTCAGAAACGCCGCCGTCGATAGATCCTTAACCAGCTCCAGGTGCACTGCCTTGCTTGTGAAGCAGATAAACACGCTGACATAGCATTTCAGGGGCGCTCGCGTTCGAACCTCCGACTTATAGAAAAATGGCCCACAATAGTCGACTCCAGTGACCGTAAACGCTCGAACCGCTTCCAGACGCTCCTTTGGAAGACTTGCCATCATTGGTTCCACAAAGCTTGGCCTCGCTCGGAAGCACGTCACACATCCTCTTATCGCCTTGGTTACCGTTCTTAATCCGCCAATTGGCCAATACTGAAGTCGAATCTTGGCCAGAAGTGCACGGGGTCCGATGTGAAGATTCCTTTGATGAACCTGCACGATGAGTGCTTGTGTGATTGCATGACGCTGAGGCAGAATAATGGGATGCTGGCCATCATAATCCAAAGACGAATTGCAAAGCCGTCCACCAACACGAAGCAGTCCACACTCATCCAAAAAGGGAGCCAAAGCAGCAATGGAGCTTGACTTTCTCACATTCCCGTGAGACCGGATCTCTTTCATGTCGTCCCAAAGGTTCGTCATTTGCACAAGACGCAGAAGAATGCGAGTGCCATGATGAACATCTAAGACAGTTAATACAGGATTCCTTATTCGCTTGATAAATTTGTAGACATAGCCAAATGTGCGCTGCATGGATCCAAATGAATTTGAGTGCTTACATCCAAGAGTGAGGTCTGCATGTGGAGATGTCACGATGAGTGCGCTCTTCCTCAACTCAATTGTAGGCTTTTCGGGAATGCAAGACGCAGGCCAGCTTGGACGACCATCCACAAGATATGGCGGGCCATGGAACCAGAGATCGGATTGTGCCAACACTTCTGGAAGTGCGCCCCTAGAAAGGATGTCAGCTGGATTCCTATCGGTTGGAACATGATGCCATTGCATGCCAAGGGTCAACTCCTGTATTGCAGACACTCTGTTCGCAACGAAAACATTAAATTTGAAAGGCTCATCTCTAATCCAGGATAGAACTACTGAAGAATCGCACCAGCAATAAAACTGGCTGAAGAAAATTCCGGTACGATTGATTTCATACATCAGACTTGCCAATAGTTTCGCTCCACAAAGTTCCAACTTCGGAACGGACAACGTCTTCAAAGGCGCAACTCGCGACTTGGAGCACAGGAGTCTACTTGTGACAGTCTGACCTCTGGTGACCACATAGACGCAAGCACCATAAGCCTCCAAACTGGCATCGCAAAATCCATGAATCTCCACCTCAGCATCTGCGATGAGCACGACTCTGGGAAACGAGACGTGTGGAATGTTCTGGAAACTACTGCATAACTCCTTCCATGCCGTGTCACGTGCTACAGGCAAACTTTCATCCCAAGTCAGTTGATCCTTGCAGAGCTGCTGAAGAAAAATCTTTGCTTTAGTTATGACTGGGCCTAATAGTCCAAGCGGGTCATAAAATCGGGCAACAATAGACAGAACTGAGCGTCTCGACGGCTTCACTCTAGAGTCTAAAACAGACAAAGAAAACAAAAGCGTATCAACTGCAGGGTCCCATACAAGGCCAAGGGCTTTGGTGACATCGCTTCCATCATCGAACTTCAAAAACTGTTCTCTGTTTTCAGCAGCTACTCCATCTAGGACCTTCTCGTGACTCGAACACCATTTGCGAAGCTTGAACTGGCCACGGGCCAATATAGCGCAAGTCTGATCCATCTTTTGCCTGGCTTCTGCCACTGAGTTTGCTCCGGAGATAAAATCGTCAACATAGAACTCCTGTTGTAGGGCCTTTGAACCAATTGGATAAGCATCACGCTCATCAATGGCCAACTGGTGCATTGCGCGTACTGATTGAAATGATGCAGATTTGGTTCCATAAGTCACCGTATCCAATTTGAATACCTTTATGCCCTCCTCAGGCGAATCTCTCCACAGAATGCATTGATACAAGCTATCAGGCATGGCAACTCGAACACAGCGGTACATCTTACAAATGTCAGCTGTTAGCGCTACAGGATATGTGCGAAAACGAATCAAAATATGAAGCAGCTTTGGCTGTATGATTGGGCCGGCCATCAACACGTCGTTAAGAGAGTATCCTGAATCGGTCGACGCAGAGCCATCAAACACCACACGCAACTTTGTTGTGGTGCTGTCCTCCTTCAAGACGCAATGGTGAGGAAGAAAATACTTGCAGCAATCTATGGACTCAGGAGCAACTTGCGACATGTGGTTCAGATCCAGAAACTCTTTGATGAAAGCTGAATACTGCTCCTTTAGATGCGCATGACGGCCCAATTTACGTTCAATGCTGAGGAAACGACGATATGCCTGGTCATAGGAGTCACCTAGAAGCTCTGCACTGGGCTTCAAAGGCAACCGAACCATATATTCGCCAGACGGCAAACGAGAAAAGTTTTTTACAAAGTGCTGCTCGCATTCCAATTCTTCCTTGCTGGCCTTTACCATGGGCTCTTCCAAACTCTCAATTTCCCAAAAACGTCGAACCAAGTCATCCAACCTGAAGTCCAGCTGAGCAGCCTCGCTGATATGAGCGCTGCCAGTAGACAACAACGAAGTGCTACGATGCTTCTCAAAACCTCCAGTCACGACCCAGCCAAGGCGCGTCTTTTGAAGCAGCGGCAATCCGGGCAACAGCATGATTTGCCCAACAGATAGCAGCTCATAGAAAAGGCTCGCTCCAATTAAAAGATCCACTCGCTGTGGCTTGTTGAACGCTGGATCAGCCAGTGTAATGTTGGAGGGAATCTTCCAATCCGACGTGTCGATTGCGAAGCTAGGCTGACTGTCGGTAATAGTTGGGGCCACAAGGGCGTCAAATGTGGCTGAATACTCTGACGTTGACGACTTCATCTGAATTTTTACAACTGATCCGTCAGTAGAAACGCTCGTGTCTCCGAGACCCGTGACGACGGCCGAAGATCTGGTTTTCTTTAAATGCAGCCTCTGTGCGAAACGAGAAGTTACCATGTGCAGCTGAGAACCAGAGTCCAGTAACGCTCTGCACGGAACCAAAGAGCCAACGCTATTTCTCACCATGACCACCGCGGTGGCCAAAAGCACGACACCAGACTGAAGACCTTGGGCAGCAAGAGAGGTAGCAGAGTGAGCTGTAGTCGACGGGGGAATACTGGCGGCAGACGATGTGCTTGCTGGTCCTACTGCCTGAGAATCAGAAGAGGTAGCAAAATGCAACAGGCTGTGATGCTTTCCTCCACAGGTGCGACAATGACTGCTGCTACATGAACGAGTTTGATGCCCTTTCTTTAGGCAGTTGAAACATAGAGCCAGTTTTTTTACCTCCTTATGGCGCAGAGATGGAGACAAATTTGCAAATCTACTGCATGAATAGATTCCGTGGCCGCGTTCATCACAGAAACCACATCCACCTTGGCTAGTCTCGGCCACAAAGGCCTTTCTTGGGTTAGCATTTTGGTTAGACTTGCCCATATGAGAATTTGCTGACGTCGAATATTGTATGCTGTCCAGCTTCTGGCATCGCCTTTCCAGAAACTCAAAGAACTCATCAGCTGTCGGCACCTTGTCCGAGGAGCAAGCGTCATCCCACTTATTTTGGGTTTTCACGTCCAATTTCTGAAGGAGTGTTTGCACAATAAAACATCCTGAAATCTGCTCCGAATTGCCCAATGTCTTTAACGCACGCATATGCGAGTTGACCTTGTCAGAGAATTGCCGAAGTTGTGACGCCGACTCGTTGTCTACCCTCTTGAGCCCAAGAATCTCCTTTATGTGTGCCTGGAAAACAATACGTTTGTTACTAAAGCGTTTATTAAGAATATCGAGAGCCACACGATAATTGGCACCGATAAAATCCAACGATCTAACCGCATCCAACGCAGGGCCAGACAGACATGAGCGAAGATGCTGCAGCTTCTCAATGTTGGTCAATTCGGGATCCTTGTCAACGACAGACTCAAACATTGCGTAGAAATTGGCATATTCCGTATAGCCATCGGAGAATGTAGGCAGCTTGAGCTCGGGCAAACGCGATCTATTGGCCACTATCACGGTTTGATTAAGAGTGTCATCATAGCGCCCAAATGTCGAATGTGGCGGGGCACTTGACTGATGTTTTTGAATAATTACGCGCACACGAGCCTCGAGCTTAGCCATTAAATCGTCAAAGTCATCGCGCACTTTGCTGCCAATTTCGTCGAAGTCGAGTTCTTCTAACGAATTTTGCGCGCCGTTAAAGGTAGATTTAGTTTGCTCAATACGTAATAAATGCACTTCTAGCTCGACAGGGTCTAGATCATTAAGCTTGTTTGTTGATAAATCACTTTCGAGATTTTTAGCGCGTTCAAACAATGTAGACACTTTGCGTTTGAAAAAGGTCACCCTGTCTGCAATTCGCGCACTATCAGCGTCTGTGTTTGCCATGATGGCGCTTGGCAACAATGTAACGGCGAAAGAAATGAAAGCAACGACAAAAGTCAGTAACCGCACAGCCGCTTATGTACAAGCGTATGTATATAAGAAGGCTGAGAATGACAACAACAACAACGAGCGAGAGTCTAATTGCGGTGCCTTTCCCAATATGACACACAATATGACACTATGAAATTGTTGCTTTGCAACACACACACGCACATATGTATGTATGATTATGCACTTGATTTGTTTTCAGCGAACACAGAACTTCACTGCACAATTGAATGTTATTTAGCCAATCTCGCCGGGGCCTCCAAATGTTGAATTGCCAATATTTTTTGACAATTGTACGCGGGTACTATTTACCAAGAATGAATACAACTTGGATTTCAACAACAACGTTTATTTTGGCTAGATTGGCTTCACAATATGCGGCTGTGGCTTTTAACAATAAGCTTCGCCAGATCAACAACTAAAGTTATGTACAATGCAAAAAACGCGGGAAAAATATGCTAGTGTATATGTATGTGTATGTATATGCAATCACAGCTGGAACCAGTTCACGACAAGCCTGCTCATCTAGTTCAGTACACGACAAGCCTGCTCATCTAGTTCATGCTGTGCCGATAGTTATATCGATAAATGGATTAGGCTGCTGCTGAATCCGACATA